>VXBP01008121.1:62838-87580 GCA_013400115.1 Rhinopomastus cyanomelas
GGTGAAATAAAAATGCAGATCATATATTTATTACTAAAGAGTACTTCAGCTTCATCTCTCAAATTGAAGTTATGCAGCATATATAAGAGGGCTCTGATCAATCTCTTGTCTTTATTTTAAAATGGGGATTCATGAACCTGATTAACTGAGAGAATGCATGTGGTTTGAAAAATGATGGTAATCATGAACAACAGTCATGGCAAGAATTTATGGCACATATCTCAATAGCAAGTTATTTCATATGAAGGATTTAACATCTGCTTTATGTTTGAGGCCTTGATCAAGTATCATAAGAAATCTTCTCTGACTGCCATTTTCAAGTTTGACTCTAGTTGAGAGAATACCCTTAGGGATATGGTCTAGCAGTTAGACACTAGGAGAACAGGTTGGACTTGATGACCCTGGAGGTCCTTTCCAGCCATGATGATTCTATGATTCTATGATTTACAAGGCACATAGAACATACATAACCTTCTGATTTTACACAACTCCATATATCCTTATCCAGCACCTTAATTTCTCCAATATGTCTAAAAACCTCAGAGACACTGCGCTAATTGAGCCATTCAAAATCTTTGAAGATCTTTTATTGTTCCATGGAACAGGCAGAATGCAAAGTGTTTAATTTGTGGCTATGGTGAGCAAAAATATAGACAGGATGCTACTTGATTTCACTGTGCTAGTTATATATGCATTTCCTTTGGGCTCAAGTCTTCTGATACCTTTCTTATTCCATCCTTACTAAAAAAGCCAAGACAGACACTTCTAATGCAGACCTGGCATACACATTCTTTGTGAAAACAGGTGGTGCTTTAAAGCAGCTCTGAACAGTAAGTCACTGAAGTGTTCAATAAACTATGGAGAGTCAGGGTTGACACACCTATCTTCAGAATCTCACTCATCCATTTGTCAGCTTGGACCTGGAAAACACTGTAAGCCACCTTCCATTGGTCTTACTGCAATGAACATTAATATGCAGCACTCCACAAAGAGCAGGAAACAGGCTGACCCTGAGCCAGCCCCTGCAGGACAAAACTGAAAAGCACAACAGACAGTTGGACACAATAGGTCTAGAAAGACAGCACATGGCTTGAATACTTTCAGGTAATACTACACTCTCATCCCCGAACTCTGGACTAGTTAAGATCAGAAGCTGGGCACAACAGTGAAAACTATACAGCTTTGCTATTTTTTCTTATAGCTAGCCTTGGTTAAAGGAAAATTGATGGTTCTAAGCTACAGTTGTAAGTACATTGCCAGGGCTACTGAACACTGTTTTTAGACTGTCTTTGCTGTCTGGACCATAGCTCACTGTCAGACATCAGGATCTTTGGGGGACATGGCCCAACCACTTCAGTTACACTGTGAAACAAAGGCCTGAGTTAAGCTTCTATTAGATAGTACCTCCATTATTCAAGACCGATCTCCAGATAATAAAGATTTCATGATGGGATCAGTTCTGGGGAAAATTTGAGAAACATTAAATTAACAATTCAAAAAACATTGGGAATTGTTACAAGGACCGATTCTGTAAAAATAACAGTTTCATTCCCTTTAGATTTGTTATTTTTATTTTAACAATTGGAAAAGCAGATGGAGAAATGTGTAGAGCTCTTATTCATTGTTGTTCAACAGCCAAGTCACTTTTGTAGAACTGCTGCCTTGTCAAAAGTAAATTTTTATTGTATAAATGAAATGTTTCAGTTTCATAATGATAAATATCTGAAACAAGGAGAAGAGGAGACTGAGGGGTGACCTCATTAATGTCTATAAATATTTGAAGGGTGGGTGTCAGGAGGATGGAGTCAGGCTATTCTNCCATTCTTTCTTGAGAGTTTTAGGAATAATAGGAATGTAGAATCAAAATCAGTGAAACTCTGGAAAACTCTGGAGAAATTTAATGTCAACATCACATATTTTTGAGCACCAAGAATGGGCAGAAGGCAATAATCCCAAGAGGTTTCCATTTTAGTTGGCTGGGTTAACTGCATTAACATAGAAGCCTAATTTCTTAATTTATTGTTGTCTGCTTATATCCCATTTTTTAACAAAATCTCTGCTACTCTTACTTTTTAAGGTAAAGTGAACTGAGTTTCCACCTGTACTGAACGTTTTGATTCTGAATATATCTACTGGGGTGTCCTACCTTTTCTTTAACATTGTCTGGACTGGAGATCGTGGCATAAAATTAAAAAAAAACCCCAAAGCATGGCATTTAGGAAAAAAAAATTGCTCAATGAAAAAAGCTCAGTGAAGTCCCTGAATTCATTGTGTATTCCAAACGTATCCATAATTTCCTCCCTCCCAATTAGTTCATTAATTAGTATCAGAAATTTACTTTGCTTTAATGAGAGTTTACGTTCATTTTCTGAATCTTAATGACCCATGCAAAAGACAAGTAAAAACGTGTATTCTCTGCAGTCAGTGTGAGCACTGTCTGTAAAAGGATGGATTGATTTCAGTTGGTATGTATGATACAGTCATTTGCATGATAGTCTAAGCAGGCTTCATCCAACCCTTTTGTGTAATTAAGGAACAGTCTGCACTAATGACAAAACCATTAGTACCTCAAAACAGTTGTAGACTGTAGCTTAGTATCTACACATCCTCTAAAATGCTAAAGAAATACCTTAAAGTCCTATCATCTATGAAAATGTTCTAACATGGCTTCTTTATTTGTTGAAGAGTACCTTTGGTAAATTAACTGTTTTATATAATGCCTCATACTCTCATCACTCTTCTTCAAACAGGTGAGGCTATAGACCGATAAAGAGAAATAATGGAACTCACTTGACCCCAACAGCCAGATTTAGGGGTGACCTATAGTGCTGGGTCAAAAGATAGACTTGATCTTAAAGGTCTCTTCCAACTCAAGAGATCCTGTGACTCTGTGGCTAAAAGTATAGTCAGATGTAATTATTCCTTGTTCTACAGACCATACTTTGGAAATTACACCTGTCTTAGTATAGTAAACGCAGAAGAGATGGTCAATTTACCTTCAGGCTCTGCTGTAAAAAATGCTCAGATGCCTTATATGACAATTTAATCCACATTAATGCATTCGGACTTTAAATATTACATATCTACATACCTGCTGAGGAGCTTTGTATTTTATAATACTATCTTCTTTTCAGTCAGGTCAGTATCTAGCGTGGCGCATTACAATACATAACTCCTCCAAATCTTTAGTCTCCTTTGGGGATTGTTACATGAAGTAAGAATAACTGCTCTAACTGTGTGCTGTGACTTACTTTTGTTAAACTTGGTACTACATACTTAGAGTAAAATGGAAGATGACTGCAAATACTTTGAGGATAATCCTAGAATCAGTTACAGATGTTCAGCAGTGAATGGACTTGTATTACGTATACCTAACAACTGAGGCTAAAATACAATCTAATTTTGCTTTTTTTTTTTAACATGGGAGGGATGGATCTTGCTCTCTTACAAATAAAAAGCTATACCAAGAGAAGCTGAAGGTGTTGACAGGCCAAATAAGATGGTTGGTAAATATTACAGGAGAGAGTCTATCACTTAAACTTGTGAAGCTTCTGGTGAGTGGAAAAGGGAAAACATTAAAGTCCCATTTTTCAAAAGGGAAATATGGAAGGCCCAGAGAATGACACTCTCACCTCTGTGTCTGGTGAGCTTCTCTAGTAAGATTCTCTTATTCACCAGTGCTGTAAACCTGCCATAGAAGGTGACCGGATTTGTCAGGCATGATCTGCCCTTAATGAAGATGTGCTGGCTGTCACCAACCATCTCTTTATTTTCCATGAGTCTCAAAATCGTTTCCAGGAGGATATGCTCCATGATCTTGCCAGACATAGAAGTGAGACTGACTGGCCTCTAGATTCCCTGATCATATTATTTTCTCTTTTTAAATATAGTGGTTTACATATTACAGCTAATAATGGGTGACATAAATCAAGTGCTAAGGTGACCATTTAAATCTCAGTGAGCTCTAGCAAGGCTTCCTCCAATATAAATGTACATAGTCATATATGTAGAAAGTATGTAGAAAATGCTTTGTAATTTTTTTCTGTTCTGAACCATTTTTAGTTTTGCAGTGCTGTCTTTGTGCCTATATATATGGTCTCATTTGTTTCATCCCTTAGTCAGTTTACACAATCACCTTTAAAGAGAAATGGTTAAATGTTTCTGAGTTCCACTGGAATTGTCTTTAAAGTTCTTTTTTATTATTATAATGAAAAAGGTTGGCACTTGGAAAGGCTCCAGGTTTTTCCAAGGCATGTTAGCTCTTTACATTCAATTTTTTTTTCACTTCTTTATGTTATCATCATTAATAAAGCTTGGTGTGTGTATTTTGGAATGACAGGGGTCATGGTCAGTAGTTTCCTTTTACGCCCCCACAAACATCTATGATTTCAAAGACTCTCTACACAGCTGAAGTCAGCTGTATGTACACTGGTTCCACACGTTTCTTTAGAACAATTTCTTGTTTTCTGATTATCTAAGCTAGTCCACTTCAGCTGAAAATTCAGACGGCAAAAAAGCATTAAAGTTCCATATATGATTTCAATTGAAAACTATCCAAAATCCAGTTTCCACGTTACATCAGAAGCCTTTGAGCTCTGATGTCTGGATCTTTCTCTGTCAGCTTCAAAGAAAAACATTGCTTGTCCTGAGCCAGAGAATTTTCACAGGGACACTTACGTGTATTAAGTTAATATAGACACTCTTAGGAGTTAAACTAATTTTAAGATGCCTACTACAGGTTAACATAAGGACAGTAATTACCATCTCTGGAGGATAAGGGATATGAACTGGGCACAACAAAATGCTATGAATTGATAGGAAATGTGGAGACAAAAAGCAACGCTGGAGAACTTATATCAGGAGCTTAAATTAAGATGAGTAAATGAGATACAGTATAGCAAAGAAGAAAATACTTCAAAGTTATTACAAGCAAGATCAAGTAAAATGTTGCAAGAAACCAATCCTGTTTAGGAAGATAGAAAGGCAGTTCCTTTGTCTTGAAAAGGCTGGGGATTAAAAGAGTTGTCCTTCAGCAACAGTAGGAAACATCTCACACATATTTAAGGTTGTATTATTGACCTTTGAAATTTACTTAATTTTAGAGAGCGTGGGAAGGATCTTTGCAAAAGTAAACTGAAGTTGCACAAGCACAGTCTCTTTAAAAACTTTGAGGATTTCACACCATCTTTTTCAGTGGTGCCCACTAGTTATTTTCACTTGGCTGGCTTGGCAATGTTATCTTTTGAAATCAGCACACACAAACACCATTACACAGGGACAAGCAGTGCATAGAAGACCAGAAAAGGCATTTTCTTAAGAATCTTCTTCTTTCATTTCAATTACCTGTGACTTGGCAGTTTGTGACATGCTGCTACTCCTGCAAGAGTAGAAATATTACTATTAAAATATTTCTCCTATAGTAGGCACCTTCTGGCTGGTTAACCTGTTTAGAAAAACACGATGATACACCATCATGCTGGTAAGTATTTTTCCTACAATAGCTTTCAAAAGGTAAAAAAAGAAAAAATGGTATTATTATAAGAGCAGCATTAGGACTACTGCAGTTTAGTCCCTTACACAGTTCTCCTGGAAGTCAAACACTCTACCTCTAGTTATTTTCATCTCATATGTAATATTTTCATCTGGCATATATTTGTTTTTACTCCAGCTCCTATAAACACTGATATTAAGAGCAAACTGGGGACTGGCAGGCAGTTCGAATGCTGACTAATCAGGCAGCTAGTGCCCTATGGCTGGTGGCCTTACAAATTGGGAAGGGTCAAGGACAGAATTTTTCCCCATTTTTTCCTGTCAGGAAACACAGTAAAATCCATACATCCAAAAACTCACTACCGATCTACTTCTTTTGGCTTGTTACTTACTCTGTCATTTAATTATGCTGATCCTGGATACTGCGGCAGTACTTTTTTGTCCAGCCATAAAATAGGTGTTATCTTATATATGTTTCCTATTTTCTCATATTTGAGAATCCACTCTTGTATCTCAGAATGCCTTTGAAACATTATTAGAGTGTCCTGGGGAGGTTTCTTAATAGAGCTGAGCTGGCTTCCTTGTTCTTCCTTTACTATTCCAACAACTACTGATTAGAAAAGGACTTATATAGCAGCTTGCAGTCACTGTCTGTAGAGATTTACTCACGCAAACACACCTTACAGAAGAAGAATATTCAAGCTACTTGCAGCATTATGCATTCAAAATTTTAGTGCAGCTTTTTAGTTCTCAGGCAGACCTACAGAGGTGATGGAGGGGGCTAAGGGAAAGGTGACCTCCATTATAGAGTAGTCTGCAGTGGTAACAACATGCTACTATCGACAGAACAACTGCTCAGCCTTACAGCTACTCAGCCCAGTAGGTAGCTACTTTTCTATTCTTTATTTCTGATAGTTCATAAATGCTACACAGACTTTTCCTTTCTACCACTGTAGTCCCTCATGCTTTAGTTGCCGTTGTCAAAATGCCTTCTTAGGCATAAACACATGCCAGTAAGGAAGAGAAACAAAAAGCACTGGATAAAGTCAATGCCTGGCACACTGCTTTCTGCAGTAGCTAAATGCACCCAGAGCTGGCCGCAAGCCATTTGCTTCCCCTTGAAGCATAAAAACAAGCACACACTACGAAACCTCAGGCTCTCTTTTTAATTCTTTTCTCCTTCAGGACAACAAACACTGGTGTTTTTTCCCAGTAAAAGGACAAGTACTCCTATAACGCATATGTGCACCTGTGTAGGCTCAGTTTTCTTTTGTTTAGTTCTCGCATCTCTTACATTGCTTACGAGGTCTACAGGGTTCATGCTGCATCTCTGTCTTGTCTGTATACACGAAGCCCTTGTCTAATAAAAAAAGCTGCCTTGTTATGTAGACACTTTTCAGACAGGGTCATACTTTGATTATTAGTACAAAAGATGATTTTATTTAGTGTACAGTGAAAAGATCATACTTAGAAATTCACTATGGTTCTAAGTAAACTAACAACTTCATAGATTTCCTAAGAATATATCAAAAAGACAAACATCAGAGAAAATACTTTTTACAATTTGATTGAGCATGTCTGAACCCAGAGAAAGAAAATTAAATACATATTGAGAAAAACCCCCAAAAATAGCATTGGTTTTGCCTTGAATAGTAAAATAAAAAATAGAGAATGTGGAAAAAATTATTTTAATCTGAAATGGGCATAATCCCGAGAACGCAAATGAATTTCTCCCCTAAACGACCCCAAAACCAAAAGATTGAGATGGGAAAATATGCAAAGTAATTCTAAAGAGAGCATTATTATGGAAGAACTTGTAAAAACAAAGCCATCTACTGTTAAAAACATGATACCCCATATTTGTAAGAAAGTACTTAATAGAACAACTACTTAGTAAGTACATAATTTTTTTTCTGAGACTAACAATGTAACATTTAACAAATTTTTATATTTTATTTTTCTTCATCTACTGTCCTAGAAGTTCCACATGCTATAGAGTTTGCTGCCAAGATCTTCACGAATAAAATAATTAGACCTGATGATGATGAGACAATTTATTTCTTCTTGTCTGCTTTTAGGCTCTGCTTTAGAACGTAGTCTTTCCTTCCCCTACAGGCGTCTTCATTCTGATTTGCAGAAACTACTATCTTTGTACTGCTTTTTCCCCCATTCCCAAGATTTTGCTCTCAAATACCCAGTGAGTAATGGTGGGCAGGGGGCATCAGTCAGGTACCTCAGTTCATCTGGTCTGTGTTGTCAGTTTACCAGGATGAAAAGTCACTGTAAATGAACGACACTGTGAGCTATGTGCATCCTGAGAGCTGCCCTCCTTTCAGGCTTCAGGAGGTGTAGTGAATCCATCCTATGGCAACTAAATGTTCCTGTGACCCCTATGAGGAACCCACAGTTCACAAGCCAAGAATCCTAGCTCCAGCACTGTTAAATATTGCTTACTTGCTTTTCTAACATTCATGTTCCTGTGTGAATCTAATTGAAAATGGCTTTCATTCCACCGTGATTCCCTTTCTAAATGCCTGGATAAGTGCTACTCACAATTTCAGCCAAATTTCTTCATTATACAAGTGAATGTATACACTTGTAAAAGTTGAGGGCTTTTGGACTTGTCAGACTTTGATAAACAACAAGTGAGATGGCTTAAACCATTGTAAGCAAACAGAAGGTAATCTGTGAGCAGGGTAATGAGGGAGGCTGCACCTGGCAGGAGAGATCAGGACTCTGCTACTCCTGAACACCACATGCAGGTGGTATTGTAAATGGGCATAAAGGTAACAGTGCCTGATCCTTGATATCACAATGTCTGCTTTTAATTTCTGCCTTATAAATTTGTGTAAAAATTATCCAATTACACATAAAGTTAAATATTTTTACTGAGTTGCAGAATAAGAAGATCTAAATTTCTTGATCTTCTGGTAACTCAGTGTGTGATCCTGGAAAAATCTTTACACTTACTCATGCTTCTGATCTCCTGTCTTCAAAACCTGTGGGTTTTTTCCCTTTGGTTGATAAGACTGTATTTGGACAGACAGTGAAGTTGACAGTGAGCAACTTGTTCAATCTAGATCTTACTGTTCCCCCTACATCTTGCCAAAAATAAAAGATAAAATATGCCGCAGTTACTTATCACTTCTAATTTGTGATACATCTACTTAATCATGGCTACTTAAAAATGCAATCATCTAAAACCTTACATTAAATTATGTAAAAGGGATATCTAAAGTCAGAAACCATACTGTTGTTTTTCTTAAAAAGATGGAAAGTAGGGCTGGTTTCTTATCACATATATTACAGTGAATATATTGTGAAATACAGTCCAAGTTCTAAAGTGCAATAGGCTTTCTGTGATGCACAAAGATTAAGAAAATACTCAATCCATTTGAATAATGCTCAAAAGCACTAGTATGCAATAAATATAAGGCCTGGATTGCTGATCAGGAGAAAATGTTTGAATAGCTCAAAAAACTGGAGTGCTGCAATGGGCAGGGTCTGTAAGAATGGGTTATGAAGGTTAAGAGAGAACACAGTCTTTTGTGTGAGAGAGCAGTGGGATCGCTGCCTTGGGATGGATTATTAAGAGGATGGGAGCTGACAGGTAAGGATTAGGGGGCAGATCCCAATGTTAGGGAAAGTGTTTATGAAAAGCTAGGAAAATTGACTGTAATGAGTGATGCTGGGACCATTTCCTTTCAGAAAGCTTTGTTCTTGTGTCTTGTGGTTTGGATTTTATGGGGTTACTTACCTGAGGCATTGCTACATTAGCTAAGAGAAATTGCTGTGGCAGCCAGTGCAACCAGTACAACTGGTTTGAACTTCCTCTTTCCAGTTTCCTGTTTCTTCTACATTTAACTTGTCTTTGTTCAGAAAAAGACACATGGCACTAGGCTTGACATGACAACCATCTTGGAGAAAAAGAGTTGGAACTTCAGAGATACCAGTAAGTGAAAGGTTTTGCCTGCAAACCATTATTTTCTGAAGTGAAGTCTTGCATCTGGGCAAGAACAACCCCAGGTACTGGTACAGGCTGGAGAGCTGGGCAGACAGAAATTTAATGAAGTATAACAAGGGTAAGTGTAGAGTCTTGCATCTGGGCAAGAACAACCACAGGTACCTGTATACGCTGGGGACTGACCTGTTGGAGAGCAGTTTAGGAGAAAGGGACTTGGGAATCCTGGTGCAAAGCAGGATGACCATGAGCCAGCAGTATGCTCTTGTGGCCAAGAGGGCCAAGAGCATCCTGGGGTGGATCAGAAGGGGGTTGGTTAGCAGATCAAGAGAGGTTCTTCTCCCCATCTACTCTGCACTGGTGAGACCACATCTGGACTATTGTGTCCAGGACGAGGGCCAATGGGTGTAAGCTGGAACACAGGAGGTTCCACATCAATATGAGAGGAACTTCTTCACAGTGAGGGTGACAGAGCACTGGAACAGGCTGCCCAGTCTGTGGAGTCTCCTTCACTGGAGATGTTCAAGACCCATGTGGATGTGTTCCTGTGCGACTTGGTCTAGGTGATCCTGCTGTGTCAGGGGGATTGGGCTAGATGACCTTTCGAGGTCCCTTCCAATCCCTAATGATTCGGCGATTCTGTGATTCACATCTGGAGTATTGTATGAGGTTCCTGGTCCCTCAGTTCAAGATGGACATGGAGGTGTTGGAGAGAGTCCAGTGCAGAGCAATGAAGATGATGAAGGAAGTAGAACACCTCCCTAAGTAAAGCAAGGCTGAGGGAGCTGGGTCTCTTTAGCTTGGAGAAGAGGAGACTGAGGGGTGACCTCATTAATGTCTATAAATATGTGAAGGGATAAATATGTCAGGACAGAGCTAGGCTCTTTTTAATGTCATCTTGTGTTAGGAAAAGGGCCACTGGGTGTAAGCTGGAACATAGGAGGTTACACATAAATATCTGAAGGAATTTCTTCACAGTGAGGGTGATGAAGCTATGGAATGGGCTGCCCAGGGGGGTTGTGGAGTCTCCTTCTCTGGAGATGTTTAAAACTCGCCTTGATATGTTTCTACGCGACTTGTTCTAGGTGATTCTGCTGTGTCAGGGGGATTGGACTAGATGATCTTTCGAGGTCCCTTCCAATCCCTAATGTTCTGTGATTCTGTAATCCTGTGACCTGTGGGAATTGGCATGCTGGGAATGAAGGACTGGCTTGGAAGCACAGGGAACCAGCCCTTAAAATAATAGGTGACACTGAATGATGTATGCATGGACTGAATGGACTCCATGCTTCCACAAGAAAAAGAAGGTAGCAGCTTGGTCCAGTTACCTAAGAACATTTAATTAATCTCTGAATGTCTTTGTGTTGGGGTTTTTGTGTTGTGTAAATCATAGAATCATAGAATCATCATGGCTGGAAAGGACCTCCAGGGTCATCAAGTCCAACCTTTTCTCCTAGTGCCTAACCTCTAGACCATATCCCTAAGTGCCGCATCCACCTGTTCCTTAAACCCTCCAGGGTTGGTGNCTGCTGGCTCATGTTCAGCCGGCTGTTGATCAACGCCCCCAGGTCCTTCTCCACCAGGCAGCTCTCCAGCCACTCTTCTCCAAGCCTGTAGGGTTGCTGGGGGTTGTTGTGACCAAAGTGCATGACCCGGCACTTGGCCTTGTTAAACCTCATACAATTGAGCTCAGCCCATCGCTCCAGCCTGTCCAGATCCCACTGCAGGGCCTCCCTACCCTCCAGCAGATTGACACTCGTGCTTAATTTTGTGTCATCCGCAAATTTACTGAGGGTGCACTCGATCCCCTCATGGAGATCATTGATAAAGATATTAAACAAGACCGGTCCCAAAACTGAGCCCTGAGGGACACCACTTGTGACTGGTCTCCAACTGGATTTCACGCCGTTTACCACCACCACCCTCTGGGCTCAGCTGTCTAGCCAATTTCTAACCCAGCGAAGAGTCCTCTTGTCTATGCCTCATGGCACAGACAAATGTGTCTTCTTGGGTTTTCCCAAAATGGAGATAGTTTTTTGCCTGCAATTGGTGAGCATTTGTTGAATCCTCGTTTTCATTTTGTTTCAGCCTGTACTTGATCAACAGATCAACTGATGACAAGTACTTAAAGAGAGACTATAAGAAAATTTGAAATTGTCTTTATGAAGACAATTGTCTTTAAGAAGAGATTCAGGCTAGATGTAAGCAAGGAATTTTTGACACTGATGATGGTGAAACACTGGACCGGGTTGCCCAGAGATGTGGTAGATGCCCCATCCCCTGAAACATTCAAGGTCAGATTGGACGGAGCTCTGAGCAACCTGATCTAGTTGAAAATGTTCCTCTTCATGGCAGGTGTGGGGCTGGAATAGATGGCCGATGAAAGCACCTTCCAACCCAACTCATTCTGTGATCCTTTCACACTCCAGGATGCTAGCTGAAGTGGAAAAAACAATACAAAAAAGCACACACTATTCATGCAAACAGCAAGGGACCAACTCTGTTGTCCCAGTGAACAACCAACACATCTGAAGGCATTAGAAGACTGTGTGTCACACATAGTGGACTATAGCCATACAGATCATCATATAAGATGAGACATGAACATCATGAAGAAGATAGGTAAAAATTAGTCAAGAGTCCAGTGAATTACTTGTTATTGCTTAAGATACCCTAATCTTTCAAGAATCTTAATTAACTGTGGTTGCCCCAATGGACTGAAGGTGGGAAGATGTGATGCCCACCTTCAAGGGCTGGAAAGAGGATCCTGGCAAGTAAAGGCCTGTCAGTCTCACCTCAGTGTCAGGGAAGGTTATGGAACAGATCATTTCAAGAGTCGTCATGGAGCAATTAAAGGTCAACTAGGCCATCAGGCCCAGTCACCATGGGTTCATGAGAGGCAGATCCTGCTTGACAAACCTGATCACATTCTATGATAAAGTGACCTGCTCAGTGGATGAGGGAAAGCCTGTCAATGTAGTCTATCTGGACTTCAGTAAGGCCTTTTACACTGTCACCCACAACATTTTTATGAACAAACTGGCTGCCCATGGCTTGAACAAGGATGTACTCTGCTGGGTGGAACACTGGCTTGATGGTTGGGCCCAAAGAGTTGTGGACAATGGAACTACATCCTGTAGCAGGCCCATCACGAGGTGTGTACCCAAGGGCTCAGTGCTGGGGTCACTCCTGTTCAACATCTTTATCAATGATCTTGATGTGGGGATTGAATGCACCCTCAGTAAGTTTGCACACAACACCAAGTTGGGAGGGAGTGTTGATTTGCTGGAGGGTAGAAAGGCTGTTCAGAGGGACTTTGACAGGCTGTGTTGATGGGCTGAGGATAATTGTCTGAGTTTCAATAGAGCCAAGTGTCGAGTCCTGCATTTTGGTCACAACAACCCCATGTAGCGCTACAGGCTTGGGGCAGCGTGGCTGGAAAGCAGTCTGGCAGAAAAGTATCTAGGGGTTCTAATTGACAGGAGGCTGAATATGAGCCAGCAATGTGCCCAGGTAGCCAAAAAAGCCAATGACATCTGGGCCTGTATTAGAAACTGTGTGTTCAGCAGGAGTAGGGAGGTGATTGTTCCACTGCACTCAGCACTGGTGAGGCCGCATCTTGAGTACTGTGTCCAGTTTTGCGCACCTCAGTACAAGGGATAGGTGCTGGAGTGAGTGCAAAGGAGGGCAATGAAGCTGGTGAAGGGTCTGGAGAATAAATCTTACAAGGAGAGATTGAGAGAGTTGAGCCTGTTTAGTTTGAGGAAGAGAAGGCTAAGAGGAGACCTCATTGCTCTCTACAACTGTCTGAAAGGACACTGTAGAGATGTTGGTGTTGGTCTCTTCTCACAGTTAATTAGCAAAAGAAGCCGACCGAATGGGTTTAAGCTTTAAGAGGGTAGGTTTAGATTAAACATCAGGAAAAAATTCTTCACAGAGAGAGTGGTAAGGCACTGGAATGGGCTGCCCAGGGTCGTGGTTGAGTCACCATCCTTGGATGTGTTTAAAAGTTACTTAGATGTAGTGTTGGGGGATCTGGTTTAGGGGTGAACTTGTAAAGGAGTGTTGTTGGCTGGACTTGATGATCCCAAGGGTCTTTTTCAACCTGAATGATTCTATGATTCTGTGTGATTGATTGTTAGTTGTAATATGTATTATTTGTACTTGAATTGTGTAACTAACTCACTCAAGCAGTGTTGTATGGTGGTCTTCTGTATTTACTGCAATATACAAAAGAACCATAAATAGTCAGACAGTGTAGACTCTAGGGCTGCACTAAGTAGCCTACTCCTTAATATTAATGTCTATACCTGACTCCTTTCCTTTCTCCCACTCATCATGTGCACTCACAGAAACAAAAAACCCAGAAACCAATGGGACTAGACTTCAGAGAAAGCAAACTGACTTGTTTGTTCATATAGCAGTTGCCAGATGGTTGGATCTTCTTAACGGAAGACATAGTGAATGCACAGCTTATATATGAGCTTAAGGGGAGACTGGACAAATTCTTCAAAAATGTTCTCTGCAGGGTATAGACAAGGTAAGTCATGCAGGGTTCAGAAAATGATCACAGGGTGGCAAAGTTAACAAGTGAAATGCATGTGTATGCTTGTTTTTGCATTTCTCTAGGCATTAACACATACTAATCAGACCAATAAGAATATTGGATTAATATCCATGGTCTGAATCTGTTTGATTGCTCTTACGTGCTTAATGTTTGTACTTTATATTGTCTTTATACTGTTTCATAGGACATACTGTGTTCTACACAACACAGCTGATAGGAATGCCATACAGCATGTTTCAGATATGCTACACATGACAGGTTATGTCTGAAAACTGTTTGGAAACAATCTATGAGATGGAGTTAACAAAAAATGGGCTATATTGTGTAAGATTATTAGACAGGCTAATTAAGACTTTATAAGAAAAATCCAAACTCTGTAAGATTCTGTATTTTGGAAAAGTACTGAGGAACGGCACAGTGAAGATGAAAAGCTCGAAGCTTTACAAATCTAGTATAAAAAACCCAAGCAGTTCATACTAAAAGCCTTTCTTTCATTATCATGCTCAACATACAAAATTGAAATATAAAGTCCTGCATATGAAACCAGTTCTTCTTCAGAGGTATCATGATTTTGATTCTGACTTCGAGAGGTGATACTTTTCAAAGTATAGGAACAAATACTGTGGAAGCCTGTTTTAGTTCACTGGTGAAAAACATTGATTATATTCTGATTATTCCTGATCCACATAAAAAGGCATGTAATTATTTGTAGGCAAATTCTATATCTAAATATAAAACACAAAGCTTCTAAAAACACAATGACTCTAATAAATAGCATGTTTGTATTTCAGTTTGTCAGGTTATTTAACACCGTCATTAAGGAAGCTCTGTGAAGTGACTGAACATTTGTATTAATTATCTTTCAGTGAGTAACTGTTGGCAAGTTGAAAAATAAGAAATAATATCTTAGAAAACTAAGGCGATATATGTTCTTTCATAAAGACCAAACTGAGAAAAATCTGAGATAAAGTGTTTTAGAAATTTATTTGAAAGTATTAGTTTCCATCAGGTCCTGACTGATCTAAGTGGGTACCTCTGCAAATTAATTTAACAAACACAAGCATCAAGACATTGAGATGATTAAATAATTTCCCTGTAATAAAAGTAGCTGCTACGCTCTTCCTGACACAGCAAGAGATTAGGTATTTATAGAATAAAATGTTGTTACAGACTAAAATATTCTGCAAATATATCAACTCAAGGAAAGAAGTATAGTGATACTTCTATGCGTATCTTCTAAATTTCTGCCAAGCCTGAATTAGGTTTGATTTGTTCCTACAAAAGATGCTTACCAAAGAATCTTTTACCTTCAAATGAACTGACTGCTTAACTGCATTGCTATGTATTCTTATTCAACTAGATTGCTTGTGGTTATGTACATTTTAGTGCTTCTGATTGACAAGGCTACTTTTGCAAACGAGTTAGCGAAAAATCTTAAAACATCCAGACACCCACTGAGAATGAAGATCCTAGCAGAGAAGGTACCAATTCAGGACTTAAAGATCAGGCACTGCAGAAGTAGTTACACATAGCTTCAGCTGTGAAAGTGCAACTTCATTAATTCCAGAACGTTGTGTTACAGATTTAAAACCCAGTCAGAGTTTTCCTTTTATATACTTCGTATTTATCAATCCTTTTTGTTAATAGTTGTTAGGGCTGCAATGGCTACATGGAGTCCTGAAAACCACAGTAAATCTATTAATGTTTTCAAAATGTTTCTATGGTATGTAAAAGCGAATTTGCGTTTTCCAGTAGACAAGGGCAACGTATTGGAGTGGTTGTCAGGTGTGCAAATTTTAGGCACACACATGGACAAGTGCAACAAAGCAGCGAAGATTGTAAAACCGTGTTTGGTAACAGCTTGCGTGAGGGCACAGACCGGTTTGTAGAAAATGGTTATGCGTTCATTACACCATTTACATAGACCCCAGGCAATGCGGGATGCACAAGGACTACAAATACCATGTAGTAGCCATTAATGTATGGTCACTGTACACATCCCGAACAGCTACACCCTGTGCCTGCCGCCAGCACACGGCTAGAGCAAGCGGAGACACGGCCTTTCAGGACAGCACACGCTTTCACCCACGGACACTACCCCACATTGACCGAGGCAAGGCCAAGCGTTGCTCAGGGCAAATACAGGCGCACTCCAAAGCTCTTGCACCTCCCTGCCGGAGGCAACCGCGGCGCAGGGACATAGCAGGACCACTGCGATCCCTCCCGCCTTAAAATGGCGGCACTCAGACAGGTCCCAGGCGCCAGCAGGCCCTTTCCGCCATCTTCCCAAAGAAGGGGCGTGGGGCGCTTGGCCCGGCGGCTGTGGGAAGGGGCGGGCAGGAAGTGGGTCCTGCTGGCGGCCACTCGCTCGGCCGCGCGCGCTCTGCGACCCCCCTGGCGTGTGGCGCATGGCTGCCTGCCCTGTTCAGCGTCCCCCACCACCCGCCGGAAATGGCCTCAACACGGCCGCTGGCCCTGCCCAAGCAGAACGCGCGCGGCCACGCCCCTCGCCGCAGCATCTCGTGCCGCCAGCCCCTTCATCCCTCAACCTGCAGCGCCGCCGCCGCCACTCCGGCGCGCGCCTATACGAGGCGCAGGCCACTCGCGCGGCGTAACCGACGCGGCGCAACCGACGCGGCGCGTGTGGCTCGGCGGAGAAGGCGGCCCCGCCCAGCGCTCGCGGCCTGTTCGGTCAGTCCCCGCCTCTTCCGGGCTTCTCGGCTGAGCCACCGCCTCCTCCCTGGCTCTCTCTCCCTTTTGTGAGTTATAGCAACCGTTGCCTTGTGAATCAAGCGCCATAGTCACCGTAGTCCTGGCGACTGTTACCCATCAACAACAACCGCTCCGCTGCTGCTCCTGCTCCTCCTCCTCCTGCTGCTGCCGCTCCTCACCCCCTTCCTCATCGTCACCCACAACAACAACAACAACAGCCACCTCAAGCAGCAACGACAGTGGGAACGGCAACACAGCCCGCCGCAGCCCAGGTGAATACGCTCATCGGACGCAAGCCGGCCCTGCCTCCCTCCCTCCTTCCCGGCCTCCGCGTCCTCCAGCCTCGCAGCATCCGGGCCGGAGCTGCACCTCTGGGCTGCGCGGATGGCTGCGGTGCGGCGATGGGAACGTAGTTCGCCCTGCCGTCTCCGCTGCTCCGTCCCCTCTCCCCTCCCTCCCCTCGCGCTGCGTTCCCGCGGCCCCGGGCGTACGTTACGGTTGTGCGGCGAGCGCGTTCGGTCGGGAGAGCGGCGGTTGAGATGGGGCTGCGCGCGGAGCCGGGAGGGGAACTGGCCGTTGTGCGGGTGCCAGGAGGAGAGGACGCTCGGCCGTGAGCGGAGGGAAGCCGCTTCAAGCTCCTGGAAGATGGCTTGGATGTGGCGGGTAGGCACCTGATTTGGTCTCTCGTTTGCGCTCATGGGAGGAACGTAAGAAACCGGGGAACGTAGAAACCGGGGTACGTAGAAACTGGGGAACGAGGCTCCGGCTTAGTCTGAGGTTACTTTTCAACCCGAAATACCTCGCTGGAGTGGGAGGAGGGTTGCAGCCAGAGATGGATCCTGTAGCGCACCATGAGCAGGGGGGATGCTCTTCCCTTTTAATTTATGGAGCCCTTGTTCGGGTTTGGTGCGATTGCTAACCGTTACAGATCCTCGTGAACTTGCTGTACCGTTTAATGATACTCTTCTGCTTTTCTGTGCTTTACTTAGCCTTTTTTTCTTCTATGCATATTTAAAGCAGCTGCTTGTTTTAGTGCAAGCTCTATTTTCTTTGTATTGCGTTTTGTTTTTTATTCAGTACTCCCACCCCTACACACATGGAGTAGCAGGTTGCACTCTTTCTGGAGGGGATTATTTTTTAAATTTTGCTTTTATACTGCCAGTGTAGTGTGGAACAGTGCATGTGTAGATCTGGTTTATACACAATGAGGTATGTTCATGTGGAGAGAATCCATTTCAGTTTCCTTAGTTCTCCACAGTGAAGGAAATTCGAGAAATTGACTGTGAATTTGTGTGCTGAGCAGCAAAGAAAGAAGATAACAAAAAATTAGTATTTTTTTAAAAAAAACTCGGTGATAAATAAATCACTGTACTTCAAGAGTATGTTTTCATCTCTCAAGAAGCTTTAGTAGAACTTGTGCTATTAATGACAGGGTTTTTTTTTCCTATTCTGAAGTGCTTGTTTTCTCAGAAATTTTTGTGACTGATTGCTAAAATCTGAGCTATGTTTTGTCAGTGGCCTCAAGTAATATAAAGCGAATTTTTGGCACTTACCGTATCAATGAAGTTCTCTTTGCAGTCTTCTCTTTGACTTGTCAAATCGTGTGTCCTGTAGCCAGACTTTTTTGAAGTGTTGATTTATTTCCTTATTGCTTTATTTAGAAAAATGGTTAGGAAAAAGGATGTTATATTTTAATTTTTGTTTTAAGCTAAACCCTTCCTTTTAATTACATTTACACTTTTCCTATTTCTGTATGTGTAGTACGTTATGTTAAGTGTAGAGTTTCTTACTGCAATTTCAATACTGGTATATTTGGCTCACCCTGAAATTGCCAATGACTGACAGAGGGAATTTTTGCAAGTGATTGTCAACTAAAAAAGTGCTAAGTAGTTTGCATTTTATTGTTATTCAGTATTTCAAAGTGCTCTCTGTATTTTTTTATGATTTTACTCTAGGTGAAACCACTGTCAAGTAGATTTTTAAAGTCAAGGAGCCTACAGAAAACCCGGGGTGGGGGTGTGGTACACAAAAGGGACTTTTTACAAAAGACTCTAGTTATAAGACCAGGGAGAATGGTTTCATGCTGAAATAAAGTGGATTTATGTTGGATTTTAGTAAGAAGTTCCTCTCTGTGACAGTGGTGAGGCACCAGAATAGGTCACCCAGAAGGTTGTGGGTGCTCCGTCTCTGGTAGGGTTCAATGCCCTGTTGGATGGGGCTCTGGACAACCTGGTCTAGTGAGATGTGTCCCTGCCCATGGCATGGGGTTTGCAACTGGATGATCTCAAAGGTCACTTCCAGCCAAAGTCATTCTACGATATTTAAGAATTTTCAGTGTATCAGTTATATGGCACATTTAAATCTTAAATGTATTTGTTATTTAGTTCTGTTGGGAAGTCCTTAAAGTTCATTGGCTGTGAAATCATTCCTGGTTTCTGTTGCTGAAAAGAGAAGATTTAGGTTCTGCATCATACTCTTCTTGAGTAGCCCTTTTATAGTGGGACGGAGTGCTGTTCAGAATGGAAGCGTTCCTGGGTGTTGAAATCTGTCTTTGCAGAACATGTATCCAGGCCCCTGGCAGGAAAGGAAGGGGAGTGTATGTCTGCTGTGAGAGAGGCTTTGTGTTTTAACTCTGTGAGGAAATGTACAGATGTTTCTTTAAAAAAAAAAGATTAAATGTACATGATTTTGTCTAAAAAAACTATGACCTTTTAAGTACTATTTAGACACATTTAGGCAGTATCTGCAATTTGGGAAGTGGTAATAAAATCATAGTCACCTCTTTTAATACTATGGACTTCACTGGGAAAAATACTGAATCTTTATTCCCCCTGAAGTACTGTAATGGTCACACATGAGATGGGCATCATGTGTTCTGATTCGCTTATGCCTGCCACTATCAAAATAGTTGGTGTCTGTGGTGCTAACCAGTGTTTGAAAATGAGGTGGCTTGTGATATTATGTGTTTTTATTCATGGTTTTTCATGGTTTAGGCAGTTTAACTATCTTGTGTTTTGTCATATCCTAATAATAATAATCCTGTCTGGATTGCATGCTCTGTTGTATTGTTAGTGAGCTAATGCACATGGTGTCAGTATAGTGGTGTGGGTAAGCGAAATGGGAATCAAAGGTACAGTATTGTTAAAGACTTTACAGTCAGGGCGCTTTATTTGATAATTAACTTTGGCTTTGTTAGCACAACCCCATTTCTTTTTCCTGCCTGATACAGTAGTTTGTTATTCACAAAATTGTCTACAGCCATAAGTGTTGCTGTTTGTTTTTGCTTACTAAGGTTATTACTGTTTTCCTCTTACTTGAGGAAATGCAATAATATTTAATCACTACAGTTCCTTTTGCTGTTCTGTCTAAAGTTTATGGTTTTCATGTCATCTTATGAAGGGATTCCTTCGCTCTTGAAGTATTTTATGTTACTTGTATGTTTACCTGCAGTATCCAAAAGCTTACCAACTGCAGGTACTATCATGGGAAATACTTTAAAAAACATACAATGTGTATAAGATACATTACTCTTAATGTCCTTTAAAAAATTATTTTCAGATCAAATTGCGTGTTGTGAATGCATCACAGACAAGCTAAAAAATGAGCTTTCAGTGGTATTGTAGTGTCCTTGTGGTGGGACTTCCATTTCAAAATAAAACACTTAGTCAAATTAGTGTATTAGAATAGCAAAAGAAGTATGCTTTTGAAGTGTGAATGAAACTTCTCACTTTTTACTAAGTATAAAGTCTGAAAAATTAGACTTTTAAAATTAATAGATTACTGTTTAAGATTATTTTCTTTTAGCCTCTAGTTTTTCGTGTTTCTGGTTTTTTGTCAATCATAATAGTACTGGCATTTTCTCACAGATGCTATGTATATACATATTTTTGAAATTTAAGGATCAGCACATGCATCAATTTGGCTAAATCTAGTTTGTTAGGGACAGATGGCTGATTTAAACAGGTGTCACTTTCGTTACTTGTGGGTTGTGTTGAGACTCACAGAGGTTTACAAAAGAGCTGCCTAAAGCAGGTGGTGATCCCTGCTTTTGTGATTAATAAATGTAATTTTGTAGGAAATTATTTTCCCTGTGACTTAGGTGTGTTTTAGTAGTTAAATGTTTGTTTAGTAGTTAAATCTTTGAAGTGTTTCATATAGTACAATCATACTATTTGTAAAATCCTCCTCTTGTTGGATGTTTAAAGAAGTCGTGACTATTTGGGTGTGAAATTTAGCAATTTACGACTGTGTAGTCGTAGTAATTTTCATTCTTTGCCTGATGTAGCACTTTGTTTTACTAAAGTACTTAGCTTTCTTACCTTTGCTTCTTTTTCTTAAAGAATATTTAACATCTGAATCTTTTTAAATAAAAATCACCTATCAGTAGAAACAAAGGATTAGTTTCAAACTTCTACAGGTTTTTTCCTAGTACGTGTCTTCATTAGCACACCTGCAGCTCGATTTATTTATTTTTCATGTTTTCTTCAGTAGTCATAATTTCCTAAGTTGTAAGAGACTTGAAGAAATAATGAAATTGACATTTTATTTTTAAGAGTGATCAGGTCTTTTTTTATAAAATGTTGCCTTTTTTGCAGCAGAGACAGGAGTTTTTATTGAATAGGACAGGTATCTTTATCCATAAATTATAAGGAAAAAAAATCCCAACCCCAAACACCGAAATCCAAAAAGTATCCTCTACGGATTTGTAAGTACCACTGTGCTTCACTTCAGAAGTGTCTTTAAGGATTAGGAACGCTTATACAGAACAGTTTCCTTGTAGTAATTTTTGCAGTTTAAGAGTGTCTATTGTTTTTCCATACATGTTAAGGATAATAAGGCTGTGTTTTGTGTGTTTGGATAATGGTCTCCATTTCAGTGTTATTTGTCTTTGAAAGCTTGTGAAAAGTTGCAGACTGGATCTGGGATGATAGTTCTCTGTAAATTACTGCGGTTTGCATACTGCCCTTTTTTCTTACGTTAAATATCTCATTAATTTGAAGGCTTGCCTTGTATGTAACTACTGCAGAAAGTTTTGAAAATTCTCCATCTAGATCCCGCTTTTGCCAATAAGGTGTATGCTATAATCTTATTTCTTCACAGTTCTATAGCTTAACATAAGCACAAAAGACAATAGTAACAGCTTTAGCGAAGGAAGAATGTTTCTTACTCCACCGTCTTGTTGATGAGAAGTACATTGGAATTCTTTCATTAGGTAGGATATGTCAGTCTGCAAAGGACTGTTTGTTAGTGTTTCTATTTCAGTTGTTGCATGCTATATTATTTAATTTCAGTGTGAATTGCTTTGGTTCTCTTGGAAACTTTGGAGAGGTACAATAAAGAAAAACTGTTGCCTTAAGACTAATTGTCTTAAGAGTTTTTCTATAAGCAACATTTTAAAATTTAGTCAACATTTCTGACTGAAAATATAAATTCGTGATCAGATCATATACCCTTTACAGTTAAGTTATAGAAAATCAACTGAGTTGCAGTTTGCAAAAAAGTTGATAAAGACACTCTTCTGTATTTTACTGCTTCCTATGACATGTAGTAAGTGGAGAAAAAACAGAATCTGATGTCTTCTTAACTCCTCAGAGGTGATTCTGCATAATAGTAATAACCTTTGCCTGTGATTTCTGAGAAAATGGTACTTCCGTCTTTCTGAAAGGCATGAAAGCTCTTTTGTGAGCTATACCATCCTTATGGTTGTTTTTGAGAGTAAAGTGTGCTTAGCTTTAGAATGGAGGCATGTAGCATGGAAATAGGGCCCAATCCCCTTAGTTTGTTGAAGACTTGTTCTCAAATTCTGGAATCTGTAATTAGGCAAGTGTGAATGAGCCAAGATGAAAGCACAGCTCTTTATGGTATTGACTTTTCCCAGCTGTCCAGGTGGTACTTTCTGACAGTAGTTTCTCCTGAGTTGCTGTTTTTCTCCCAGCTGCCTCAAAGTCCTTTGTAAAGTAAGTTGGGAGTTCTTGATATACTAGATTTGTAGTTATGTGGAGCTGACAGAAGCTTAGGTTTTCCTAGGCCTTGGGCTGGTTTACCGAATTTGGCTTTTGTAGCTGAAGTACTTTTCACTAGCAAACTTATTTCTAGCTAAGGAAAGGTTTATTTGTGATAGATGAAATGTGAGAGTTAGTCATACAAAGCATTAGTGCAATTTATCACACAATTGTAGAATGGTTTTTGTTGGAAAAGACCTTAAAGATCATCTAGATTCAAAACCCCAGTCATGGTCAGAGATGCCTCTCACTACATGTGGTTGCCCAGAGGCCCATCCGACCTGATTTTGAGTACTTCCAAGGAAGGGGCATCTACAGTGTCTCTGGGCAACCTGTTCCAATACCTCACCACCCTAACAGTACCTCACACCCAAATATCTAATCAAAACCTACCCTCTTTTAGCTTGAAAGTGTTCCCCCTTGGCTTATCATGAGATAATCTGAAAAGTCTGTCTTCAGCTCCCCTTCAGGTACTGGAAGGCTGCTATACGATCCATCTGGAGCATCCTGGTCTCCAGGCCGAACAGCCACCAGTGCTCAGCCTGTGTTCATAGAAGAGGTGCCAGCCCTCCTTATAGCAAACAGAGATACTGGATTATAGAACAGAGCTAGCTTCTTCAAGTTTTTTAAAAGTTGTGCGTTTATGCTTCTTAAATACTACTGTTTCCAGTCATCCAGACTTCATCAGCAGTGTAACCTTAAGAACATGTATGTATGGTCAGGTATATTCAGATTTCGGTTACCATCTTATATCAGTAGTTGTTTAGGTGAGCAGGTCTTAATACAGTTCAAATTTCTGATACTAAAATTTCCTGCAATGGTCCTGATACAAGTAATCGAGTTTCCTGTCTTTAGTAGGGCCTGAAGGCTGTCAGTAACTTGGCTCCTTGGCTATCATTTAGTATGTGTTTCTCTTGATTGAAGTCTGAAGAAGCTGACGTTTCTTGACTTGAGGGAAGACCTAGATGGAGTGTCATGACTTAAGTGCAGTGACCAGCTTCCATGACCTAATGAAGATATATTCTTGATGTGGCCTGAAGTCACAAGTTGTGTAACACAAAGATATTTCAGGCAGTTGAGATGCAGGGGAATTTCAGAACTGCTTTGCATGTGTATAATGGCCTTTTTAAGGACTCCTGTTGTTTGATTTCAGGATGACATATTAGGTTACGGTGGTTGGGACCAGTAAATCACATCAGCTCTTAATGGCTTGTGTTCTCAGTTGTAAGTTTGGGGTACTTAAAAGTCCTTGTGTCAGTGTAGTTATGCTGTTGGTCACATATTACTATTCAAGGATGGTAACTATTCAGAAACAGCTGAATGTTTTTAAAGCTCTACAGAACAGTCTGACTGTCTGTAGCCTGCTGAAACAAGGTTAAGCTGTCAACAATTTTTCTCTTGTTGAAAGTGGGTGATGTTTTTGGCAACGTGCAAGATTTTATTCCAATATTTATAATATTGGAAAAGGTATAATGTTCAAGGCAGGTAACCAGATGTATCTGGCAGATTGGAAATTGGATGTTACGTTTTGGTCATCTGTGATAAAGTATGATGTCTGTCTTGATCAGAAATGCTAAAGTACTTGTTACAAAGTTTGTTACATGGAAGGGGCATTGTAGCAGGTCATTAGAAATGAGCAGGTAATAGGATGTTAATAGCGGAGATTGAGATATTAACTGATAATATATTAAGTCCTCTGATAAAATTAGATATATCATCTTCATAAAACAAGCAGCCTGGTCAAAACTGAAACTTTTTTAATAGCTATCCTTCTGAATTTGCAATGACTTTCTTTTTTTTTTGGTGATACTTGTATTTTGTTTTTAAAAATACAGTTATTCTGCATGGACTTCTGCCTTCCATATACTGATTCAAAAACTTTTTATGTAGTGTAGTTGCAGTGCTTGACATGCAAACATGAAAAGGTTAAGTTTGCCAAAAATCCAAAATGAAAGCAAAACAGCTGGGTGACTATGCTGACACTGTGTCTCATTTGGGTTGGTTTTCTGG
>VXBP01008121.1:94382-112521 GCA_013400115.1 Rhinopomastus cyanomelas
TGTCCTCCTTGAACTGAGGGGCCCAAAACTGGACACAGTATTTCAGATACAGTCTTAACAAGGGCAGAGCAGTGCAAACTGTCACCTAACAAAGGTGATCATACAGAGTAAGGCTTTAAATGTATGGATTGGAATGCAGATGTTCATGAAATGTTTTTAATTGTGGTATTTGGTATGGGCTCCACTAGAGTAGTAAGTGACTGTCAAGTTTGCTAGGCTGAGTTCCCTGGATATAGGGGATACGGCAGTTTCTTTGTAGTTTGTGTTTTTTTGACCCTAACACAGGTGAGAAATTTGGCTTTGAGTCAGGAAACAAGACCTGTGCTAGTGTGTAATAGAGTAGAGAAAAACTACAATAATTGAGCTTTCAATTTAATTAAATTTCTTAGCTATTCTCCAGCCAATTTGCAAAAAAATTGCTGAACATACCTAGATGTACGCAGAAGTGTATTTTAGCTGCCTTGTAAAGATGGCAAAGATACACATAGGCAGAACCCAGTTAGATTGCAAATTCTTGAAACTAATTTATGGGCCTGTTGAATATCTTTTGGTATACAGAATAAGCATGAAGTATTATTCTGCTGTTGTAAAGTTATTTTTAGGTCTTTAAGTATTGCTTTATGATCCAGAGTTTGAAATGGAGTGTATTGTTGTGTCGGAGTTATAAAATACCTGCGCAGAGCATGTTGTTCAATCCCGTTATGTCTGCTGTTAAGTTCAAAGGGTTTTGAAGTCTGCGCATTTTAACTTTTCTAACTTAAAAGATTAATTTGTTGACCTATTGCAGTTTAGTTTGGCATAGTTTACTGTAGAGATTAGATATATTACTTTTGTCTAATGTTTCTGTATTTCGTGTTTGTTTAAATTGTTTAAATCTGTCATTGTAACTCTTTAGGTATGCCTGGAGTTGGAAATTGTCTGAGGAGAGTGTTAATCTGTTTGAATAAACTGGTTTGAGCCATAGGAGGAGGCATGTGGTGTTTTCAACGCTTCTCAGCCTGAAAGCGCTGCATAACCCTTTTAGGTTGCCTAGCAACAGGCTCCTAGCAACAATAATAGATTGCATTTCCAATAGTGACCAGGCCGGATGTAATAATGAAGCAAGAGTACAAACAGTTGTCATGGTTTTCTTTTCAGAGTAAGTGTAATTTTTAAAGAGATTCTGTTTCTGAAATGAACTTTTTTGCAGAAGTTGTGGTACCATAACACTTGACAAAGCTGCTTAGAATGAGTGACTTTGAAGTCAACTGTTTTGTAATATCAGAATAGAACACCATCACTGAGTGAGCTATCAAGAAAAGAGGATATTTATTGCCTACTTTAAATGGATAAAGTATCATCTTTTAAATTTCAACTTCTTTTTAGAAATTGAACTGTACTGGAACTTCATGGAAGACCTCAGATTTACAGGCAGGTATATGTTGTGGAAGGAATATGGTCAGCCACACCTGAATTAATGAAGTTGAAAAGAGACTTCCCAGAAGGAAGTTATTCTGTAACTGCCTGCTGTTTGGATTTGCAATGTCTATCTCTCGAGCATGTGGTATCAGCTACTGTTGTAGAGTGGTTGCTAGTCATAATCAGGCTTTTCTGAAGATAGTGTTTGCTCTGTTATCTTCTCTTGATTCAGCTATCAGATACTGTGCAGCAGTGCTCATTTTTTTGTAGACATGTTGATATGAAACAACGTATTTGCATATGGATTTTTGTAAGAGACACAATAAAATAGGTTATTTTAAATAATTTGTATTCTAACGTTACATAGGAAAGTTTAGAGATTACTTGTAAAAATACTGTAAGGAAGGGTTCGTAAATGAAGCTAACCGCTAGATTGTTTTATATCACGGGTATTTCATATTTTAAAGACTTGTTTTGTGGGAAAAGTAAATAAGCAAGCAGGTGATTTGGGATGAGACACAGAAATTGTCTCACAAAACAGTAACAGATGTAGTTTTGGATGATTGTGTTTGAGTTTAAATGTTTCGACCTGGCGAAATGGGTTGAAAATTGCAACACTGGTAGTTGAGTAGAGATTTAGGTATACACTAGATAATGCCCATTTTCAGCTTTTGTGTCTGCTTTTGGGAATGGTGGTTGAAGTGTTAAACAGACAGCTCACATTAGCAATTTGTAACCTAGTGTATTCCATTGTGATGGCATAATTTTTTTCTGAGTAGGTGAAAGTTCTGTTTAGAACTTGCATATTTAGTTATAATGATAAGACAAAAGGAACATCTACTTTACTACACAGTGTAGACATAAAAAATTATAAAATGTAAACATCTGGAAGTTACAGACTTCTAGTTACGGACTCATGTTGTTTCACCGGATTCCACTGTTTCAGTTTGTTCAGGTGGTGATCAATAGTGTCTTTTATCACAGGAATTTTAAAAATGAATTCTGAAAAAGCTTTGCTTTTAAATGGATCTCTTTGGTCTAACTGTGTAGATAATATCCTTGGGCTTAATTGTTCATCTCAAAATGTTTTTCCTCCGTATTACTTAACACTGTATCCTTACTGCAGAGGGTATTTTTGTGCAGGCTAATTGGTTCTATTCAATTAAGCAAAAAGGGTTTATATTATTGTATTTGAAAATGATATTACAATGGGGCATATATAAATACAAATCTAGAAAAATACTTTTTACAGTCCTTTTGGTTCATCTGTGCAGTCTTTAGGCAAACTGCTCATCTAGGACTAAGTTTCAAGTATGTGAGTTCTGTTAGCTTAAATAAGAGTTAAGTGCTAGTCTGAACAACATTTTGAATTTTTAAGGTGTTTGTAAATTTAAAGTATTAATACATGTAAACTTTGGAATTTTAAAACTAAACTGGTTTAGCAGTGTGAACTAGTCTGAGTCCATTATCTACTCAATAGTGTTAGAAAATAGCATTTGTAGATGATTCCTAAGTTTGTTAATTACAGAGGTATTAATGTGGTAACTATTTTTCTTATAACTGGAGCTCTAGGAGAGTTTGAAAGATCTAGGAAAACTAGAGTTATATAGTTTAGAAAGATGTTAAAATCTCATAATGAAATTTTAGGTAGCCTATAGAAAGCAAAAATTTAGAACAATGGGAACAGCTTCATAGATGATACCTTTTTTAAAACTGTTTTTATTAAGAGTTGTTTTATATACTGCATGTCTGACATTTTCAAAGAAGCCTGAAGCATTTTAACCTTACATTATAAGAAATACTATCCAGTATTTATTGTGGCAAATACGTATTCCCAAATCATGTGGATTACTTTCAGAGTATCTGTAAGGATGTAATTTACTGTTCAGAACTGCAGTCATTACGAAGACAGTCATTGAACTGCAGTCTTAAGAAGACAGGCTGAGAGCTGGAGTTGTTTAGCCTAAAGAGAAGATTCCAGAGGGACCTTTTAGCAATCTTCCAGAACCTGAAAGGGGAATATAAGAAGACTGGGGAAGAACTGTTCACAAGGGCATGGAATGATAGGATGACAGGTCATGATTTTAAGTAGGAAAAGGGTAGATTTTTGCTGGGTATTACGAAGATCTTTAGTACGAGGGTGGTGGTTCTCTGGAATAGAGTGCCTGTCTCCATCCCTGGAGCTATTCAAAGTCAGGCTTGATGGGGCAATCTGTTCTGGTTAGAGATCCGTGCTTGATTTCTGTATGTTGTACTGGTGTTTATTGTTGTTTGTAGACCAGATGATGTTGCTTAGAATTGTTGCTTCCTAATGCTTTTCTAATTGAACAAACCTGAATGACTAGAATTACTAGATTAATGCTTCCATTGCATCCAGGGTAAGCAAAAGAGAAAATAGACTTATTCCTGATTTCATTTATTTACTTATTTGTAGAAATATCTATATTTAAATTCAGGAAATTAAATGTTTGGAAATATAGAAAAAATAGGCAGGAAGGAAGTAGACTACTTAAGTTTTAAGGACAACAGAAAACAATGTTTGGCACAAAAATCTGTGCAGTCTGTGCATGCATCCCTCCAACTGGACCTGTTTACAGTTTAGTGGGGTGTGGCATCAACATATGCTTACTCCTAATTTCTAATTACTGCAGATTTTTCTGATTCATGTAAACTTGTTTTCTATGTAAACATGTGTAAGAACAGTTGTATTGGAGTGGAAATGTCCACATGTTGAAAAGCAAAGCTTAAACTATTTGGCCAGATGCAAATTCTGGAACTTACTTTTCATCTGCTCTGTGTTTTTTAGTGATGTCTTCCTTTCTTCTGTACCCTAATCATACCTAAAAAAAAAAAACCCAAATACAAACAATAATTCTGATTTATGTAGCGTTAGCAAAATGATAAAGTCTTGTAAAATTACAAGACTTTAAAACTACAGGGCTTATTTTTATTTGTAAAGATAAGTTTAATGCAGTGAATGTTTTCAAGAAAGAACCTACTAGCATAAAATGTACTTGAATGAATTTGCAAGATGTACTTAATCTTTTGGGATCTAGCTGCTTTTTTATAGCTACTAGAGCATGTTTGATACAACTCTTGAATAAATTTACCTAGGTACAATATGCACTGTGGGTTCATACACTGTATTTATGGCACAGTTATCTGCCAAGAAGAGTGAAGAATGTCAGTGAGCTGTTTTTCTGCTTAATTAAGTCTTTAAAATCTAATTTAATGGGCCTACATCACATAAACATAGCATTCAATCAGATATAAGTACAGAATGCTGTTTATGCATTGAAGCTGTACTTGTCAGTATCACTTTTTTTTATATGCCCTCAAACATTTTAAAGCGATTTGTACAGGAAAGGTAGGTTTAGGAAGATACAATGCAGTAGTATTGTCAATCAGCCCAGCTTTTACTTAAAGAGGACAAAATTGTGAAAAATCGTATTTGCTGATGGCATTTTGGGGAGGCAGATGGAATTTTCAAGTTGATAGATTTATGTTTGTTAGTTCAAACATTATAGTGTTTCAGGAGGTCAGCAAAACGAGCTGCTTTATGAACAGAGGACAAGAACAGAAAATGATATAGAATTTTCAGAGTGCAACTAGGCATCTGTGCAACTGAAGAACTATTAAAAGTAGTTTGTGCAATTATTTTAGTTTTACTTCTTAGGCTTCAATGAAGAAAAATTATTTTTGCTATGTGAGTGTATCTTAAATGTAAACATTGAGTGTTTACATTTTCTTTGTTACGGGTGCTGCCACGTCATTGTTAATTTCAAGGCCAGAACAGCACTTTCTAATTAGAAATGTAACATATTTATTTGCAAGAATGTGTAATTGTGTTTGAGTGCCTGTTTTTCTAGGTGTCTGGAAAAGAAATGTTCGTGTATTTATCTAAACTGCTTAGTAGTGACTATACATTTCAAAGACTAATGATGCCAAAAATTTCTATAGCATTATTAAACTAATGAAATATAAAGAATCTGCAGGTGGCTATTTGTAACGTTTTAGTGTATTTGTAGACTGGGTGTAAAAAGAGATGTGGTGGTTTAGTGTAGCAGCTCGTATTACCTGAAATGGTAATTACAATAGGGGCCTCAGAAGAATTTCATCTTCTGCACAAGTAGACATTAGAGATGGGAGTTCAGAGGTCTAAGTGAAGATTGACACATACTGAAAATTCTAGTCTTTCCCTTGACTTCCTTTACATTGAAGAACCTGTATTCAAATATAAGTGTTATGCTGAGGTAATCTAAGTTTTTAGAGAATATATAAATGCTATGTAGATCATGCCCATTCAGGCACTGGAATGGGCTTCCCAGGGTGGTGGTTGAGTCACCATCCCTGGATGAGTTTAAAAGACACTTAGATGTAGTGTTGGGGGATATGATTTAGGAGTTAGCTTGTAGACTAAGATTGATGGTTGGACTCAATGATCCCAAGGGTTTTTTCCAACCTGAATGATTCTATTCTGTGCGTCCACCTGGGACTATTTGAATTTTAATTACAAGGTCCTTATGAATTTATTTTTTGGTCATAAGTGTTAATCAGAGTGTATTTTAATAGGAAATATCTGTCAGGACTATGGTGTTTCAGTCAGGTGTTTCTGTCCTGGAAATCTGAGAATATAGTTTGTGCTGTACACGGCCATTGGTTTACTACTGAATCTCAGTGATAAGAGATGTCTGTATTTTCCTCTTCTGACAAGGCTGTAAGACAGCAAAACAGAGCTTTCTGCATTTCAGAGATGGTAAGGTTGAAACTCAGGCAGTCAAAATGCCATACTGAAGATTGTGAAAAGGAATGCTGGAGAGCAGAGGACTGAATTTAAAGATTCCGTCTCTTAGTGTTCTTCACGGCGTGTACTAGGACTCCCAAGAGTTACTTAGTCTTTGTAGAGAACACATCGCTGCTCTGCTTTAAGCTGAAATTCTGTTCAATGATTTTACTTCATTTAAGTGTCTTCTAACTCTGCATTCTGAAGTTAACTATATTTTTGAAGACATTGTCTGCTTCTGGGACTCAGAAGGCTTCATGTTTACAGTTACTACCAAGGATTGGTTTGCAGAAAGGCTGCTGTGAAGTTAAAGATCACTGCTGTCTTGTGTACAGTAAGTGAAAGGGCTGCGTTTCCTTGGAGGAGCATACCTGAGAGGTGACCATACACTGGCTGACAGTGTTTTCTATACTGTCATAGTCAGCATAAACCTAAGAGATCACAAGGGGTTTGAGCCCTGTTCTTCAATTATCTGGAGACCAAGGAGGGCTCTGTTGTTCTGCCTTAAGCCCCAGTCTGTTTGTTCCTGAATCTAGTTCCTATCTGTAGTGAAGCCCCCTTTGGGAGTTCCCCAGCATCAGTGATGAAGGTGATGAAATTGCAAGGGCTGAGGGATGTATTTGGTTTTGTATTGATTTTCATAGGCGTTTCTATAGATTATATTTTTATATATTTAATTGTTATTTTAATTAGAGCACTTTTAGTTGCTTGAAGATTTTTTTCCAATCTGTATCTTCTCTGGCCATTATTTCCTTTCCCTTTGGGAAAGGAAAGGAGTTATTAGTGTTAATTCAGATAGTGTTCTAAACCTTGAGAAGAGCAAATTAAACATGTTATGTAATGGACATATTTAGAATTGTTTTTCTATTACTGAATGAAATATTTAACATAAACCATTAGTTTATGGAGATAATTGGTCACTGTTGTGTACAAGTCTAGAGCTGAAGGGACTGTCTTCTACTGTTCATTCAATATCCAGCTTTCTAATGTATCACCCATTAGAGGGTTATACATTTTATAAAAATCTATTAAAAAATGGGGGCTTAATACATTAAAAATAAATTGGTTAAAATAATCTAAATGTTAATTATTCAGGTATTTATCAAGTTGCATACTGCATCCCTTCTGTGATGATTTTGCAGTTGGCTAAATTAGCAGGTCTACTGAAGTAGCATAATAAGCCATCATAGTCTGTCCTAAAATCAAGTCAGTAAGCAGCCAAAATAGAGTTTCCTAGAACTTCCAGAATTAGCTGCAGCTGTATTTAGCTTAGTGTATTTAGTTCTGTGTGATTCACATGTTCATAATTACATTTCAGAAGCTAATTGATTTACTGTTGGAATTGAGCTATTAATATCTTCATTAACTGAGTTTTAATAAACAAATTTCACGTGCATAGTGGTGAACATTTATGGAAACTTTTAGTAGTTTTTCTTGATGTCCAGATAATTTATAAGGTATCTACTCAAAAACACAATCACAACCACATCAATTATGTTTTGTTTAAAAAAAAAACACTATCATATTTCAATGATAGCAAATGTTTAATGTTTTTAAGAAATTTCTACATACACAAAATCAGAGAGAGAATCCTAATTAAGTATTGGTGATGTGGTTTCAAATTCTGTGTGGGTATCATTCTGTCTCTTATCAATAATCATTAGAAGGTGAAAAAGAAATTAGATGTTTGATTTCATGCAGCTGTGCATTTGGAATAAAAAAACTACTAGGTGTATGTACTATTTCTAAAGATACTAGTTGTAGAAGTAAGGGTTGGTGTATCAGCCTGTTTTCAGGTGAAATGTCTCTGCACTGGCCTGCTGTACTTTCAGGCATTGGGTGTTCAAGGTTTCAGGGAGTTTAGACCTTTTTTGAGCTTATGTGCTGAATATACAAAGCTGGGAGGCATGACTGACACTCTAGAGGACTCTGCTGCCATCCAGTGTGACCTAGACAGTCTGGAGAACTGGGCAAAGAGGAACCTAATAGGTTCAGCAGAAGCAGGTGTATGGTCCTGGAGCAATCCCATGCATCAGTATGGGTTAGGGGTAGACCTGCTGGAGAGTAGCCTTGAAGAGAAAGATCTTGAAGTCCCGGTAGACAGTAAGCTGCCCGACCATGAGCTGACAGTGTGCCTGTGTTGCCAGGAAGGCCAGTGGTATTCTAGGGTGCGTTGTGTGGCCAGTAGGTCTGGAGAGGTTGTCCTCTCCCTCTATTCTGCCTTGGTGAGACCCTGTCTGGAGTACTGTGTCCAGTTCTGAATTCCCCACTTCAAGAGAGACAGGGAACTGCTGGAGAGAGTCCAGCAGAGGGCACTGAAGATCATTTGAGGCCTGGAGCATCTGCCTTACAAGGAAAGGTTGGGAGAGCTGGGACTGTTTAGGCGAAAGTGGAGAAGACAGAGACCTGATCATCCATAGTGCTAAATACCTGAAGGGTGAGCATAAGGAGGATAGTGCCAGACTGTTTTGAGCTATACCCAGTGACAGGACAAGGAGCAATGGGCACAAGCTGGAACACAAGAGGATTCATTTAGGAAGAAGGAAAAACTCCTTTACAGTGCAAGTGACTTGAGCACTGGAACAGGCAGCCTGGACAGGTTGTGGAGTCTCCTTGTCTGGAGATATTCAAACCCTACCTGGATGCAGCCCTGTACAATGTGCTGTAGGAAGTCCTTTGGCAAGGGCATTAGACTTGATGATCTCTAGAGGTCCCTACAAACTCTGAGTCTATGAAACAGCTGTGCTGCATGTCTAGATAATACTCTGTGCAGAAACTGTAATGGGAGTATTCTTAAATTCTTAATATCACATGCTACCTCCCTAGTTTGCCACATTGTAATGAACATGTAAGTATGCCATATGAATAAATTGGTACCTTTCCTTGTTTTTATCCCTAGTCATCTTTTTTTTATCTCCCCTGTGAGGCAACTAGATGAAATGTTACTAAAGCTAGATTTTTTTTTTTTTCAACTAATGCAGAAATTTTTCTGAAAGAGTGTGTGTGTGTATGTATGCATGTCTTTTCTACCACCATGTGGGCCAATTTATTTCTAGAGTTGGTAGAACATGGGACTCTGAATTCCTGGGGTCATGGGTTCAAGCCCCATGTAGGACATCCTGAGACAGTACTGTAGGCTGACCCTGCTCCAGCAGGGGGGGTTGGACTTGGATGATCTTTCGAGGTCCCTTCCAGCCTGTAACATTCTGTGATTGTGATTCTGTGAATTGTTCCTCTTTCTGGCAAAGAATAGTTATGCTTTTTCTAATATAGATTTTTCTGCAGTTGTTTTCTACTCTTTTTTCAGAGCTGAAGTTTAAACAGATTAGTATTTTGAATCTTGCATGTCATGTCTTGGGAAGCTAATCCTTTTTTTTTCTGAATTTTTATAAGCAGATAAAAGGAAAGGACTTAATTTCTGGTAATTATTCTTACATTCTTTGTCTTGAGGATATAGTCAATGTAGTTAAATTCATTAATAATGTGAATTTAAATTTTTATAATGCAAACCAGGAATAAATATTTGAGTAAGGTATGCAAGACAAACTGAAATTCTTACCAAAGATAAGTAAATTAACATAAATAATTGTAACCTGTCCCTCCTTGTTCCCTATGGAAGCCACCAATTCATCGTTGCTGTCTTCTGGCACATGTAGTGAATATCCTGGACTAGCCAGGTAGCCTCCTTCAGTGACTGGCCTATGGTAGGATGGTACTGTTAGTCACCTTCCACTACAGAGGCAAGGCTACCACTTTTCTTCGGCCATGATCTCATGGCAGCAGGCTATCTTCTGCAGCTGCCTCGTAACCCATACATATACAATATGAGCTTAGATATTGTCCTGCAACTGAGCATTGATGCTGACAAGATCAAAGGCATGTGGCAGCATACTCATCTGGTTAGCTGCTTATTACCTTTGCATCAGGAAATAATTAAAAACCAGCATAAATTAGGGTGGGCCTCACCAGTTCATACATTCAGTGAACAGATACTATCATGTTTGAGATGGATGGAGGTACAAGAGGATGAGGAGGTGTAGGACACAACAGGGGTATGATCAAGTGGGAACATGCACAGGAGTGCGAGCCTGTCCCCAGAGATGGCCCACCAGGGAGCCTCACTGGAGCCTGATCCTGGAACTCCACATTTGGCACCAAACTGCTTGCCAGGAGGGACAGGCACTCTTCAGTAGAGGGCAGCTACAGAGGCTTTGCACTATATCACAAGATGCAGGCGTTGCAGTCTGCAAAAGTGAGCAGATGCAGAGTTAGGTGGTCTTTTTACAGTCCATCTTTCTTAGCATAGTAGACAGTAATTTTCATTTATGTAATAACTTGCATAGAGAAGAAAATAAAATCACAGCTTCATCCGTGAACATTTTAGTTTGTTTACGTACAGGGTACCAAGTGGTTTTGGAAGACCTATGCTCTGAAGAGTTTTTGGATCTTTATACTGTTTCAGTGAAGGTAGTCAGCCTGTCCCTCAGTGCCTGCAGGTTATAACAGGGATCCATTCCTGCTGTGGCCAGGGGATCTCCTGCAGTCTTCTGGGCAGAGGCATTGGCATGCCCTGGAGCTGCATCACTCTGCACCCCTTGGTGCTTCTTTGCAGGACTCCTTCACCCAGCATTTTGGTCTCACTGCTGTTGGGCTTTGGGCACAAGGCATAGCACCACTGTGGGTATCTGCATCTCTGTCTGGCTATGGGCCTCTGCTGCTAAGTAGAGGCACCAGCCATGTGCTCCTACAAGTGGTAATTGCCCACCTTGTCCACCCACATTGTGTGCAGAGCATGGTTGAAAGGCATTCAGCTCTTGTCATAGCCCTCCAGCAGATGCAATCAGAGCAGAAAGGATGAAAGCAGGGTTTGATATACACTGTGTTGACCACATTCTGTAGACAGATAGGGCACAGGTCATCTGTTACTGCCTTCTGCTGCACTGACTTATGCTAGCAAGCTTGGCAGAGCTGCTGTCCTGCATAGCTCTTGGGCAAGTGATGCCATTTGCGGCACCCCAAAGTAGATGACCTCTGCTTGATGAGGTGATGTCCATCTTTTGGTGTCAAGTATTAACCTAATTTATTTATATTTTATAACAAATTTATGGTTTAAAACAAATAGTAACATGCAGATAATGTTCTGCAGAGAACTTTTCATCCAGAAACTTGAGAATTTTGGGAAGGAGTAGAAGGATGAGAAGAGAAAAAAAGAGGAAAACATACCTACTCTTGTAAATCAAACTCAGATACTATTGTGGCTGCATCATGTTCTGAGAGATGCACCATGTGTCTCCCAGTAAACAGAAGAGGAAAACGTCATTAGCCTTTTGTTAGTGTATTTTATTGCAATGTGTGGAAAGTGTGCAGGTAATCCTGATGTTCTAGATCTGTGTAATTTGTACTTTGTGATGAAATTTCTGGTTTTGCTTAAAGCCCTTAAAAACAGTAATTGCAAAAGTAGCAAATATGACTGGCTGTTTTTTGATTAATTAGCAGCTCTGATGTTTGAAATGTCACTAAACTATTTAGATTAGGCTTATTTACAAACATATTCATTACAGAAATAGAATGGGTAGAACAGGAACTGGAGTCTTAATCTCTCCATTTTTAAATTCCTTTAAGTATTGTCATTAAGCTTATTTTATTTTTGGTGTCAGTTGAACTGTATTTATTTCTTCTGGCCTCTTAAAGCAATTGAGGTAGTTGTGTCATTGTACTGATAGACCAAAATAAGGAGAATGACTTAGGAACAAATTTTATTCAGGCATTTAAACTGACTGTATGTATTTTATTTAATAGTTTCAGTATTCTGGGGGGGGTTTTTTGTTTTTCTTGGCATAGGAAAGGGAATTTTGCTTGCTTGACGTTATCGTAAGACTGGGAATGTTTTAGTTTTTCACTTGGAAAATGAGAACAAAGATAAGTATTTGTTATGGATGTAGTGTTGTTTACTTAAGAATAATGCAATACAACATAGCAAGTTAATGTTGACGCACCTGAGCTGAAAAGAAATCTTTCAGTAGCTTGGCACAGTCTTCTACTTTCCAGTAGGAACCCACAGATTGTTGTTTGCCATCAAATGAAAAGTCAGCACTTTTGTAGGCATGAGCTAGTCAGTACGCTACCTGTCAAGCAATCTCAGATATTAAAATGTAAATCTAATAGCATTGACATGTATGTTGTGAGTAGTAACACTTCAACAAAATTATTTAAAACATCTACCTAATTACGTGGAATCTGACAGGCAAGTTTTCTTTTGCAGTCAAGGAACTCTCCGTGCAGGGATTGATAGTGTCTGAATGCTTTTTTGAACCTTAGTAGAACTGTCTGTAGGGTTACCTTTCTCTGTATTAAACGATTGAACAGCTGAGGGCAGCTGGGGCTCTGAGCCCTTCACGTTGCAGTTGTCCTCCAAAAGTTGCAAAATAGTTCTGTATCAGTTTGTGAAGAACTATTTGCTATCTCTAGGAATTTGCTCTCTACTTTGCTTTCTTAAATATGGGTGAATTTGGAGGCTTTAAATATTACCTCTGTAATGCTAAAAGAGGTTCTTTTTGCTGAAAGTCTATACTCATTTGTTTATACAGTGCAAGTTCCAAATGTTGGCCACAGGCTGCTTGCTCTCTTTATATATATATATATAAAATATGTAGTAGCATCACTGTAATTTTTTGGAAATCAGAAAGACTTAAATTAAGGGATGAAGTGTACTCATGGAATGAAGCTATCAGAAAAACTGCAGTGGGAATCAAGCTGTTTTCATCAAGGACAACAGACCTGCTACTGTAGTGCCACAATGTTCTGAGCAGTCAAAGAACAAGTAATTCTTGAGTCTCATTTAGCCTGAGACAAGAGGTTGTTGTGTTATATTCCAAGGTGAACTTCATTATTAATGTGGCAAAGGTGCATGGGCTGGAAGCTATGCTAAGTTACTTGTAATACACTACCAACTGGTTTTTGAACCATTACTTATTGTTTCGATCTGTCTAATGGTGGCAGGATAGAATTTGAGGCATCCTTCTGTTTTCATCTGAGATCTCTGTTTTCATGTGTTATTTGTGAAGATTATAAACATATCCAAATTCAATTTTCATTGGAAATTTTCTTACCTTAGTTCTCTTTGTTGTTAAGTGTAGTGTTTCAAACTTAACCTCCTAGACTACTTGTGCCAGTTTTGTTCCCCACTATTGTTTTGTGTACAAGCACAGTATCAGATTCAGGCAAACTGTTTTCACTCTTAAAGCCTAGTATAATCTGGAAACAAACTGTCAGTAACTTCTAGTTTGATTCTGAGTGCATTCTCTTTTAAGGCAATCTTGTCAGCTGCAGCAGCCAGTCAGTATGATTTTTCACTTTACTTGTGTAGACTTCTTAAATGTAAGTGAAACTACTTCACTTACGTTCCAGATTTTCTGGAAAAATCTCCACTCTTGATGCATATCCATTGCTGGGCATCAGAGTGGCTATTTAATCTGCATATAGGTTAATGTATTATTCAGTAGGTACAGATTTACTCTTTTTTACAAGATGTTAGATACGTGAAGAGATAAATGAGTTAAGAAAAACTGTTGTTAATGTGTTTTTATGTTGGATTAAGAAATCTAAGCACTCTGTATCACCACCGTTTTTCAGTCAAGGTCTAGGTTATTTTAGCAGATTTAGTATTTTTATAATTTTGGTGCATTTGATGTTTTTGAGACTGAGTATGTGAGCAGTTTATCTCAGAGATAACCAGTAAATAATCATATTTACCACTAAAAGTACTTTGCACCTTTTCTGTGGTTGTAGAGGTATATTATGAAATGTAGGAGGCAGGCAATTCAATTTTGTGTCACAAAGGCACCCAAAAAACCAGATAGCAGTGGCTCTGAGAAAAATGCGGATTTACTGCAACCAGGTTGCTTGTCCAAAATATGCATGCACTCAAAGGGGACCCTCTCCCTCTCAGGGGTACTCGAATCTAAGGCCACACACCAAAAGGAGGAGTGAGAAATCGCTAAATCTCAGGAGGTACCCTTGAACTGCATCTTGACACAAGAGGTCAGACCTGCTGCTGTGGGGACAATCTCAAGTCTGGCTGTTGGGCAGGGTTCTGTTTATGCCCTAAGTGTGACCTAGGACCATACTTACTATTTGTAGGTAAACATAGACAAAGGCAGGCTGGGAGCCTCAGATGGTGAAGCCCCAAAATGAGACATCACCCAAACATTTTTATCAGTGTTTTGAGTGAACCCAGGTCTTTATAAGGTCCTTGCCAAGGAAAGGGGTGCTGCATCTGCCACACTGTAGATCTTCACATCTTCAGGAAATTCTGTGTAGGTAGACTTCTTTTCTTTAGGCTGAACAAATCCAGTTTGAGTAACCTTTGTGTCATGGGTTGAAAACCACAAATACATTTTGACCAAATGCTTTTAGCTAAAGTGCTAAACATAGAGAGGTTTAGAAAACCACTTATGAATTGCAGACAAGAAACCAATTTACTCAGTTTGGGGGAAAAAAGACCACAGGATGTTTTAATTCACCCCACTGCACACACACCAGAAAAATTTACACAAAAGACACGGGGATTCATCACAATGCCCTTGCTTAACTGGGCCAAAATCTAAATGTCCAAACCCTAAAAAGGGATAAGGGATTTTCGACAGTTCCTGCTGAAGCAAGCATTGCCCCCAGCATCTCTTGGTGTCAGTGGACATCTTATGAGTTAGCTTTGTAAATCTCCAAGGTTCAGCAGTCTGACACTTAGAAATGAAACAACCTTGTTTGCCTTAATGTTTTAAAGCAAACAGTGTTGTGTGGGAGCAAGAATAAAAGGACGTGTTTCACAAATAGGCCGTCATGCTATGGAGAGGGAAGGCTCTGGTGACTGATATATCCAGCCCTGCTATCTTTAGCAAGATGAAGCAGTCACTATTTCATCTGCTCACTCCATGACCCATATAATCTTGCACTATAATATTGCAGATTGAGGAAAACAGGAATGAGAGAAATGGTGAGATCTTACGCAGTCCATTCACTGTTTAAGCAGCTTACATATCCCTGCAGTAAGTCTACAGATATCGCAGTTGTAAGCCTATTTGCATGTCTCCAATTCAACAGGGAAAGGATTTGCTTTAGCTTGCTTGTTTTAAGCCAATATTTTAATTTACTGGTGTCAGTTACTGCATTGTTGTTAAAGTCTCTTTCCTTTGTGTAAATCAAAGACAATTGTGACTTTTGTATTAAGTAACTGAATGCATTTTACGTAATTCTTAATATTTTCTGTTATAGGTTTATAACACCCTAACCCTGATATATTTAGAACATTATTTTCCCTATAAATCCCAGTGTGTCAACAGTGTTTTTAACTAAGACCTTCAAATCTTCGAGCTGTATTCTCTATCCTGCAACTGCTCATTCACCTGTAACCCACCTTGGTGGGATGTGCAGTAGAAAATACAAGAAAAGGCTGGAGGGTCATGACAGAGGGCAGGGAGGGCTATCTCATCAGTTTTGATGTGAGCCAAAGACAGACTCAACCTGGGGAAACAAAATGCATTTAATTTAAACAATAAATTCAACACCCGTTTAGCAGTTGAATCAGAGTAGGACAGTAGGAAACACAACTGGATCTTAAACAAACCTTACACTCTTTGTGAGCTTATTTCTGCTACTCATTCCTTTCCTTTTCACTGCCAGCAGTGCAAGGGGATGGGAAAAGTGGGTTGCAGTCAGTTTGGCCCATGTTGTTTCTGCAGCCTCTTCCTCATGACAAGGAGAAAACTACTCTTTCTGGCCCTAATGCAGTGAGGCATTCCTGCCACAGGAGACAATCCTTCACTAACATCTCTTACCAGCATGGACCCTTCCATGTGCCACAGTCCTCCCAGCAACAGACTACTTAGGTGCAGGCTTCCCTTATCAGTCAGGGCCTTCTTCGGGTACAGCCCCCTAATCTGGCAGAGGGTCTGCCACAGGTGTAATTTGCTCTAATGTCAATCTCTGTGGGCTGCGGGGGCTCAATCTGCCATCTCATCATGGGCCGAAGGAGAATGGCTACTCTAGCGTGCTTCCTGCTCCTCCTTCCTCACTGATGTGGATGTCCATATGCTTGTCTCTTTCTTGTATTGCTCCAAAACAAAAGAACTCGCCCCACAGATTTTTCCCCTCTTAAATATGCTTATCACTGAGCAGTTCTGTACTGGAGCTGTGATACAAGAGCCACACCAGTAGTCCACTCTTGAGCTACTAAAATTCCACCAGACACAAACCCAAAACACTTGCTAAGAGCGTCACGTAATAGAAATGGGAGCAGAAGAGAGTAAATGTCCAAAACCTGGTATGATACTGTCTTTTTACTTTCAAAGGTCTTACTTGACATGGGCCTAGTGTTTTGGTTGCTAGTAGCCACTGAAACACTGTTTTTTGAAAGAATATAAAATTTCCATTGACTGCAATGCAGTTCTTCCAGCAAACATGGCAAAAACAGAATACAGAATTTCACTTGCTTTACACGCATTGCACGTGTAGCATGCCATCATACTTCTCTGGTTTGTAGTGCGTACAGTAAGTTCTTAATTAAATATTGTACGGAGTAGGATTGTAATATCAGTCCTATCTGCATGAAAACTATGACCTATATGTGAGCCTGTAGCACTAATTCCAATATATTTGAACAACTTCTACTGCTCAGAAAAATTAAGAAGGCTTGGCATTTATTCATTCCTAATTTAACCTGATTTTTGAGCCATTTGGAATGATAATTTTATGATGGATTTGAAGTGATATTTGTGTGCAGAATAAACAGAAAGGTATCTGTCTTTTTCACTGGGACACAATTTATTATTAGAATGGTAGATCTTTGGTTTGATGTCATACAGCAAAAGCATTATGGTTTTTTACTTGTAGCAGTAGATGTACCTAAATTTAAAGAAAATTTTAACATTGGACCACTTTTCATCTCGTGAAAGCTCAAGTAGCTGTGGATACAACCATTTAGGAGCTTTCATCATTTTATGTCTTTCTAAATCCTTACTATTCAGTGATTATAATACTGAGTTTAGCAAGTGTTATTGATGGAACCTGATTCTGATATTGTGAGGCTGTTAGCAGATAAAACCTGTATTTCTCTCCCTACTTGTAATATTTTGCTTTCTTTATTTTTGCTTACCCTGTCCCTACTCATATGTGAGTCCTGGACTGTCACCTGTCCCATTGTCTGTTCTGATTTCTTTGTTCCATGTCTTGATCTATTGAGTGAAGAAAATAAATACCACCTCCATCTTCACCACATTTTTTTCTCACTTTGTTTTCTTAGTATCAGGTTCATACTCTCAATGAAAGCGCTACAGCACAATATCATATCAGGAAAAAACCCACAATAAAACAGAATTGACTTCAGAAACAAAATCTAAGTCTGCTCTCAGAATGGTGTTATTGATGCAGAAGAGACAAAGTGTTTTGTACAGGTGGTGCTCCAGCTTTTGTTTGTTCTCAGAAAGCACAGGCTGTTAGGCAAAGGGCCTTGAGTGGTGATCGTAAGTACTTCAAGTACGACATTATGTCCTGTTCCTGCCCTGGACCAATAGACAAAAACTAGGATAAAATTTCATAAGTTACACTTCGTTGTATTTTGAAAGATGTGAGGAAGTACTATTACACATGGTAAGACTTCATAATTAATTGTGCTAATATCAGCAGTGCAGCAGAGCAATATCTTGTCTCGAGCTAGACATTTTATTTGATATTGTAACTGTCATTCTGCATACAGTTATTTTTGGGAGATATGAACATGCCTGTTCCAGCCTGTGAAAGTTACTTTAATATACTCAAAAAAGGTGATCTCAGTATAGGAAGTCCTGAGTACTATGTAAGGCAGATAACATTTGACTGACTGTGACTTACTAGTCGTCATATTCTCAGTTTACCTGTGTAAACATTAATGTAGAATCACAGAATCATTACGGATCAGAAGGGACC
>VXBP01008122.1:0-26864 GCA_013400115.1 Rhinopomastus cyanomelas
ATGATTCTATGATCCTATGATCCTATGATCCTATGTCTCTGATTAAACTAGGTAGTTTTTAATAACTTCTTTTTAACCTTGAAATCTGTTGCTTCTATTTCAGACTTGATGATGTGCTGGTGTGCCTGAAAGCTTGTCTCAATTTTTCCCCCCATACCAGCTGGTCTAATAAATTACCTCTTTGTAACGACCTCATGTTAGCTATGTCCTTAGATCATACACCAGCAAAACGCCATTATGTCATTTAAAACTTGTATTAAACCCTGGTAAGGAGCACTACTGGCTTAACACATTATAAAAGCCAGTAATTACCTTATATTATAAAGGTAGGATCCACTTGTTACATAGATAAGAATTTATATGCAAGGAAAGGCTCACTTAATAAAGAACCTCCAGAAACACGAGCATTGTCTTTGTTTAAACTGCTTTAGATGTAAAAATAAATATACTGATTAGACATTTTAGTAAGTTTGAGATGACTCCAGAGCTGATGGTTAGGTTTCTAAACTGTCTGTTGCAGAGCATGAGTGCTGAACAACCAGTTTGCAATACTTAAACCAAAAAGCAACTTTTTCACTTAATTTGCGAAAGGGAAGGGGGAATGGCAAAAGAACAGTTTGTTGTAAATAAATCACCTCTTTTCAATGCATGAGTAAAGAGACTTTTTTCCTGAGGTCTGGCAGTTGGAGGCTTAAGTCCCTTTTCAGACATGCCTTTATTTGGAAACAAAGCAGGAGCAGGCAGGGCAGAGCTTTTCATAAACGCTGCCTGGCCACATGTAAACTAACAACTATTTGGCAAAATGAGTGGCAGCTCTGCACCTTCAGTACAGCCATATGCTCCCCTAATAATCACTGTACACAAAAAACCCAAACATGGAATTGGTGGTTTGAAAACAAACACAAACTGAAAGCCCCTTTGTAACATCTTATTAGTCATTAAAGGGAAGAGGAGAATTCTTGTCTTTGCATCTAGACAAGAGATCAGAGCTCCATATAAATGCTGCAAAGCTGAACCTCACACAACCATACTCTTTAGGACATACTGCCTGCATCACAGGGCTGTATTCAAGATTGTAGCGCATTTGCTCCTGAGAGCAAGGACAGTCTCCACATAACAGACCGCAGTTATATGACACAAAGGCAGCACTGGTTATGAATGAGAGGGGAACAGGGAGTTAACTGAAGTGCTGACAAATGACTGGACCCAAAGATTCACACTGGACACCATCAGTGTACCAAAACATAGGACTAAACTCAAGACTAAACACATTAGCTTTAGCACTCAGCTGTTCACTGAAATACCTAAAAGATGGGTCCTGGATCTCCCAAAGGGAGAAAAGACTGTATTTACACAGCCACCAATAAAACTTGAGGTCAGCCATCTTCCTGGTACCTCTACCTGCGAAGAGCCTCAGGAAAATTATTGGCAGATGAGATCACGTGACAAGATCCCAGGAGTTTCAAGTTAGAATCTGACCTTGAGTGGTCATGCATGCATTTCCTTTTTCCAGTCTGCTTTCTCTCACACCAATAAGTTTCTTTTGGAAGAAAAGACTTGATCGAGTTCCATTCAGGTTTTCTTCCTCGTCTTCTTTCTCTTAGATATTGCCAAGGTCAGATACAGGAACCGTACAAAAAGGCATTAAAGTAAAAGATAAAGAGAAGGTATCTATTTAAAGGTCCTTTCATCATCCTCAGAAAAAGAATTTCTGCTCCAAAAGTTATAGTTCACATTCTGTTCCTTCTGGAACACTGGCTCAGTGCTCTTGAGACAAATAAAAAAATGTCTATTTTATTACAGATGCCCAGCATGGTGCTGGATCGCTACTAAGCCAGTCATAGGATCATAGGATCATAGGATGTTAGGGGTTGGAAGGGACCCAAGAGATCATCGAGTCCAACCCCCCTGCCGGAGCAGGACAAAACTATCTAACACAGAGCACAGAGGAACGCATCCAGGCGGGCCTTGAAAGTCCCCAGAGAAGGAGACTCCACGACCTCCCTGGGGAGTGTTCCAGTGCTCTGTGACCCTCACAGCAAAGAAGTTCCCCCTTGTGTTGAGGCGGAACCTCCTCTGCTGCAACTTACACCCATTGCTCCTTGTCCTATCACAGGGAGCAAGTGAAAAGAGCCTGTCCCCCCCCTCCTGGCCAGCCTTCAGGTACTTATAAACATTGATCAAATCTCCCCTAAGTCTTCTCTTCTCCAGACTAAAAAGCCCCAAGTCCCTCAGCCTCTCCTCATAAGCCATGCCCTCCTGTCCCCTAATCATCCTCCTAGCCCTCTGCTGGACCCTCTCCAGCAGATCCCTGTCCCTCTTAAACCGGGGGGCCCAAAACTGAACACAGTACTCAAGATGAGGCCTCACCAGGGCAGAGTAGAGGGGGAGAAGAACCTCCCTCGATCTGCTGGACACACTCCTCCTAATACACCCCAGGATCCCATTGGCCTTCTTGGCCACCAGGGCACATTGCTGTGCCATGGTTAACCTGTTGTCCACCAGGACCCCCAGGTCCCTCTCCACAGGACTGCTTTCCAGTAGATCACCTCCCAGCCTGTACTGGTGGAGTTTGTTATTCCTCCCCAGATGCAGGACTCTGCACTTGTCCCTGTTGAACCTCATCTGGTTTCTCTGTGCCCAGCCCTCCAGTCTGTCCAGGTCTCTCTGGATGGCAGCACAGCCCTCAGCCGTATCAGCCAAGCCTCCCAGCTTGGTGTCGTCGGCAAACTTGCTGAGCAGACACTCTGTGCCCTCATCAATGTCATTGATGAAGATGTTGAACAAGACCGGTCCCAGCACCGATCCCTGGGGGACACCACTAGTCACAGCTCTCCAGCTGGACCTGGCACCATTGATCACCACCCTCTGAACTCTATCCTGCAACCAGTTCCTAACCCACCTCACTGTCTGCTCTTCCATCCCACACTTCCTCAGCTTGCTCACTAAAACTTCATGGGAGACAGTGTCAAAGGCCTTGCTAAGGTCAAGGTAGACTACATCCACTGGTTTCCCTGAATCTATCCATTCAGTTATTGTATTATAGAATGCTATCAGGTTAGTCAAGCAGGACTTCCCCTTCATAAATCCGTGCTGACTACTCCTGATAACCTTCTTCTCTTCCAAGTGCCTTGAGATGCCCTCCAGCAGGAGCCGCTCCATCATTTTTCCAGGGATGGAGGTGAGGCTGACTGGTCTATAGTTTCCCGGAACTACTTTCTTGCCCTTCTTGAAGACTGGAGTGACATTGGCTCTCCTCCAGTCCTCAGGCACCTCTCCTCACGATTTGGCAAAGATAATAGATAGCGGGAGGGCAATAATATCAGCCAGCTCTCTCAGCACCCTTGGGTGCTCTCACTTCCAACCTTTCTAGACCACAGTATTCACAGAAACTCCTGACTTTGATGACAAAAACCATTTGCATCCATTCTTTGATGGATGGTTGATACGATTATGCCAGTCCTTAGGCCTATGAATACTGCTCACTCGGGGTGGTACTCAAAGAATCTCCTCAAGCAGACATGGTCAGAATCCCCATCTAGAAATTCTGAACAATTTAGACAAGAAGACCAAGTACAAAAGCAACACGACAACAACACAGCTATAGGGGAAAGAAGGGGAAATACCTACTAAAAAATTAATTTTCTAAGGAAAGGCCTGGCCTTAAAACAAGGCTTTTCTTCCCAGAGGGCAGACTTGTGACAAAGGTTTGGCATCTATTCAGTTCCTCTGCCCTGTCAAGATGCCTTCCTGTCTCCTACATGGATGCAGTCAAGACAACTTTGCCTTCATCAAAACAGATGACTAGTTTGATTTGGTTTAGATTTTAATTTTACACCATGCCTACAATAAACTCCAAGTCTTACTTTGCCCCTGTTCCTCCTATGGGTTGTGCTGTAAAATGGGTTCTGTGTTACAGATCATACTTGGCTTAGCTGGAATTGAGTGGATCCTCCCCATGATAACACACCAGTGTTTGGCTGTACTTGAGCAAAGCTAGTGTTTGGTAATTTTATTTCCTAACATTCTCCCCAACAGTAACCTGAGTCAGTCGGGCCAGCTAACCCAAAGTGACCAATGGGATATTCCAGACCACATGACTTTAACGCAGATAGAAAAGCGAGGGGAAAGAAGGAAGGAGGGGGACCATTTGTTGATGTTGTTTTGTCCTCTAGTGCAACTGCTACATGCATCAGAGCCCTGCTTCTTAGAACAGCAGCTAATGGGAAGTAGAGAATAATCTTTATTATTTGTCTTTGTTTCTGCACATGGCTTTTGTTTATTAAATTATTGTTGCCTTTACTCTCTAGCATCTTGTTATATTTTTCTCTCCCTTGTCCATTTAAGAAAGGGGAGGCCTTGGTGGGTACCTGAAACCAACCAGGGCTAAACCAGCACACAGACCTTGATTCAAGAAACACAGTAAGGTGTTCTTACTTTTCACCCTTCCTACTCAAGAAAGGAAGTATGTATTATTCGAAGTGAAATACTAACATTAATTTCAGTAAGGTCCTAAAATTTATAATTGTGTAACACAAATATGGGTACATTTAGGGCCATCGTACCACTACAAAGGGCGAGATTTGCTTTGACATTTCTTCTGAAGTTTCAATCAATACTGTGGGAAAAATGCAATGGGAAAAATAAGAGTACACTGTCCACCAATCTAAATTAGAAATCTTTCAGTTAAGTTCTGCAAAGTGGGACTAGAAATCCGCAGCTCTCTCCAACCCCTTAGCAATTCTGAAAAAGAAAAATCATATATATAACTCTTCTGAGAGGAATAGTCTTTTAAAACAAAGCAATTATCCTTAACACTGAGTAAATAAAGTTATGGTTTATTTATATGGTAAATAAAGTAAAGTATTAGTATCCCCCCAAAAGAATCTAGTTCATGCTATGGATTGCATTAAACCACTGGCAATTTCCAATAAAACCACCCCATGCTTCCCATGCCTCCCATGGTTTGCCAAGCAAACCAGACAGACATTGCTACCAACTCAGTAATGAAAATGACCAGCAACTACTTGAGGACAATTTATTTCCAAAATATCTGGATCTTAATACTTCTCTTGTCTACACAGTTAGACTTTCAATTCAGAAAAAAATATTAAAAGACCCAGAAAACTACATCCAACAGTGTGGCTCCTTCTGATTGTTATCCTGTGTAAAAACTATTGTGAGAGCATGTTCGGCCTAGTTAGCCAAGAATTTAACCATCTCTATAATTAACTATGGAGCCTGACATCATCACCCCCTCAAGGTTCTCTTAAAATTTTAATAGCCTGGTTTATGAATATTCATTTGCCACACTTCCAGGGATATATGAAAACCCAATGGCATGTCAGTTTCCAAATAGGTACTATTATTCCTGCTGCTTCCTTAGTACATTTATTAAAAACCAATTTTATGCTGTCAGAAAGTACATCTGGTCTACACTTGATCCAGCTTTCTAGGGCATTTCACAGAGATTACGAAACACAGCAGACATCTCCTTGCTGCTTCTATGGATGCCTGTTAATCCCTCTACTAAATGCGAGGCTTCTTCACAGGCCTCACTAGTTCTAGCATATAAAACCTGGTTCTTTCTTATCTTCTCCTACATGCTGCTGAAATTACAAGCCACACACGATAACCAGCCCTACGAAGGCTGCTCTTCTGTGAGAACAGTCACCCAAACCACAAGGGGTTAATGAAATGTACAGAGACAACTGTTTCATGCAGTCAGCTGGCTTCATTAAGGCTACAGGTCAGATGAGATTGGCACACTGTAACAGCTAAATAAAGGTTGTGACATATGGTTCCATCACCAAGAGGCGTAAACAGCTCTTCCGCCAACAGCATCCTGGGGTGGATCAGAATGGGGGTGGTTAGCAGATCAAGAGTTCTTCTCCCCATCTACTCTGCACTGATGAGACCACACCTGGAGTATTGTGTCCAGTTGTGGGCCCCTCAGCTCAAGAGGGATGTGGAGCTGCTGGAAGGAGTCCAGAGTAGGGCAACGAAGGACGTGGAGCACCTTCCTTATGAGAAGAGGCTGAGGGAGCCATGTCTCTTTAGCTTGGAGGAGACTGAGGGGTGACCTCATTAATATCTATAAATATGTGAAGGGTGGTGTCAGGAGGATGGAGCCAGGCTCTGCTCAGTGGCATCTGGTGACAGGAGGAGGGGCAAGGGTTGTAAGCTGGAACATTGGAGGTTCCACATACATATGAGAAGGAACTTCTTCCCAGTGAGGGTGATGGAGCACTGGAACAGGCTGCCCAGGGAGGATGTGGAGTCTCCTTCACTGGAGACGTTTAAGACCTGCCTGGATGTGTTCCTGTGTGACTTGGTCTAGGTGATCCTGCTGTGTCAAGGTCCCTTCCAATTCCTAACGAGTCTATGATTCTATGAAAATATATCATCTATTTGACAGGGGGTTTTATTCAGGACAGTCACAGTGCTGTACTTTTAAACCACTGGCATTACTGTACTTCACAGAGGTGTGACCCAGCCATCCCAAGACATAAAGCACCTCCAGTTCTGAAAGAAGTGCTCAGTAAAAGTTTGTAGTGCAGGTAGATTTGAAAGCTCTTATGGACTTGAATCAGGAAACAAGTGTTTAGAGCACAGTTTGTTCAGCACATAAAATTTAAGGCTATATCAAATATATTAAGCCAGGAGTATTTTTAGTCAATTATTTTGAAACTTCTTGCAAACTAGAAAGCCAAATGGTATTTGTAATTTCTCTTATCTATTCCTTTGCTGTGATTCTCCTTTGTCAGCAAAAAAGAAGCTCAAGAAATCCCAGAACTACTTTTGTAATTTCCTAGCAAAATGAACCTAGAAAATGAATCTTTATGAAGGCACTGCCAAACCTTACTTTTGAACAACTGGTGCCATTATCTGATTTTTCCTTGTCACCACCACCTCTTCAGAACAAAACTCTTAAAAAAAAATTTAACCTATCATAAATGAGCATTCATTTTTTTCTGGTTTTGCTCCAAATATTCAGAAAGCAATGAAAAACTCCGTTTGGAATAGTCATTTCCCACAGTGAGATTTATTAGGCTCCTCCAGATGGAACCTGTAGACTACTCAAAGACAGCAGGAGAACAAGGGGAAAGAAATGCACATAAAAAGTAATTTAAGGAATCAAAAAGAGTATAATCCTTGAAGGGACCTGGGAGGGAAATTAGAGACCAGCAACTGAGGAAGAATGGTCAGAAATCCCAAAGTATGTGATCATGATTCTGCTTTAAAAAGAGAGAGGCTAAAATTGTGGCTGTTACAATGGCCTGTTGGTCAGTTGGGAAAGTTTGAAGTACCTTAAATAAAATGGTTTTACGGAATATCATCACTTTTCAGTTTTTCCCTCGCTGCTTTCTCTACTTGTAGGCCACTGTGGCCAGAGGCTGGTGTTTGGGAACAGAATTGTAAATTCTGACCAAAACGTGGTGAAATGTTTTGCACTACTGGCAGTCCTGGACATTGGTCAGGGTACAACAAGCACAGCATCAACTTTGGTTGAATTACAGTATTTCTGGTTTGCTTCTGTAGAGAATCCACACTATTTGGCCTTGTTTTTTCTTTCCTTCTTTGGGGAGAGAATAATCTATGCTATGTCTTCAGAAAACAAAGACCTATTGTCAAAGCTACGAGATGCGTGTTTGCCCTAACAAGGATAAATACTTTGTGGCAGAGGGGGAAGGAGGACCTTTCACTTGTAAGAGACCTCTTTTAGAAGCAAAATGGGCATTTTGTTGTTACCACTGTTTTAAAAAACAACAAAGCATTAAAATAATTTATTTCAAGAACCCAACAAAGTAAAAAGCTTGATTTTTGCCTTTCTAAGAGCTCCAAAAGGATGGGAAGAAACTCAAACCAATTCTGCCTTGCAAAACTCTACTCACATTTATTTATTAATTTTTATATAACATCTTGCAAGCTAGATCTCTGACCTGCAACAAATCCAGGTTTGAGTAGCTGTCAATCCTTAAAGCTAAACAGCTACAACACTTGGCAGGTGGTTTTAGACCAGACTTTTAGCTACAGGCAAAAACATTATAGGCTGGGTAAAGCTGAATGCTCAATTTTTTTTTGGCACTTGATACTCCTGTACGATATACAGCTACGTTGGTCAGGGTCAGGGTCCTGAATTATGGAAATATTTAGAGCTAATCTGCCTTGCTAGACCACCCACACGGAGTGCAGCTTGATGGCCACGGGAACTATACCACCAACTCCTTTTTTTACTGTACTGTGCTGAATACACATGTGAACTAACAAAAATACTCCTCTGAGTCTGGAAGATTCACAGGTGTCTGCCCAGCAGGACCTGAGTAAGGCACCCTTTTGCAGGCAGAAGGATGCATTGTAAGTGCGAATTAAGGGGCAGGCTGGCATGGGAAGGGAGCCAGAAGACCTGTGTGGTTAAACAGGGAGCTGATGGGCAAACTGAAGAGGAAGAAGAAAGTCTACAGTCTGTGGAAGGAGGGGATGGCCACTTGAGATGATTATAAGGCTCTAGTGAGAGAATGTAGGGATGCAACTAGGGAAGCCAAGGCCTCCTTGGAATTAAACCTTGCAAGAGAGGTCAAGGGCAACAAAAAGGGCTTCTTCAAATACATTGCAGGTAAAACTGAAACTAGAGGCAACGTAGGCCCCCTGCTGAATGAGGTGGGTGCCCTGGAGACAGAGGATACAGAAAAAACAGAGATACTCAACACCTTCTTTGCTTCTGTCTATTCTTCTGGGGGCTGTCCTGATAGCAAGCCCCAGCTCACGAGTGCTAAGGGAGATGGCGGAAGTCACTGCTAGGCCAATCTCCATCACCTTTGCTAAGTCATGGGGATCAGGAGAGGTGCCTAGGGAATAGAAGACAGCAAATGTCACTCCAGTCTTCAAAAAGGGTAAGAAGGAGGACACAAATAACTATAGACCAGTCAGTTTCACCTCCATCTCAGGAAAGATGATGGAACAATTTATCCTTGACGCTGTCTCCAGGCACATCAAGGACAGGAAGGTTATTAAGGGCAGTCAGCATGGCTTCACCAAACGAAAGTCATGCTTGACCACTCTGATAGCCTTGTCTGAGGGCATAACCAGGTGGACAGATGATGGAAAAGCAGTAGATGTCATCTGTCTTGACTTCAGTAAGGCATTTGACACAGTCTCTCACAGCATCCTCACAGCCAAACTGAAGCAGTGTGGTCGGGTACTGAGGTGGATCGTGAACTGGCTCCAGGACAAAAAGCAGAGAGTGGTGGTCAATGGCACAGAGTCTAGTTGGAGGACTGTACCTAGTGGAGTCCCCCATGGGTCGGTAGTGGGACCAGTTCCTATTCAATCTATTCATTAATGACTTGGATGAGGGATTAGGGTGCACTGTCAGCAAGTTTGCTGATAACACAAAGCTGGATGGTGACACTCCAGCAGACTCTGCTGCCATTCAGTGCGACCTGGACAGGCTGAAGAGCTGGACAGGGAGAAATGTAATGAAGGATAACAAGGGCAAATGTAGAGTTGGGCATCTGGGCAAGAACAACCCCAGGTACCAGTATAAGTTGGGGACTGACCTGTTGGAGAGCAGTGTATGAGGAAGGGACCTTGGAGTCCTAATGGACAGCAGAATGACCATGAGCCAGCAGTGTACTCTTGTGGCCAAGAGGGCCAACAGCATCCTGGGGTGGATTAGAAGAGGGGAGGTTAGCAGATGGAGAGAGGTTCTTCTCCCCCCTCTACTCTGCTCTGTTGAGAGCACATCTAGAGTATTGTGTCCAGTTCTGGGCCTCTCAGTTTAGAAAGGGCACAGAACTGCTAGAGATAGTCCAGTGCAGAGCAATGAAGATGATTAAGGAAGTAGAACACCTCCCTGATGAGGAAAGGCTGAGGAAGTTGGGTCTGTTTAGCTTGGAGAAGAGGAGACTGAGGGCTGACCTCATTAATGTCTATAAATATGTTTCAGGAGGATGGAGCCAGGCTCTTCTCAGTGCCATCTAGTGATAGGACAAGGGGCAATTGGTGTAAGCTGGAACATAGGAGGTTCCATGTAAGTATGAGAAGGCACTTCTTCACAGTGAGGGTGACAGAGCACTGGAACAGGCTGCCCATGGCGGGGTTGTGGAGTCTCTTTCTCTGGAGATGTTTAAAACCCGCCTGCATATGTTCCTATGCAGCTTGGTCTAGGTGATCCTGCTGTGTCAGGGGGATTGGACTAGATGATTTTTTGAGGTCCCTTCCAATCCCTGATGTTCTGTGATTCAAACGACATCATCCTTCATGGAATCTGCAGTGCCTGCTCTGAAGTTTTGATCCCCTGATAATAGGTAGGAATAAAAATACAGGTCTGTAGAAGCAGTGCAAGCATCACAAAACGACTTGCAAGTTCAATTAATTGTAATATGCCACAAGTGAGAAGCAATATATTAATGTTAATCAATCCAGAGTTGATTTAAACGAAAATATTTTGTTACGTTCTGCAGCTGAGCCACTGAAACAAAGATGTGAATAAGGAGTATAGTATACTGAGGTACAAGGCCTTGTCAGGATAAAGGACATATGGGTGAAGTCATGCTGAAAAGCAGTCATTTACATCTCCTAGTGTGTAATCCGTGATGCAATGCTCAGATTAAATCTGAGACTATTATCTTATCACATCAACTCTGTTCCCATCAGAGATGTGATCTGAAGATCCTGTTTAAATTAGTGCATTTATCCAATCAAGACAGTAAAAACAAAAGCGTGAGAGAGCTCTTCTTCTACTTTCCTTGGTTCTCCCTGAAACCAGGTCCAGGTTTCACTCTCAAAACCTGTTTTTAAGTCTCCAATTATCGATGTGTCTCAATTCATGCTTTCAGTCCTTTCTGTGCCTCTGAAGTTCTATGGTTGCCACTTTCACTACTCCCATCTGCCAATTCAAACCATCACCCGCCTAAAGCAGTCAGAAGAACTCAGTATCCCTAGCCTTAAACATCTGCAGGAACATGATCCAGTAAGTAGACTTGAGTATCTAACACAGGTGGGCAGCAACAACCATTCCTGACAGTAGTAGGAAAGAATGTGAGAGGTACTAAATCAAATGGTGCCTGAGTTGCCTGGGTATTTCTGAACTAATTGGGGAGACTTGAATTTGAAACTCATCAGCTTGAATCCACTTCAAGACACCCATAAACACCAGCTTACAAGCAAGTGAACAGCAAGGCTGCTTTTGAACTCCCTTGTTTTAAACAGGTCATTTAAAGTCTTATCAATGTTATGTTTTTCTGCAATTTGTAACTGCTACAAATCTTCCTCTTTAATAAGCCTGACACACACTATTAGGTCAAAGAACAAAATGTTGGACTGAAATGTGTTGATACTGTGCTCTCTCCTTTGACTCAGTCATTACAAATCTTACAGCCAGCAAATATACATAATCCAAAAATCCAGACACGATTTAACACTGGAAAAAACAAGCCTTTATGGCTCTGAGGACTACGAGGATGGACCATTTTTCCTGTGCCCACTAAACAGAACCCTGACTTCATCTAATGACTGATCAGCAAATGCTTCCAGCCTCTGTTAAGGAGAGAAATACCAACCATTTGCACCAGAGTTTCTCTGACCTAAACATTTACTTCTCTTATCTGGCACAATATACTACACTGTGTTGAGTATATGATCATCAAATATCTTCTTTTGAGCTCTGAGGTACTTCAAGACAACCCATTCTTTGTCACTCTTCCAAAGAACCTAACCAAGTTTCATAAAGCTGAAAATTTCCATTGCCATCTCTATGACATTTATAGTTGGCCAAATAACTCTCCAAATACACATGGCAATCAGCAGCTAGATGAAGACTTGGTGTAGATTCCTACATGCTAATGTTCTCTTCAGCTAATCTGACTTGCTCTGAAAAAACCAAAAGATCTTAGACCCTTATCCCTTCTAGAAATTGCAGCAATGGAATAAATATCAATTGTTTGGTGTACAGATAATTGTTGCAAACAGAATACACTTATTCCATAAGTGTTGTGGGCACAAAATAATTGTAACTGGTTAAGACACAATCCTAAATGACTGTTATGTAAGCAGAACTGACCACAAAAAATCTTTTAACCATTTTGTTAATTCTCAGTACACTTGGCTAAGGTTGATTGAAAGTGAGTAATAATTTTTTTGAAGAGGTACAGGAACATTCTTCTGTTGATTGCTCAGTTTCATTTTAAATGACTGAGTGTCAGGACTCACCCCACTCTAAATACGGTTGTTAAAATATTTGTAACTCCAATTTTTGTACACATAAACTGACAAATGCATTTTCACAGTATCAAAATAGTACCTGCCACAGTTGTATCTGTAGCACATCTTTAGATATGCGGGTACTGGTAACCAGAATGTTTCAGTATGCAGAGCCTCATATCCAAAGCGAATTCTGTGCTATTCCATATAGGTATCTCCCTCTCTAATGCTTCCCCACCGCTACTTAATAAGAAATGGAAATAAGAAAACAGGAAAAGCCTTTACCTAAGAATTTGATATTTAAACCTGTAATTATAATGGAGCCTTTAAAGACTTGGGTTCATTTCACAGTTATAAAACTGTTTCCCATCATGAAACACCACCTCTTTCCATGAACATCAAGCTTACTTGCTTGTAGAGATGATACTTCCCATCTGATCAGGAGGAAAGGAAAGGGACTGAGCTATGTTTTCAAAGGCAGGTCTCACAGTTTTCACTGAGTGCAACAAAAGGAGTTATGTTTTCTGATTGAGATACTTTTATAAATTAATTCTAGTTAGGGTTTTTAAAGTATGCAGTAAGCTTCATTTCCCTCAGCTTCAAGAGTTCATCATGTTATTTAAAATTACCAACATTGAATCCTTGAATGTTTCAAATTATTTGTATGCCCTGGCTGGTTTGACTACAGTAAGAAATATATCATTCAAAGTTAACTTCACTCACTCAGAAAATAACTATTTCTATTTTACAAGGAAGAGCATCCCATGCTGCTGGAGCAACAACTGGCTCAGCTGTTCAGCTCCAGTTGCCCATGTTAACAAATCTGACAAGTATTTTATTTGAAACTGAGGGCAGGCAGGTGTATTGATGGCTGACACCAAAGCCAAATGAATGCAGGTGTCTCACCTCCCACAGCTAACTTTTGTCTACAGGGCTGACGTTACTAATCCTGTGACACTGCTCGAGTGACAACTGCTGCCTGAAACATTGCTTCCAGTAGTATCTCACCTTAGTTTCAGGCCCAGTTGGCACTTGGTGGAAAACAACTTTGAAATGCTGTCCACTTTTCACGCTAACAGAAAATAATTGCCCCAAGTGTTTCAAACAGTTGTAAGTTATTCTGTCTGTGTCTGAAGCCTAACTGGGCTTCTTGTCAAAAGGGCAAGATTGAGAAAGTCACATGTGAAGCACATATGACTTGCATACTCCTGAGATTATTTGATGCACTCATTTTGAAATATTCATGCATACTCCTTTCTTCTGCACTGAGCTAAAAGGATACAGTGCTAGCTTTCTTTTGTATTAGAGAATGAACTGAATTTTGTCTAAATGTATGGCTGATACGATGGAACAAAAATTGAATCCTGCAGATCTCTGCTGAGAATTTTACAGGTATAAGCCATGAGACACAGGCAGTCATTAACTCAAATGGAAGCACTAGATATCAAATATCATGGAAATATCAAATGCAAATGGCAGTATTATTAATGTCTGACAGACAGTGGAGGCCAGTAACAAGCAGAGTCCCTCAGGGATCGGTCCTGGGACCAGTCTCGTTCAACATCTTTGTCGGTGACATGGACAGCGGCATTGAGTGCACCCTCAGCAAGTTTCTGACGACACCAAGCTGTGTGGTGCAGCAGACATGCTGGAGGGCAGGGATGCCATCCAGATGGACCTGGACAGGCTGGAGAGGTGGGCACAAGCCAACCTGATGGGGTTCAACAAGACCAAGTGTAAGGTCCTGCATCTGGGTTGAGGCAATCCTAAGCACAAATACAGGCAGGACAGTGACTAGCTGCAGAGTAGCCCTGAGGAGAGGGACTTGGGGCTGCTTGTGGACAAAAAGCTCAACATGAGCCAGCAGTGTGCACTTGTGGCCCAGAAGGCAAACCTGATCCTGGGCTGCATCAGGAGAAGTGTGGCCAGCAGGTGGAGGCACGTGATTCTCCCCCTCTACTCTGCTCTGATGAGACCCCACCTGGAGTACTGTGTACAGTTTTGGAGCCCTTATTACAAGAAGGACGTGGAGGTACTGGAGCGAGTGCAGAGAAGGGCCACGAGGATGATCAGAGGGCTGGAGCACCTCTCCTGTGAGGCCAGACTGAGAGAGTTTGGGCTGTGCATTCTGGAAAAGAGGAGGCTCCGAGGTGACCTTATTGTGTGGTCTTCCAGTATCTGAAGGGGGCCTACAAAAAGGCTGGGGAGGGGCTGTTTAGGATGTCAGGTAGTGACAGGACATGGGGGAATGGAGCAAAGCTGGAGATGGGTAGATTTATAGAATCATAGAATCATCATGGCTTGAAAGGACTTCCAGGGTCATCGAGTCCAAACTTTTCTCCTAGTGTCTAACCGCCAGACCATATCCCCAAACGCCACATCCACTCGTTCCTTAAACACCTCCAGGGATGGTGACATCACCACCTCCCTGGGTAATCCATTCCAGTATCTAATCACCCTCTCAGTAAAGAATTTCCTTCTAACATCACAGTATCACAGTACCTCCCCTGACGCAACTTGAGGCCATTTCCCCTCGTCCTGTCATCGCTAATTGAAGAGAAGAGACCAACACGAGCCTTGCTACAACCTCCTTTAAGGTAGTTGTAGAGGGCAGTAAGGCCCCCTCTCAGTCTTCTCTTCTCCAGACTAAACAACCCCAGCTCCCTCAGCCTCTCCTCATAGGGCATGTCCTCCAGCCCCTTCACCAACTTGGTTGCCCTTCTTTGGACTTGCTCCAGCACCTCAATATCCTTCCTGTACTGTGGTGACCAAAACTGGACACAGTACTCGAGGTGCGGAGACCGGATGTGAGGACGAAGTTCTTTACTGTGAGAGTGGTGAGAGCCTGGAATGGATTGCCCAGGAAGGTGGTTGGGGCCCTATCCTTGGAGGTGTTTAAGGCCGGGCTGATTGAGGTGCTGGCCAGCATGGTCTAGGGTGGGGTGTCCCTGCCCATGGCAGGGGGGTTGGAACTGGATGATCCTGTGGTCCCTTCCAACCCTGAGTGATTCTGATTCCATAACTTCTCCAGTGAAGTGATCCTGCTGTGGCAGGGGGATTGGACTAGATGATCTTTCAGGGTCCCTTCCAATCCCTAATGATTCTAACTTGGGCATGCAATCTCCAGCCATGATGATTCTGATTCTGTGATTCTATGACCACTGGTAACAGCATAGCAGCTGTCAGTGTCCAGAGGCTCAGTTCCTGTGCAACAGACCAGGTGTGTTTTAGAAGCACACCTGGACTCAGTTTCTACAACAAGATGCTTCATGTTCACATTCATTATAGTGCTTTTTTGCATACCTGAAGAGAGACAACCTCAGAAATATGAATTGTTTTAATATGGGTCTTTGATGTCTCCTTTACAGACATTATTTAAAAAATACTATTTAATTCTATCTAACTCTGAAAAATGGCATAATCAGAGCAAAACTAAACCATTCCATCAATTAAATCCAAACAATTCAGCAAAGACTTAATGCGTTATAGGTCTACCCTGTCTACTGAAAGACTCCGTACTGAAAGATTCCCTTCAACACAACACCATGTGAATAAGTGGCATCAGAAACATTTTTATCATCAGTTACCCAATGCATTCTTATCTGCCTAAGGCAGATTCCCACTAGAGCTTATTTTGCTCATTAAAAATCACAGCTTTCCAGGGTGCCTGTTAACTAGCTGGGAAGTAACAAAAACAGTGAATTAGTTATGTGTATTTTGCCCCTTGCTTCCTCCGAGAGCCCACTATTTCCCTACATTATGACTACTGAGAGCTCCTCCATGGAGAAATGGAAGCTTATGCATTCAGCAAGAAAACATACTATGAACCACAATGCATCTGCAAAATTAACATTCTCAGCCCCTCTGTTACTGCAAAGCATTCCAGAGCTTTTGTCTCTTTAAAATTGCCCTGAAATTGCCATGTACAACAGCCAGCACACTGGGGAACAAACTATGTTCATTACGTGAAAGGCTTTGTATCAAGAGCTGGTCTTACAAACATACTCTAAGCAAGGAAAAGGGCAGTGTTGCATTTAAATATAACAAACCTGTAAATTACAAATTCTATAATTCATTAATAATGTTTTGCATAAGCAAATGTACTGAGACTACAAAATGCTGACATACCACATCATCAACATAAATCTAAGCAACCAAAATGTCTCCTCATGAGCAATTATGAGTGCATATGCCCTTTCCATAGTGAAAGACTCCTCCAACTTGTCTGGAAATATCTTGGTCACAAATGGTTCAACTCCACCATCTCCGAGTCTACCTCGACTCACTGTAAAGGAAGAAATGAATATTGCCACTTTTCCTCAGCTAGGCAGTTTTGGGAAGCTCTGTGTACAGGTAAAGTATAATCTCTTTTCTCTGTATAACAAGTAAAAATGGCATAGCTAGATTAAAACTGCTTGCCTGGCTCCACTATATTTATCCCATATAAACACAGAATCAAATACAAGGAATACAGCAAAGAAATGCCAAGTACAAAGCTACAGTCCTGACTAAAGCTCCAAGAAATCTGAAATCCTCATTCCCACTGGAAATGTTTGCCAAGAATGTAATTTAGCAATGCAGTCAAAACAAAACATTATTGTTGGAGACAGAATTATTGGTTAAATTGACCAGTTAATCCCCCAGATAGATAGCATGGAGGAAAGTATACTGGTTACTAGTTTAAGGATCTGCTGCACAAAAAGAAGTAGATATTGTTACTTCTCATCAATCAAAATGTTTCCTGCATTACACCCTTAGTGCATTTGAGCAGGAAACTCCAGTTAAGAACTTTGTCTCCTGTACAGACTGTGGGGTACCTAACTTCCATATCTGATGCATTTGTGGCCTAATTTAAGGCATTATCATCACTTGCAGGTTTACAGGACCACAATGCAGGCTGTAATGGTAAGTCAGTTTATCACAAAATCACAGCTTCACAGAACCTCAAGGATTGGAAGGGACCTTGAAAGATCATCTAGCCCAATCCCCCTGACACAGCAGGATCACCTAGACCAAGTCACACAGGAACATGTCCAGGCGGGTTTTAAACATCTCCAGAGAAAGACACCCCCCACCCCGGGCAGCCTGTTCCAGTGCTCCATCACCCTCACTGTGAAGAAGTGCCTTCTAATATTTATATGGAACCTCCCATGTTCCAGCTCACCTTGTCCTATCTTGTCCTTTTTATAGTTCATTACATTTCTCCCTGCCCAGCTCTCCAGCCTGTCCAGGTCTCACTTAATGGCAGCACAGCCTCCTGGAGTGTCTGCCACCCCTCCCAGCTTTGTGTCATCAGCAAACTTGCTGACAGTGTACCCTCATCCCTCATCCAAGTCATTTATGAAGAGATTGGATAGGACTGGTCCCAGTACTGACCCTCTTGTCGTTAATGTGCCTAGAGACAGCATCAAGGACAAATTGTTCCATCACTTTTCCTGGGATGGAGGTGAGGCTGACCAGTCTGCAATTACTTACGTCCTTCCTCTTACCCTTTTTGAAGATTGGAGTGACATTTATTATCCTCCAGTCCCTCAGCACCTCTCGTGATTTTCAAGACTTAGCAAAGATGATAGAGAGTGGCCCAGCAATTACTTCCACTATCTCCCTTAGCACTCACGGGTGCATCCCATCAAGGCTCATGATTTTATTTACATCCAGTTTGATCAACTTATCCCTAACCCAGTCCTCATCAACCAAGGCAGGCTTATCTCTTGCTTCCACTTACTCTGAAGCCTCAGCAGTCTGGGGCTTGATATTAAGACAGCTCCCAGAAGTATAGACAGAAGCAAAGACGGTGTTAAGTATCTCTGTTTTCTCTGTATCCTCTGTCTCCAGGGCACCCACCTCATTCAGCAGGGGGCCTACATTGCCTCTAGTTTACTTTTACCTGCAATGTATTTGAAGAAGCCCTTTTTGTTGCCCTTGAACTCTCTTGCAAGGTTTAATTCCAAGGAGGCCTTGGCATTCCCAGCTGCGTTCCTACATTCTCTCACCAGAGCCTTATAATCATCTCAAGTGGCCATCCTCTCCTTCCATGACCTGTAGACTTTCTTCTTCTTCTTCAGTTTGCCCATCAGCTCCCTGTTTAACCGCACAGGTCTTCTGGCTCCCTTCCCTGACTTCACTCCTGTTGGGATGCTTTTGTGTTGTGCTTCAAAGAAGTGGTCTTTGAATGTTAACCAGCTACCTTTGGCCCCTTTACCTGCCAGTGCCCTGTCCCATGGGATTTCCCCTAGCAATTGCTTGAAAAGGCCAAAGCTGGCCCTCCTGAAGTCCAGAGTTTTGGTTCTGCTGAGTATTCTGTGTGGTATTCTGTTCATGCCACATGAGATCCTGAACTCTACCATCTCATGGTCACTGCAGCTAAGGCTGCCCTCAACTTTCACTTCATTTATGAGAACTTGCTTTTTAAAACACAAGTAGCAGATACAAAAAAAAAAAAAGAAAATAAAAAATAGGATACGTATTAAAAATACTGATTTTACAGGTAGCAACACAAAAACATGTCAAGTATCAAACTGAAGCACACATCTGTTAACTCAAGACAAAAATGAACAGGGTATCTGAAAGAAGGTATCGATCAGGCAGTTTCTTCCTAGTCCTCACTTCCTCTGCAGGTAGAAGGAGTCAATCTCCTACAACATATGCAGGCAGATGTTAATATTTAAGTGTATATCTAAGTTTGAAAAGTATTAAATATATGAGGTGGCTTATTCAAGTAAAACATTCCTATCACGAGACTGATAAAGTAGTTTTCAAACAGCTACTCTCCAGGCATGTTCTGCCTTTTGGTATTCTCTAGGCTAAAACACAGGTTTTTATAATCCACAAAAAAAATTCTATGTCCACTTGACAGAGATCTGTAATCCAAATACAATGAAAAATGAGTTTAAATTTCTAGTTCCTGAAAGGGAAACAAAAAACCAGAGAACTTATTTTATTGTTGAGAACACTGTTCTTCTTTTTCTGGAGATTAAAACGCAACTACTGGAACATTCTTTAAGCAAGGAAACATCCTTTTTGCACCTCCCTGCCCGTTATGCTTCCCTTCTTTAACAGTTGATACTTCTGCAGGAGGAGAAGGTAAAACAGAGCAAGGAATGTTCACCTGTGCTCTCCTAGTAATGTTTATAAATAAGAGAATGGAAAGTTGTAGGAAGCCTTCTATGGAATTCTCCAAGTCTTAAATACAACAAACTGATGCCACAGTATTCATGTATGTTTACAGTACTACTTAAAGACAAGAGAAAACTACTACTAAAAAATGTGGTTTTTGAAGGAGTGCTGTTATAGCTGCTTGTATTACTGTGGTCAAGATTAATGCATTAAAACAGAAAAAGAAGGGAGACACCTCACACAAGCCAATCAGCAACTTTCCATTCATAGCAGAATTAACTCGTCTTCCAAGCAAAACCACAAAAATAAAAACACAAAATGCCTTAAGGAAGGCTGAATGACTGGCATGCACAGGCTAGAATAAACTCACTCACATTTCATCCTGACAAAGCTACAAATATTTTCAGACAACTGGCTCAAGCAATTGCATTGAACCTCTCCAAATGAGGTGCTTACTTACTTCAGAATTCTGTAAAAGCATCCACTTGTCTGCCTTTACACAAGGGAGAAAAAAAAGAAGGTATGGATGCAGCAGCAGGTGTCAACGTCTTCTCAAAATAGTTACTGATAATGCCTGAAGCTCTCTTTTGCCAGGAATTTCATAGTTCTTGTTTCACAGAAGTTTCTCACTTCAGCTGTGATTCCTTTCCAAGGGACCTAATATTCACCCACTAAGAAAACAGAAAACTGACTTCATAAAAGTTACTGAATATCAACATGCAAGGCTGGCAAGTATATGTGCAGTCAAGATGATTCAGATAAGTCAGATAAATTTAGAACGGTGGCTTCCGAAAAATATGCGTTCACCAAATACAGTAAATATGCAGAAGCTATATCCACGTGCCGACTCCAAACATTAAAGAAAAAAATTTATTAGTGAGAATCTCCTTTTTAGAGTTCGCTGCCATCTGAAGTCCTCAACAGTGTTATTCCTTGATCTGCCTTTAGTATTTCCATCCATGACTGGATTTATCCACATAAAAAGCTATAGGCTCTCCAACCTCGCAAGACTAAGCCAAATGTAGTGTGGCAACTTCGCAGAGGACCAACCTTTTATGGTTGGAACAGTGGAGCTTTGATACAGCTAATCTACCATAAATAGCTCTTGAAACTCAGAAGGATCAAATCAGCTGTTGCAACAGTCCCAGCCTGTAGCTGCTTCAAATCCAATTATACTGTCAGCTCTATCTTCCAGCCCTTCTTCTTATACACCAAACACAAAATGTTTTAAGTCCCGCTCCTGCAAAAAACTAAAAGCTACAAAGACAAATGAAGCAGAACAAAATGCATTCAAATAAAAACTTCAACAAGTAGACAAATATTCTTAGAATTTGCTTAAGGAACAGAAGTTCCAGTGTGTTAAAAAAAGCTTAAGAATTTTATGTCCATTAAAAAGAAAATTATTAGCACTGGCTAATAATCTCAATCACACACAATATCAAATAAGGAAATAGTTGCATGAACAGCAAACTCAGTTTTCAAAGGTGCGCAAAACCAAACAAATAAACTATCTGTGTCCCAGATCAAGGCATAAGGCACAGAACTGCTTGCATATTTTTTCCGTAACTTAAATACAATTGAGAAGTACTAGAACTAACTGTTAAAAACAGTATTACAGTATTTCTGTTCAGGAATTTAGAACCATTTTCCACAAAGAAGCTAAGATCTGCAGGGAGCTGTGATCTTCCAGAATATGTGCTTACTAACCACACATGTCAACACAACTGAAAATACCACTGGGACTGCCAGAGCACCACAGCTCCTGTGAAACTAGTGCAACGACAATGTTAACCCCCTGTAGTGCTACTGACTGAGGCTGGAGAGCAGCCTGGCAGAGAGGGACCTGGGAATACTGGTTGACAACCAGCTGAACACGAGCCAGCATTGTGCCCAGGTGGTGCAAAAGACCAATGGCATACTGCCTTATGTCAGGAATAGTGTGGCCAGCAGGGCTAGGGATGTAATCCTCCCCCTGTACTCTGCACTGGTGAGGCCTCACCTTGAGTCCTAGGGGCAGTTCTGAGCCTCTCCAAGAAAGATGTTGAGGTGCTGGAGTGGGTCCAGAGGAGAGCAATGAGGTTGGTGAAGGGACTAGAATGAAAATCTTATGAGGAGGGACTGAGGGAGCTGGGGTTATTTAGTCTGGAGCCTATCACGTGCTACAACTACCTGAAGGGAAGTTGCATGTAGGTGGGGGTTATGCTCTTTTCCCAAGCAACTAGTAATAGGACAAGAGGGCAGGGTCTGAAGCTGCAGCAAGGGAGGGTTAGGTTGGATATTAGGAAGCACTTCTTACAGAAAGAGTGATCAGATATTGGAATATACTGCCCAGGAAGGTGGTACAGTCGCCATCCCTGAAGGTGTTTAAGAAAAGACCAGATGTGGCACTTAGTGCCCTGGTCTAGCTGATTGTGGTGATGTTAGGTCATAGGCTGGACTCTGTGATCTTAGAGGTCTTTTCCAGCCTTAATAATTCTGTGCTTCTGGAAAAATAGATAGAGGGTTGGATCCAGTGACACACAGGTGAGCAGCATTATCTTTACATTTCATGTCACAGTAAGAAGAAACCACACATAGGTAAGTCCATACAATAGAAGTATTTTTTTAATCATGTATCACTAATGTCTGCACATTCTTTGAAAATAAAAAAAGAGATTAATTGTTCCAGTGCAGTACAGGAGCTCTGGTCCTTCACAAGAAGTGTCTTGTGAGCAATGTCTGGATCTGTATTTCCTGTGAGCAGGTAAATCCTGAACATTGCCAGGTCATCCTCCTCTAATACCATGCATGATATCTACCATTTAGGCATCAGTCCTTCTTGTACCAGTGGTGGGAGAAGGGAATTGCTAATTCACAGTATTAGAAAGGTAGTAGTGCATTAGAAAGGCCTGAAATTTGGTTCCTCTGGAAACAACTCTAATGCAAGGGTCAAAATACAAAAATCATCATCCTCTATGTCACATGCCATTCTACTCCTCCCTGAGCCTGCATTAAATGTTATGATCTACATTAAAGGGCTTGGGTTTTAACTGATTTGCAAAGCATCTGACACACACACTGAACACAAAAAGAGTCACTGGATTCCATCTTGCCTAGACGGTTGATAACCAACCAACTGCAATTAAATGGGAGTGGGTTAAATGAAGTGGTTTCCTATTTCCTCTAAGCTCTCCCTGAAGAACCCATCTGGGTCACCTTCTGGAAGTCTCAGAGAAGTCAAAGAGCTGGAAGAAGGCACAGAACATTTTCTCTTTAAGCCCTAGCAAATATCTAACCAAATCAATTCAGTTGCACAGGGGACAGTGAGATTTTCACTAGCATGGAATAAACTGGGCATGTGACAAGGAGATAAAACAGACAAGCAAGATCTGCCTGAGTAAGTTTATCACTTTGAACATGGCTTGTAGAACTTGTCACTCTGTGCTTCTGCACTGCAGTAAAAAAAAACGTGGCCTAACCAACTGCTAACAAAAGTTTAACAGAGCTTTTAAAAATGCAGCAGGCATGCCTGCAACTGGCAAAAGCAGAGCCATGAGCACACTGCCAGAGAACGACCCCTGGTGCTTTATGCCCTATCCATAACCATTTAAAATCCCAGGTCTGTGGAATGTGAAGGATGCAAGCTATGACATGGAAACATACACCCTCTCAAAAGGCAGGACTGGGATTGCTTATTTCTTTTTTAGAAACCACTTACTATTTGCATTCATTCTCCTTCTTGCACAGGGAACTGTGTTAAAGATTTCACTTTCACATCTGATTTGAAAAATAAAAATCCTGAGTGTGCACGTTTCACATGGGTTTCTTTGGCTACAAACACAGAAAGCAGAACTGACTATCACAGAAACGGAGCAGTTTCTCACTCTTCGTCCCCAGTACAAAACGTCTATAATCAGAGCAGAGACGCCACAGCCAATACACTAGTTCACAGACATCTTCGTACCGCAAGTGTAAGATTTAGCATCTACCTTCTAGAGACTAGCATCTCTATTATCAAAGAGAGTGTGATACACTTCTGAGACTACAGGTTCTATCCCAATTAAGACACGAAAACAAATTAACAGACACAGACTGTTGATAGCAAGGTCCTGCGCTGCAAGACAGTTTATGTGCTTCAGTGAGTAACATTCAAGAAATAACACCGGTGTAAAAAGCAGTAAAATGCGCACAGCTTGGGAAATCTGGAGTAAGCAAGCATTTGCTAGAATTCAGCTTCCCAGTTTACCAATATCTTTGCAGCTGTGGGAAAAGGAAGCGAGATTTCCCAGAAAAATAAAAAGACAAACAAAATTAATAAACAGTAACTTACCAGCTTCCATTGTTAGAATCATTATCCCACTGCTGTGTCCCAGGAAGCGGGAAGCCTTACCCATCCAGTGTGTGTGAATGACTCAGAAGGACAGTGTGGCTTTGTTTCAGCTTCTGTCTTCCAGCTCACTCACTCCTCCTCCCTGTGCCTGGCTATCCCTACTGGCTAAGATGGAGAACACTCAACATACTCAAGTTTCTGTAAGAGTCTAAAACAATGCGAAGAGGATTTTTTTATTTATCTTTAAAGTAAATCACAAAACCTGAGACAAAGATTTTTTTTGTGTTTCTGGGAGAAAAAGCCTGCTTGCTCTTACACTATCAGACACGTGTTCCAGTTGGTCTTATTGCCACAGGGCCAAACATTCCTGGTGCCCTGAATTGATGAGAAAACAGCAAGTCAGGGAGGGCAGTCCCACAGACTGCAGTAATTCCCAGTTCAGCTGCCCCATCGGTTGATGGGAATAAACCCCCATGTTTTCTGTCAAAGCCTATGCCTTGCAACCTAGCACCTTCAATGCAGAGACTGTGTACAGCGCAAAAACTGAGTGTCTCCCAGTTTAATAGGCAGGATCTCTCTTCCATGTTTAAACAGGCAGAGCAGAAAAAGAATGGTGTGCTACTCAAGACATGTCCTCAGACACTACATTCCGTTTTTTCTGAACATGCTGGGTTCTCCAAAAGTAACAACTGGTAAATCTAAGCTCTACTACAATCTATTTGTGAACCACCACTCCGATGAGATAATACAGCGTTAAAAAATTCACCACAGTGTACATGAAAAATCCATCTGGCAAAGAGATACACAGATTCACAGAACATAAGGGATTAGAAGGGACCTCGAAAGATCTTCTAGTCCAATCCCCCTGACACAGCAGGATCACCTAGACCAAGTCACACAGGAACATGTCCAGGCGGGTTTTAAATGTCTCCAGTGATGAAGACACAACAACTCCCCTGGGCAGCCTGTTCCAATGCTCGGTCACCCTCACTGGGAAGAAGTTCCTTCTAAGATTCATATGGAACCTCCTATGTTCCAGCTTACACCCATTGCCCTTTGTCCTATCATTAGACGACATGGAGAAGAGCTCGGCTCCATACTCCTGATGCCCGCCCTTCACATATTTGTAGACATTAATGAGGTCAGCCTTCAGTCTCCTCTTCTCCAAGCTAAAGAGACCCAGCTCCCTCAGCCTCTCCTCATAAGGGAGGTGTTCTACTCCCTTCATCATCTTCGTGGCTCTGCACTGGACTCTCTCTAGCAGTTCTGTGCCCTTCCTAAATTGAGGGGCCCGCAACTGGACACAATACTCCAGATGTGTTCTCACCAGAGCAGAGCAGAGGGGGAGAACCACCTCTCTCAATCTGCTAAACACCCCACTTCTGAGTCACCCCAGGATGCTCTTGGCCCTCTTGGGCACAACTGCTGGCTCATGCTCATCCTGCTGGCTACCAGGACCCCCAGGTCTCTTCCCCGTACACTGCTCTCCAACAGGTCAGTCCCCAACCTGTACTGCTAATTGGGGTTGTTCTTGCCCAGATGCCCAACTCTACACTTGCCCTTGTTATCCTTCATTAAATTTCTTTCTCCAGCCCAGCTCTTCAGCCTGTCCAGGTCGCACTGAATGGCAGCAGAGNACCCAGCTCCCTCAGCCTCTCCTCATAAGGGAGGTGTTCTACTCCCTTCATCATCTTCGTGGCTCTGCACTGGACTCTCTCTAGCAGTTCTGTGCCCTTCCTAAATTGAGGGGCCCGCAACTGGACACAATACTCCAGATGTGTTCTCACCAGAGCAGAGCAGAGGGGGAGAACCACCTCTCTCAATCTGCTAAACACCCCACTTCTGAGTCACCCCAGGATGCTCTTGGCCCTCTTGGGCACAACTGCTGGCTCATGCTCATCCTGCTGGCTACCAGGACCCCCAGGTCTCTTCCCCGTACACTGCTCTCCAACAGGTCAGTCCCCAACCTGTACTGCTAATTGGGGTTGTTCTTGCCCAGATGCCCAACTCTACACTTGCCCTTGTTATCCTTCATTAAATTTCTTTCTCCAGCCCAGCTCTTCAGCCTGTCCAGGTCGCACTGAATGGCAGCAGAGTCTGCTGGGGTGTTGGTGACACCACCCAGCTTTATGTCATCAGCAAACTTGCTGACAGTGCACCCTAATCCCTCATCCAAGTCATTAATGAATAGATTGAATAGGAACTGGTCCCACTACCGACCCATAGGAGACTCCACTAGGTACAGGCCTCCAACTAGACTCTGTGCCATTGACCACCACTCTCTGCTTTCTGTCCTGGAGCCAGTTCACGATCCACCTCAGTACCCGACCACACTGCCTCAGTTTGGCTGCGAGGATGCTGTGAGAGACTGTGTCAAATGCCTTACTGAAGTCAAGACAGACGACATCCTCTGCTTTGCTATCATCTATCCACCTGGTTACGCCCTCCGACAAGGTTATCAGAGTGGTCAAGCATGACTTTCCCTTGGTGAAGCCATGCTTGACTCTCCCTAATAACCTTCTTGTCCTTGATTATAGAATCATAGAATCATTAGGGATTGGAAGGTTTCTACTTTCTACTACTTTCACTTTCACAGGCACTGTATTAAACTTTTATTTTTCAATCTATTAAGAGGCATAAAATGAAGTTGTGATTTTGGTTTGGGTTTTATTCTCTGTTTGCATATGTCACTATATTCTACACATTCTTGATAATGTTAGAAGTCTTACAAATTTCCAAGAGAGGACCTCTCTTGCAAGAGAGGTCAAAGGCAACAAAAAGAGCTTCTTCAAATATATAGCAAGTAAAAGTAAAAGTAGAAGCAACGTAGGCCCCCTGCTGAATGAGGTGGGTACCCTGGAAACAGAGGATGCAGACAAGGCAGAGATACTTAACGCTTTCTTTGCCTCTGTCTATACTGCTAAGGGTTGTGTTGACATTAGACCCCAGACTACAGAGGAGGTTGAGGCAACAGGTGAGCCTGCATTGGTTGATGAAGACTGGGTTAGGGATAAGTTGAGCAAACTGGATGTGCACAGATCCATGGGCCCAGATGGGATGCACCCGCGTGTGCTGAGGGAGATGGCGGAAGTCATTGCTAGGCCGCTCTCCATCATCTTTGCTAGGCCCTGGGAAACAGGAGAGGTGCCTAGGGACTGGAAAATAGCAAATGTGACCCCAATTTTTAAAAAGTGAAAGAAGGAAGACCCAGGTAACTATAGACCGGTCAGCCTCA
>VXBP01008124.1:0-85129 GCA_013400115.1 Rhinopomastus cyanomelas
TCTATTTGAAAGACATTGGTTTCCAGAGTGGATATGCAGTGAAATCTGTTTTTTTTAGAGGACAGTTGGAAATCTTGTGTTATTATGGGTTGTTTTGAAGATTCAACTCCACTCATGTTTGGATATGGTACTCTGTCCAGGCTTTAAGAATTTCACAGTGTTAACTGGTGTCCGAGTTCTTGCCTCCAGGTCACTTTCAAACAGAAACGGTCTCAGGAGGGGTAGATTTCTGCCACCACTCTCCAGCACTACACACCAGTGCACGTGTTGTCCACAAGGGCTCTTTTGTCTAGCTAGGAACCTTGGCTAGGACAGACAAACCTCTGTGGTGCTTATCACTCTTTTGCTTTCCTCTGCTGAGGGTCATTGCCAGAGACTCCTTGACAAGCCTGTCTCTGATTCTCAGTGAGAAGTGGTTGCACTGTGAGCATGTCAAAGCTAGGCTATCAGCAGCTACAGCTGGAGGACCCAAAGACCATGGGTGAGGGAGGAGAGGACCATGTTGCCCTGAGTACTGTCTAAGGGGAACAAGAAAAAAGACATCCTGAGTATAAGCTCGTTATCTTACACAAACATTAAATTCAATTTAATACAAAGGAGAGAAAAATGAGATTTATATCTTTCAGATCCTACTGGCCTGGGACACCAATTTAATTAGAAAGACTGCACGTCATCCTGTCCTCAAGGAGGGTGAGGATCTTTTTCTAAACTCTGAGCATCTTCCTTGGATGCACTTGCTGGACAAGTAGATGTGATCTGTTATTTCTTAAACAGCAACGTCTCGTTGTGAAGAGTGGGGAAATGATGCCATGGAAAAAGAAAGATCATCCTTTAGTCCATTTAGGCAAAATTATTGACCCATCCTAGTCTTACCTAGATTATGCATGATTTAAAGATATTCCTGGACTTGTCCATGCCTTTGCAGCCACAAAAAACCCTGGGGAGTGTTGGGGGCATAGCATCTCCTAGTCATGCAGCTTCTGGCTATGGCAGCAGCTGCAGACATGACAGAGAGCATATGGAGGAACAGAGGTCAGTGCCTCTTGATTTCCTGCCTCATCTGTGCAAATAGTGATGTCAGCAGAGCCACAGTGACAAGCAATGATTTTGTGCTTGTGGAAGCTGGCATGTGCAAAAGGCCCATGAATTTTGAAGTGGTCATTTACTCTTGCAGGTGATAAGCAGTCTGACCTGGACAACTTCCTAATGGAGTAAGTGGCACCCATGATGACAGGTCATCAGGGCAATGGTATCCAAATGGGGACCTGGTGTCTGCAGCTTAACAAGGAAGTCTCGGTAGAGGACTTGTGGTTGTTCTCAGGAACTGTATCAGTCAGCATTTCTTTCTCAGTGGTACAAACGACCCTAAAACATCTTGTGTCTGACATGGGATAACAGCTAAAATCAGACTGTTCCCATGGTGCAGCCAGGTCATGGCAATATGTTTGCTTAGTGGTTTATGTTTTCCACTTCAGCTCTGCTCCATTCTCTGCAATATCTTCTACAGCACAGGGAATATGTGCGCTGGATGAAAAACCAGAAGAACTTGCTCTGTGACATGAATAGCAGAGAGTGTGTGGAAAGCAGCTGCTAGGGGAGGTAGAGCATGCATTAGGAGGCTGGGGAATGAAAACGGCCCTGGGACTGAAAGCTTCATTTAGGGAGGTGTTAAAGCATGGAAGAAGGAGAGATGGAGATGGAAAAATGGCCTTTCTCATAGCAGCATCCAGATCTCTGTGCTAGCTTGTGTGGTCTGTGACCTGGTCTTATAGGTTGAAATATTTGAAGACAAGTATATTGGGAATAATCAAACAATGGTGACAGGAAAGTTCAGAACTTTTCTAGCAAAATTTGATCCTGTGTCAAGAGAAGGAGAAACTAAATTACTCCATGAGATACCTTTGTGATCCCAGGTCATGCAGATTTGACATTAATTCCTGGCTTTCACATGGCTTGAATAAGGCTACCTATCTGGACACCCTAAAGGACGGCACTGTATGAAACCACCCGATCTCCTGACCAGCTAAGGTAAGACTGATTACGTAATACCAAAGCAGGATATAACATTGCAGGGTCCCTCGAGCACCATGGCGTAACAAGGCAGGGCCTGTGATCAGCTGGCTTCTGCCTGTGATCTGTCAGTGCCAGGGCTTTGCAGAGCTGAATCCTTGTTGTGCTCTTGGGACAGGTGGTAGAAGCTGCGTGGGCAATGATCAGGCATGCTTGGAGACCCTTGTGAAGTTTTTAATGTCCTACCCCTAGAACAGTTAAACAGACACCCAGGGAATCTCACGGTGTATTTTCCACATTATGGTGTCTGAAGGAATTGCAGAACAAATGGAGGTAGACTCAGTTTGAGCAGGCTTTGCTTGATGATTCTCCTGGTCACTTTTAGCCTTTAGAGATGAGTGATCCCAATCTGGCCTTCTGAAAAGCCAGCCCCCAAGACCTGGCATTCAGTCAGTGTTGAAAGAAGGCTGGTCAACCATCTGTGCCAATGTAAGAACATGGTCTACACATGGTCACGAGACAAGAAACCCTTTTCAGAGAGGTGTCAAGCTGAATAAGACAAACAAGATACTTTCAAGGCACCAGGGCATACCTCTAGTCCTGTGACCTAACTACGAGAGGTCCTAAGCCTTGTGCCTGACAGCGGTGGTCTCCCTGCCCCAGTATGGCCCACAAGGTGCACTCTCCTCCCAGCTGAACCCAATTAAACCATCAATTTCTCAGTTTCCACTCAATTACTGAGATCAATGCCCCTTTAGCTCTCCTTTCCTACATACATTTCCTGCTTCTTCCAAATGTGGAGCAGTTAATTGCAGTTCACTGCTCATCCTAATGTTTCCTCCCTCAGTCACTTTCACTCTCTCCTGTAATTTACTGGCATTTCCTAAGGATGTTAAGACTATGTTGGCAGCTGGATTCTGTGATAAGGTTTTTTTGACATCTAGTGATTTTTGGTCGATAACATTTCTATCCCATAATGAACACAGGAGGGGGACAGGGAGGGGAAGAGCAGAGAAGAAGTGATCTTCAACAGTTAGAAGATGAGATCATTATCTCTTGGAAATATGGGAAAGGCAGAAGTGAGAGCAGAAAGATGAGGCTGTCATCACAGCTGAGAACAACCCAATAATTGCCTTTCACAGGGCTGGCATTGCTTGGTACAAACACAGGTCCCACAGGCTGCTCTATGCTTTCCTTGCTCCAGCCATCGGGTGTCTCAGGGAGAGACTCTGCTTACAATGAAAGGGATCATGCAGCCATGGAGGGGGAAATACAGGTCCCGCTTTCCCTCTAGCTAGAATCATTGCTTGCTCTTGGGTCTGCCTGTCTCTTCCCAGGCACTAGAAGGCAGCCAGCCCCCTGGGGACTCTGAGGTGGAGTGAGTAAATGAGCCCCATCTCCACAGAGAACCAGGGTACCACATTTCCCTCTGTCTGCTGTTGTCTATCAGCTGATGTAACTTAAGACCACATCTGCACTGACAGCCAGCCCTGCATTTGCAAATTCTAGCCTGGCTGTTGAGTGAGCTCAGTGTAAGCTGAAGCAACAGGGCTCCTTGTGCCTGGGCGCTATCCAAGCAAATCAAACCTGGTAAGGATCAGGATTTGTGGACCTGAGCTATCAAGACCCAGCTGTGTCTGACCTGAGATGGTAAGGCTTTAAAGCCCCCAGCTGTGTGATGTGGACTTGCTTTTTGAGGTCTGTCCTGACTCAGACCGTAGCGCTGTGCTCTGTTTCGCAGGACAAGCTGAATGCACACAGATGCTAGTGCTGTCTCTGATGAACAGAACAAGGCATTCAGCACAAGTAAATGGGCTGGGGACTGGATATGGGGTCGCATTGTGTCTGTGATACAGACACTGTGTGTGGACGTGGTCTAAGGACTCTTAACCTTTTCGCTTCTCAAGCTGCAAACAGATGACGCTTCAGTCAGGAAGTTCCTCTGGCCAAGGACTGCCTATTGCCTGCCTGCCTGGCATGACAGAGTTTTTATTTGAGCCCCATGGCTTTTACTTTTCAGAAAATACCAAAGCCTGAAGTGCTTTCATGACCTCGGGCTTGTGGCATGGGTCCTGTGCTGCTGCGTGAGCCTTCCTGGTCACTGATTCTTGCCTTCTGTACTGTGGAATCTGTGGGCTGAAATTGGAACAGTAACCTGCAGCAGAAGGGAGGTGCCAGCTTGGCATGACAAGAGATGAGGCGAGTTGCCCCTGCTCCTTACTCAGACAGATATGTAGCTGAAATACAGTAGCTGAGATCCTAAGCAATCAGAACTTCACCACCCAGCTAGGCATCTGGCTGTTGCTGACTAATGGCATTGCAACTTTTTGCAGCTGTAAGATTAGTGATGGAGTTAGTGAGCAGAGAACTCCTCACTACAAAGAGAGTCTCAGAGCAGCAGGTGTCTGGCAGCAAAAAGTTTGTGCTGGGGAAACACCACTGCATGCTTGTCCTACCGAATTTGTTTGAGGTGGACACTGCTGTTTGCTGTCAGTGACATCTAGTGAAACTCAGCAAGGTCATCCTTATCATCAGCCCTGGCCACAGAGTTGAAAGCAATGGCATCTCTTGTTAAGTTGACATGCTGAAATGTCAATGGAATGAGGCTGGACCTGTGTTTCTTCTACTGTAGCCTAAACGGTGCTTATCTCTGCTTCTGCTCATCACCGGTCTCTACCCCACCTCAATTTTCCACCAATGACCATAAAGATGGGCAGCAAAGGTCAGAAACAGCCTTCTCCTATAAATCTACCCTCTGACACTTCCCACAAGTGAAGATTTTGGAGAGACACGCAAGAGGCAAGGCACATATGGTCATACTCTCTCCACACCCACACCCCTCAAGGTGATATCCTTGCCATTAATAGCTCTTGATGGAATAAATTTTTTCACTTGTGTTGCTTAGTCGTTTTTGGAAGCAGTCTGCTATCTGTAAGATCTGCTGGTAACAAGTTCCAAAATTTAAATACACATTGGGGAAAGAGAAGGACCTTTTTCCATCCATTTTAGGCCCATTCCTGGTGAATTCCCTGGATGCTTCTTTGCCCTTGCATTGTAAGAAACAGCAAAGAGAAACACTTCATTTTTTATCTTCTTTTAACCCATCAGAGCTTTCCTGACATCTTCATTCAGCTATTTTCTGAGCTACAGAATCCTAACCAACACAGTGACTTGGTGTCCAGAGCTGTTCTGTGCCTCTGATCAGTCTTGCCACCTTTCCCTCTCCTGTTTTCAGCTGTGTCCTTTCTGTGACAGAGACCGAGACCACACACTGTGTCTGAGATATGGATCTTCTCCATTACTCTCCTAATAAGGCACAACTTTCTGTTTGCTGCTTTGACTGCTAATGACCAGGAGGCTAAGACTTTTGTATGTCTGTCCACATCAAAGACACTTTCAGAAGGGTAATAACTTGTTCTCTCTTTCATACAGCTGTGTGTGTGTCTCTCTGAGTTTCCCCAGGTGCTCCACTTTGCATTTGCATGGGCCACAGCGAGCCAGCAGAGCTACAGGCTACTCATTGCAACCTTCATAACCGAGTCAAGTCACAGTATGGAAACAATAACCTAAATCAGCCATAAGGTTTCTGCGCCCCGAATCAGGCAGGATTGGGCTTGCTTTAGGCTGGTAAAATGTTAATGTCTCTGCTGCTTTCTGAGCTGGTGTCTTAAGACACTCTTCTCAACCCTGATGCTGTCTCTCCTGGAAGATACATAAGCCCTTGCCTCCTCAGCACAGCCTTTCTTCCTCTCCTTTCTCTCACTGCTCTTAATTTCATCCCCCATTTATTGGGTAAAGGAAAAAGAAATATCCCAAATTCTCTTATGGGTCACTCTTGACAAAATAACAGGATTTCAGGTTGACAGGACTCATAAGAGGGTATTTTATCTGGCTAAGAAATGTAAACACATACCTCGAACCAATGAAGCGAGCTGAGAATCAGAAGAACCTCCTGATGCTCTGTTTGGTTAGTACCATCCAACGTTTAGACCTCCTTCATTATCAGATTTAATAAAAAAGAGTTGCAAGATCTAAAATGTGGAAAGCATTAGCTCTTAGCTATTTTAGGAATATGTTGCCCAGCTTCTATCTGCAACGAGGAAAGCAAAGACTCCAGAAAGTCGGGGTTGGGGCAAAAATATCAAAATTAACATTTCCTGGAAATAGCCCATTTCCATCATGGGGGAGGGCTTATGAAAATAAACACCATGAGACAAACTGATTAAATGTCAGGAACTATGAATCCTCTTCCCATCTGTACAGCTAGCAAGACAGCAAGGAAAGTGGCAAATAATGTGTGGGGAAGGATGTTTCTGTAAGGGCTTGTGTGGACAATGCTCTGGGAATGGGATATCTGATTTTGATGTCCCACTCAGAAGTCAAAGGCATTTCTCCTGTGTCGTCCCAGCAGAGGGAACTATAGGTCCTGACTGGAGAAGGTCACTTTGAAGCTGAGAGTTTTTGTAGATCTTCAGGGCACAGGTACTGGTGTGCAGCCTACACAGGGCCACAGATTGCACAGACTCATGTGCTGAGGTGTGAGGTGGCAAGAGATGTCTGCAATCTCATGGGCCTGATTCATCCTCCAAATCAGAGTCCATGCAGCAAAGGCCAAGCTCTTCCCAGTCTTGGATGGGATGATATTAGCTCTTCCTGCCTTAGTCACTTCCTGCAGCCAAAGGCTTCTCTTTTTCTCTCTACACAAACATGCCTGGAAAAGCAAAAGGAAAATGGATGCCCTATCTCTCTCCTAGCACAACCCTTGTATTTAGAAACTCCTCCTGGATTTGCCACCTGTTGTCCAAAGCCCATGTGAGCTCTGCTTCCCTCACACCAACACAGGGTGCTGAAATGCTGCACATATAATGTAGCCTCATTTTTATTTAAAAGGCATCGCAAACATACCAAAACCAAAAACCAAATAAACAACCCCAAAACTCTATGAGGAAAAAAACTGTAACTGATGTAGCAGGGTAAAAAACCCCACCAGATCTGCTGTTGCTGCACAACGTTATTTCTACCCCTTCCCACCTATGATATCTTTAACGGCACTCAAATTTACTACTTTTTATAGGTCCCTGTACCTCACTTAATCCAGGAGGTAAATGCATAAAGAGGACGAATGAAAGTTACACAGATAATCATGAATTTCCCTTTTCCCAGCTTTTTCCTGCATGACCCTGCTGTCTGAGGAACGAGGTTTCAGAGCAGTCTTTATGTGAAGCTGCTGTAGCTGCACACGCAGCCAGACACACACGCTGTGGCCATGCTTGCCATGCGCCGGGGCTCTGCGGGGATGTAAGCAGCTCCCAAAGAGCAGATCACACCTCTCTTTGGAGGCACGTGAAAACGTTCAGTGCACTTCGAGCACAAGCACATGGCTAATGAGAGGAGGAAGCTGGCGTTTTATTGTGCAGTAAAATAGAATAGCAGAGCAAAACACAATAAAAGGCAGACAGCCATATCCCTGCAGCATAAACCTGGCTGGGCTTTGGAGCACTTGGGGTCTATTACACGAAACTCTGTGGCCTGGGGAAGGCAGAGGATTTCAGCTCCATTTACTGACATTAAGCAGAGCTGCTGCTAGCCTAGGTTCACCTAGTTAGAGCCACCTGGTAAGCTCTCCTGAAAGTTAGCTGTCACTGAGATATCCCAGAATTGATCTCAGGATATCCACTCCGGAGCATCCGCTCCTGTAAATGCCACAACAGTCAAGTTCTGTCCTTCTCACTCCAGCTGCCTTTTGGACTATTTTATCATGGCTTTTATGATGTCTCCCTTTCTGCTTTTTTGGTCACAGAACTTCTTTGGTTGGAAGATACCTTTAATATCATCAGGACCAACCATTAATTCAGTGCAACCAAGTTACTACTAAATCATGTTCCTAAGCACGACATCTGTGCCCTTTATAGTCCTCAAAGCATTCTGAATCCACCCTTTCCCTGGACAGCTTATTCCAATGCCTAACACTCCTTTCATCAAATAAATTCTTCTTGATGTCCAGTCTGAATCTCTCTCTGGATCAGCATGCAGCCATTTACTCTAGTCACATTACTTACTACCGGGGAGAAGAGACCAATCATCTCACTCCAACTTCCTTTCAGGTAGTTGTAGAGAGCAATAAGGTCTTCCCTCAACCTCCTTTTCTCCAGGCTGTACAACACTAGCTCTTTCAGCTGTTCCTAATAAAATATTTGCTCTAGACCTTGTATCAGCTTTGTTGCTCTTCTCTGGACCCACTCCAGCACAGAATCACAGAATTACTGAGGCTGGAAAAGACCTCTGAGGTCATCAAGCCCAGCCTATGACCTAATACCACCACATAAGCTAGACCATGGCACTAGGTGACATGATAAGTTTTTCCTTGCATATCTTCAGGAGCCAGGACTCCACCACTGCCCTGGGCAGTCCGTGCCAATGTCTGATCACCCTTTCCATGAGGAAATGCTTCCTAATATCCAACCTAAACTGCACCTGGCATAGCTTAAGGCCTTTCCTTCTTGTGCTGTCTCTAGCTGCCTGGGACAACAGCCTTGACCCCCACCTGACTACAACCTCCCTTCAGGTAGTTGTGGAGAGTTATAAGGTCCCCTCCAAGTCTCCTCAGTGTCCTTCTATTAAGGTGCCCAAAACTTTACAATGTACTTGATGGGTGGCCTCACCAGCAGAGAGGGGCAATCCGCTTCCTACTCCTGTTGGTCATGCTGTATCGAACACAAACTACTTGTAAGCATCTCAGGGCTCCCCGGACAGCTGGTAGAGCACAGTATGTGTGCTCTTATGGTGCCAAGGCTCTGTTTTATTTGACTTTTTGCCAGCCTGGTTCAGAAGGTGGATAAGTTTTGTTCATCAGCAAGTGGTTCTAAGGAAGGGATCAGGGCCTAATACACAGGCCTGGAGCCAAGGAACTGGATTGTCTTCTGTCTTTTCTTTGGATGTTTTATAAAGCATGTCACACTTACACAGGAAGATTCAGAACTCTAATTATGGCTGATGTGTTAGCATCCAATAAGCATTTATCACTCCTGAGCTGCAGGACCTCTGAGCTCTTTCAGACTGTGCGATTCAGCATTTCCATGAGTGAAATCTTTTTCTTTTCCTTTTCTTAGGCTCATGTGAACCTTTCTTCTTTTCTGACCACTATCCCTCCTATACTGGGCTCTGGGCTGTGCTTAGTTGCTGCTGGACTTTGATACCTGCATCAAAGATTCAAGAGGACATGAGTCCCCAGGTGCACACAAGCTGCCAGAGCAGAGATGACCTGTCCTGGGGAATCTGGGTTTGTTTCACCGCAAGGACCTGCCCACAGCTCCACAAGCAGTGCAGATGGGGTACTTCGCTCTACATTTCACATCCTGAGGTAATCATATGTTGTTTCCTTCCCCATTCAGTGACCCCCTTCTGCTGCAGAAGACCTCCATCCTAGGTAGCCACACCCCGCTTGAAAACGAGCTTTTTTTTCATCTTTGCCAGTGTACTTTAAACCTTTTCCACCTTTATCTTGCTGAAAGACAAGGAACAGAGCCGCGCCCCATGCCCCAGGCAGAGGTGTATGTGGCTCTATCCTGCACCATAATGGCATCGGCAGATCCTTCCTAATAGCTTCTCCCCCTCACTTTGCATTTTTCTTCACCTCAGTTCAGCAATCTGCCACTTCACAGAGGTGTCTGCAGCTCCACGATTTTGTTCCTGTGCAGCAATGCCTTAGTCAGAGCAGAGGAATTGCTCTGAAAACCTGAGGAAGCCTTCTTGTATTTTTCCAGTAGGCTGATGGGGCAGTGAGAAGGACTCCAGACTAACACCTGCTGTATAATGTATGTAAGTACATGCGGGAGTCAGCTCTCTCTTCCTGCCGTCTCTACAATCCCCACAACCAGACCCTTTGCGGGGAGCAGCGCTCCCTATAAACTCGTCACTGCTCCCGGCTGCTAACACAATCCGTCCCATTAGGACTGAATTTGAAATCAGTTGATGTTGCTCTTGTATTTTGCCCTCCTTGGGAGCGATGTGTCCTCCACGTGGGTCAGTGCATGTGTGTGGACATGCAACAAGGGAATGAAACAAGGACTGTGATGTTAACCGTAGGAAGGTGGCTTTCCAGCAGGGCTTCTTGAACCAAAGTGTTCCACTAGTAAGCAAGACCTGTGCAGGGAAGAGGCGCTACTGCTCTGCAAGGCAGATGTGGCATATGGAGCCCTGGGAAGAGGGTGTAAATGCCTCCCCCAGTGCTGTTCTCAGACATCCTTCTGATAGTGTCTCACTATGCATTGAGTGGAGTCCATCTCTGAGAACTTGCTGCCATGCTGTACCTTGCAATGTTGCATCAGCAACACCACAGCTCCACATGTGACAGCTGAGGGGTGAAGAACAATGGACTGTTTTGAAATTATGAAGCTTCCAGAAAAAAAATTCATAGTATAGGTGGATGGATGTACCAGAAAGGGTGGAGATAGGTCATGTGAAGAGCCATTTCATAGAGTCAGCTTAGGCATTTTCTTGCTACACTGTTTGGGGAACAGGATGCTCGGAAGACCTGTAGTGGGAAGAAGCAGGAGGCCTCAGAGGTAACAATGAGGGCAGTGCAGAAGGGTCTAGATGGGCAATGGCACCTAATAGGTTAATAAGCCAGAGAAAAAGTTCTGCCTAAATATAACCACCATTCTACAGAGTGGTTAGACCATGTCCCCAGCAGGTCATTCTGGTCCCGACCTGACCCATTCACAGGGACATGAATAGCCATCTGTGAGTTTTGGTGTGGAAAATATTACTAATTATAATTAAAAAAAGAAAAGCAAAACATCTGTACTAGGCAGCATCTGTCATTCTTGCTTCTTCAGGGCATCGTGCTTGGAAACTTTAAAATGAGAGCGTATTTTTAGTTTGAAAAAAACAAATTCAGAGCATAATTTTAAAATAAAATAAAAACCATCCAGCTTGCTTTATTTTTCCCTTTACAGCCTGTACAGTCACAGAGAACCAATCTGAGTGCCCATGGAGGAGCTGAGTGTGGGGATGGAGCAAGTGGCTGCCTAATCACTCTACATCAAGACCTGGGTTGCTCCTCTAGAAAGGAGAGATGGCTCAGTAGGGGTAAGGTCTGGCTTCAGGGCTGCCTCTCCTCTCAATCCGCTGATGGTGTCACATGCATTAACAGCAATGGTTTGTCAGTTAGGACAGGGCTGGGTGGAGGAGGAGGAAAGAAAATTGGGCAACTTTAAGAAGTCTTTCTGCTGGCATATTGGAAGCAAACAAATAAATACAAGTTCATGGCAAGCCAATGAAAGACAATGGCAATTTAATTTTGTGGAAAAGGCCAGGAAAGACAGACAAGAAAACAGCTGATACCAGAGGTGATGCAAATGTGTAGGTGGTAAATGAACTCCATGGGTGGTCACAGCACCCATGGCCCAAATTCAGCCCTTCAGTGCTCCGCTCTGATCTATCACTCCATCTCCAATGTAGAATCTGTTTCTCAGCCACCATCCAGCAGTGCCCCATCTCAGAGGCACAGTCTACTGCCTGTAGCCTCCAGAGCTGTGGAAGAGAAGCCAAACTCTTCTCTAAGCATCATTCATCCTGACAAACACACATATGCCTTTGCTCTACAGTCCTTACTGTCTGATAGCAGAAGACACATGCTTTGGTAGTGGAGAGTCACCTGCCCCAGAGATGGCCCCAGATCCACTATGCAGATCAGTCTGATTCCTACAGCATCTGGGTTGAGCTAGGTGGGAAATGGCAAGGCTTTTCTACAAGGCAGAATAACTTTTTGGGGGTGTTCACATTAATATTTTCTAGATCTTTTTATTATTTTCTTAGCAGACAGTGAAATCACCTTGGGGCTTACACGGTTGCCTGCTTTTATCTTGACAGTTTTGCAGGTTTTAATTGAGAATCTGAAAGATCGTAAATGAAGCAGAAATCTTTGTCTGGAGGGCTGGTTCAGCAGTAAATGCAGAAAGCCTAAGGAGACAAGGCTGGCGGAGAGGTTTGGGCTGCTCTGTAACACAACGAGCACTGCAGCATGCTGGCCAGGGAAGAAGGTCTCTGCATTGCCCAGGCTGTCCTGTACCCCATTCTTTCTTCCAAGGTTTGTATCAGTAGTGGTAGCAGTGGCCTTCAAGGGTAGGCTCATCGTTTCTTAGCTGATACTAAGATCATAGAATCATTAGGGATTGGAAGGGACCTCAAAAGATCATCTAGTCCAATCCCCCTGCAACAGCAGGATTGCCTAGACCAAGTAACACAGGAAAGATGGGCAATCATTCATTTGAAGGTAATCTCTACACCTAAAGCAAACCTAAAGCTAGGGAAATCCAGGTGGAAAACACCAGGATTTAGTGAAAGGTTATGTATGGCATAGACTTCCCTTTACTCAATTGGCCTTTCTTTATTGGATAGACTCTGAAGAAATAATTTCTAGAAGCAGCCTGCAAGGTTCAACTAACTGGTTTTTACACATTTAAGTATCTACATGGACACTGAAGAAAAATCACCACTGTGGAGACCCAGGTGAAATGTTCTTCTCATGGGAGCTGATGCCTCCATTTGACACATGATTCAGAGACCAAGTGTCTGATCACGTGTCTCCTGCGCTGTCATCCTCTCAGTAGCAACGTCCCTTTACTCTGAGTCCTGCTTATCACCCATGTCATAGCCATCTTTGGAACTAATGGGCAGAAGGTGATCTCTGGAAGAGCAATATGGTATTTTGGGAGTGCGTCTCTCAACCATTATTCCCCAAAAAACAAAGACAGAAAAGAGATCTGTGGCACCAAGACTCTGGGCTGCTGTGCCACCTCTACGAGGATCATAATTGAAGACATGAATGATGGAGAAGCAGGAGGAGAACACAGGTCAGTCTGGGACTCAGCGTCTACACTTCACAAACAGATGCCACTTGACAGAGACTGTTCATTCTTGAAGTTTGGCTTGCTCTTCTTAGGGGAGGGCAAGCTATCCTAAATTCTCCAGCCCGAAAGTCTCAATGGTATCAGCCAGAGGTCTGCATGGAGCTTGGAGACACAACAACCACGATGCACTTTGGGAAGCAATCGCTGGCCTGTTATTGTAGGGTCACTTGGGAGCACATCGAGCAAGAGCAAAGCAGTGTGCACAGGGCAAGTGCTGGAGGGGAAGGGCAGGAGCTCTTTAGTCTCTATTCCCCAACAACTCACAAAGAGGGGAGCTGCCACTCAGAGGGTTTGGGAATTCTGATTATTTTCCGGAGGGTTTCCAGCTCTGCCTGTCTCCGGAGCCAGGGTGTGCCAGGCAACCGTGGGCACGCGCATATGTACAAGGACAGCTCCCAAGCATGTGAGGCCGGGAAGCCTCTGTGGGGACAGCAGCGTAGCCCTGCATTGCCTCAGCTGCAGTCCATTAGCTGACCATGCTCTCTGCTCCTAAATCATTTCCTGAAGGGCTTTTTTGCAAACAAAAAAAGAAAAAAATATCCCCCTGAAAACTGGGGGAGGGTGGGGAGTGGTGAAAAGTTCAAACTCAGCCTGGTGTCTCAGAGCTGCTTCCATGCCTAGCTTCATCTACCAGGAGCTTTGCCTGGGTGTGCAAAACATAACAGGGAACACCAGCAAACCCTCCTCTCAATGGGGGTGGGAGCCCAGGGACCCAGACTGAAGTTTTGGGGTTTTTTCCTGCTTGTGACTTTTTAGCAGTCCTTAGGGGACATTCCAAGTATGTGGCCAGGCATGGAGATAGTTTAAAACACATTAAGTTCACGGACAAGGTGTCATTAGGGCTTCTTTGGAGGGGGAGAGAGGGAAGAATTATTTGAAGTTCATTTGCCCAGAGGGAGTGTTCTCTGAAGAGGAATGGTTTTGGGGCACAGTGGGTCTGTTTCAGGGTTTTAGCTCTTCCTGAAACTTTGAGGAGCTGTTTCTTTTGAAGACATTAGTTGTTATGGTGTGGGATAGTATGGAGAACAGAAAGTATCAGGAGTATTTTGCCTGTTTCTGCCTTTAATGTTGTTCACCCCAGACTGTCTACGAGATCAGGTCGGAGCCCCAGAGTCCTGTTCCGTGGGAAATAGTGACCTCTTTGTTGTTGTTGTTCCAAATAGGAATGAAAAATGTAAATTTTTGGTCAAGCAAACATTCCTCAGGGCTGTTCTGGAAAATTGAAGTGACACTTTCTCAGCACTTTTGTTCTATTAAAATTCAGCGTGCAAATTGGGTGTGTGATATATATTACATAACATACTGTGGGTGAGCCATAATAGAATGTAAAATATAAACTTCAAATTGAGTGGTTGTTCCACGCTACCAAAATGATACCTTTCTGTCAAAAGCTTTGGATTCTGCTGAAACAATTTTCTCTTTCGTTTTGGAAAACCTGCCTGTTGCAAATAAATCTTAGCCATCCACAGGCACCATCCCGAGCCAAGCTTGCCCTTCCCTGCCATCATCTTTCCATCAGATCTATCTCCTCTGGGAGGAAAGGTCTTCCACTGGTCCATGCTCAGACATCAGAAGAGCTCCTTGTGCTAGGAATGGCTAGATTTCTATCTGGTCTGCTCAGTTGTGCATTCATCTTCATACAGGTCACCTACTTTCTGAAAGAGGCAGGGAACAACAGGCCTGACCTGGAAGATTTTATCTTTTATTTCTTGCAAAACGTTTGCAACAGTCCTGTAATAGAGCTGGTTTGGGGTTTTTTTAGCTTTTCCTTTGCTGCTGTTGTTCATTTGAGGTATGACGCAAGAGTGCATTTTCCAAGCCCTCCCAAGCAGAAACACCACTGCAATGACGGTACTAAAATTTGTCCTGTGTGTGAGAAAGATGAAGGGTGGGTAAGCCTAGGCTGGCCGTTACTGGTGGTACAGGAAAGTCTGGTGGAAGCCTGGTAAACTTGGCAAGAGCTGATTCAGCTCATTACATGTCCTAGTGACTGCTCAGTATCTGGGGGTTCTTGGCTAGCCCCCGAGCCACTGCTCTGTCCTGCAATGTTGTGGCACAAGGCATTAACCTAACATCACTTGCCTGGGGGTCTTGCTGCCACAAGTCCTTCTGGGTTTCATCATGACAGAAATAAAACCCCAGCCAACAAACAAATGTGAACTTCAAGATCTGATATGGGCTTGTCTGAGGATAGATGCATCTGCCTGAAAACACTTCACTCATGCACTTCCTGGGCTGGAGTTATATAACCTAGACACAGCTCAGCACAGCTTGCCAGTGCCTGAGGAGCATTGTTTCTGGGGACAAGGACATGGCCTGAAGGGGCTCTTCTGGTCTGTCTAGGGAGGACTGATCTGGGATGACACCAGACTGTGTAGTGTGCTGGCTGGGACTCAGCAGCTCTGCCTCTCGTTTATGTCATTAAGCCACTGCATAGCCTGGGACACATTCTGAACTCAGGATGCACCTCACTACTCTGAGTTTGAGAGATGGGAAAGGAAAACATGAGACTGCACATAGCCTCTGGAGAGCTACTGTTTCTAGACCATCACTGGAAAGCAGTTTCTCACCAGACTCGCTCAGAAATTACCTTGCAGGAAGAAGGTCCACAGAAACTCATGTCTGTTCCCACAATTTTGGTTCATATGGGCTGAGAAGGAAAATAAAGGGCTGGCTGCAGAACACCTACAGGTTGTGTGTTCTCCTGTCACTGAGCAGAACTGACTGGCTGCAGACACAAAGCCCCAAGACACATATGACAAGGTCCTGACAGGCTTGTAGCATCACTAACACTCCATGTGGCACTGCACTGAGCATAGGGCTGGCAGACTGTGGGCTGGTGGCACTGCTTCACCTTACCTCAACAATGACCCAGATGTCTAGGTCTCCAAATATCCCTGATGCGCATAAAAAACCCAACTCAAAACCTGGAAGAGCTGGTTTGGTCTGGAGCAGACCCAAGAATGACTTTTAAGGTTTTCAAACATAGAAACATAGAATGGTTTGGGTTGGAAGTGACCTCAAAAATAATCTAGTTCCAACCTCCTGCCATGGACAGGGATGCCTCTCATTAGACCAGGTCCTGCTGGAACACTTCCAGGGATGGAGCATCCACAGCTTCCTTGGGCAACATATTACAATGTCTCACAACCCTCACAGTGAGGAACTTCTTCCTACTTTCTAATCCAAATCTTCCTTCATTCTGGCTGAAGCTGTTGTCCCTCATCCTATCACTAAAAGCCCTTGCAGAAATTTCATCCCCAGGTTTTTTGAAGGCACTCTGCTTTCCCCAGCACTTCAAGAGAGAAAAAGAGGGTTTTGAGGGGATGGCTGGTGTTTTGTTCACATTGCACACAATATGAACAGTAGCTACTGCAGATTTGTCCCAGCTTCAGGAGGTACATAAACCTAAGCATCCTGGGCTGTTACTGCACTTCTCTCTACACCTTCCTGAGTCTGGGGAGATATGATTCCATGGGGAAGGGGCAGTTTTCAGCAAGAAGATTAATCCTGGCTGCTGCAGGGCAGCTGCAGGGATTGAGAGACGTCCTAATGTGGACAGGAGCCCTCCATATTCCAAGTAATATCTTTGTCCTGTCCATCACCCCAATGGTGACCCAGGTGATGTATGAAGCAGGGATACAAGACTTTTCAGCTGTCTTTTTAATTGGGAAGAAAACTGAGGAAAATAGAGATGTATGTGTACACAGCTGCAAGATGGTTTGAGGAGGAGTGTTGTTCAAATACAGTTACTCCAGTAAAGGCTGCAGGAGAAGTTCCGTCCCTAGCCTGGTTTTCTGGCCACTCTAAAGAAGCCACCAGATGCTCATGTTAAATCTGTGGCAAAGTAAAATGTCCCTGCAAATCTGAAATCAAGAGGAGTGAAACTTGAGCCCCAGCTCTGCATGAAGGTGCTAGGATCGCTCCAGGAGGGCACTGATTTCTAAATAAAAACTCGGAATTTTTTAAAATGGCTTTGTAACAGTAAAGAAGAAGGCAGGAAGAGTGTGGGGTCTGGGATCAAATGGCTGTGATCAAAGCCTCACCTAGAAAGCTATTAACTTTGAAATGGTGCTTTGATGTGGTGGTGTTGGTACAGCAGCAGGCAGGATCCCCCTGGAGCGGGCATCACCCTCTGCAGCACCTGCACTGCAACAGCATTACCCTTGATGGGGATAATCATACAATGGAAGAGGCTGTTCACACCTCAGGAAACAGGTGCTGTACATCTCCATCAGGTCTCCCAAAGCACAAGGATAGTCCTAGTAGCTATGAAAATGCAGACCTCGAAGCTGTAGGAAATCCCTGTTAGTCTGCTTTGCTGTTGGAAGAAGGGGAATGACATTAATTCATCTATTTTGAAGCAAGATGGTTAAAATTGTTCCCAGAACAGCATAGTCCAAAGAAGCTGCTCTGAAGGGCTGACAGTGAAACCTTTGTGTACGACACCATGGGTAGAAGCAGAAGACCAAAAGGTAGTTAGGAGACAACTGTGAATAATGTAATGAGCCAATTGCCTGCATGCATATGAAGAAGGGGGTGGTAGTGTCATTGCTCTGACAATGCAAGCACGCAGCAAAACAAGAATTTAAGGAAAAATTCACATCTTCCATCTGACTAATCAGCAAAATCTTAAAAAAAGTAGCACTTTTGGGGGCCTGCCAGACCTTTGCCAGGTCTCAAATACAAGGAGTAATCTTCAAAGGGAAATGCAAATGGTGAAGCATGGTGGAAAGTTTAACTGAACTTGTGTATTAGTTAGACCGTTGGATGAAGAAGTAACTGATGACTGTAGCATAAGGCAGAGCCTAGTTCTTGTCCCATCAAGTGCAGGCAGCTCACCAGATTGCACCAGATTGACAAAATAGAAAAAAAATCAGACAAGTTACCCATCACTCGCCTTGCTGAGGTAGCAACAAGGGACAGGGTCTGACTGGCTTTGCTGGTGCAGCTATCATCCCCATTGAGTGCCAGGGCCATGGCTTGGGTATAGGGAGAGCCCCAACGTGCTGCAGAGCTTAGCTGGGCTGGGGTGAGCGCCCTGGTGGGTGGCCTTACTGGGTTTTGTAGACATGCCCAACAGTCAGAGATGAAAGTTTTAATTTCTATTGAAATCTCAGGTTTTTCTCCAGTGGAAGCAACCACCAGAGACCTCACTGAGCTGTTTCTTTGGGGAAAAAGTGCTGCAGGAAATCGGGAAACTACTCTGTCTTTGCTCACTGAAAGCCCATTTGGGAATCAGCTCCAGAGCTGTGGCTTGAGGGCTGAAGAGGTATTCATGCCTGGTACCACTGAACAGAAACAGACATATGTGCCCACAAAGTGAGAGTACAGGAACAGGCAACTGTAAATCCCAACAACACCTGCTCCTGAGGGGGAATTATATTCAAAGCTCCAGTCCTGAAAAGCCTGACAGTCTCACTGTCACATTTTTGATCACTACACAGGAAAACTTCCAGATTTTCTAGCCTGAAGCACTCTTTAACTTTCTGAATTCACTCCAAGTGATTGGAGCTAAGTTGGCATCTCCTTGGAGCAGGGTGCTTCTTTCAGGATGTTTCCCTTCAGGAGCCCAATACCTGTTGTTCTCAGAGCTCTTCCTGTGGCTATGGGGCTGCATCTTCCAGTGTCTTGCTTGGTCACTGGGAAGCTTGTCTGGAGGAGTTTGTATTGCATTGGGAAGAATGAGGCTTTTGGGGGGGAAATTCTGACACAGGAGAGTGCAATTCACTGTCTCTAGGAAATTCAATCCCTTCTGGGACCACACTGATCCGTTTGGCACAGCAAGAAAAGTTGCAAGACAACATCTTTCCAACCTTGAGATGCAAGTTTCTGGCATTTCTGGAGTAGCAGAGGGCAGAGTTTCACGCTGGGACTGCAGTAGCAGCAATGGTGTATGACTGGCAGGAACTGACTTGAATAGTTGGGTGCCACATCTCCATTTTTCTTTCAGTTTAGCTACGTGTGCAATTAATTAAAATAATAATCTAAACGGTCTCCTGCTAGGGATGTGTTTGCTCCTCCGCTTCAGTCTGCCATCAGAACTGCTGAAAGAGTTTTATCAAGAGCCGCTCCTCACTGAGAGGATCTCAAGCAGAGAAAAGATCTTCTAGTAGCAAGGCCTTTAATGCTCATGGTGTCTGCGGTTTTCCCAGCAGTGTCATCTGACTGGTGGATAGCCCCTGCTCTGCATCCCAGGCAGCTTAGTAGTGCTGCAGGAGGGCTTGTGTGAGATGCTTCGAAATCAGTACCCCCCAAGTGTGAGCACAGGATAGTCCTCCACACATCTGATGACAGAAAAGGTACAGGAACATGAGAGCTGTGCTGTTGAGAGATACCCCAGGACCACCTCACAGACTGTTAGTTTTCCCAAGGCACTGTCTGGGCAAATGAAGCTTTTCCATAATTCTTACCTCCTCCTTCCTAAACTATCTATTTCCACCACCTCATCACATGTGTAGCTGTCTTCAGATGCCATCCACACATTCTGCCATTGTTTTGCCCATGTCCAGCTGTGCTACTTTCCTCATCTCTGCTCTGCAGATCAAGGCTGGCAGATGCCCTCAGCAGCCTTTGCAAGAGGTAAAAGCTCTGCTTGATGAGGAAACCATCAGGGGATCTTCATGTAGTCACAATCTTCCCTAAGCAAAGGCCAACTTTTTTAGTGCATGCTGTGCTGACCAGATCCCTTCCAAGCTGTTGTGCAGCTTGTGCTGGCTGCTCCCACACTGCAGATCTCCATGGAAGAAATTAAATTGTTTGGGAAATTGTGCTCCCACTATTCACACTTCTCCCAAACACCCTTTATCTTCAAGCACATGCCACTACAGAGCATACTTTAAAAAAATAGGGGTGCTTACATCCAAAACCTTTTCCTGTTGGCGTGTTCATTGCTGGTAAAAGACATATTGTTCACCTGCAGCTGAGTGCATTCATATCTCATCTTGCTCCTTTTTCCAGATCTTTTTCTTGCCTGGATGATTCCCTATCAGCAGCCAACACTAATCTATCCCTGGCAGTCCCTTCCCTCACTGCTTTAGCTTTACGGATGCTTAGGATATGGAGTATTGAACATAGCTGTGAAGGTGGTGCCAACCATCCTCTCATCCCAAAACCCCTACCTGCTTCTGGCAGAGCTGACATAGGGTTTGGGGCAAGCTGGCAGGCAGAGCTGCCTGTCCTGAAATGACGCTTTTCATCTGGTTTTGCTAGGAAAAGGCTGAAGCAGCCTGAACTAAATGGGCAATATAAGACAATATCAGAGATTAAAGCACCTGGATAGCAGGAGGAAGGTGATAAACTTGTCCAGAAGAAATTGAATTGGGATTTAGCTCAGTGGGAAAGCAATCAAAATTCAAAGTTTTTTACTTAAAGCAACTGACCCAAGCAGAGCTCTGAAGCTTTTAAAAAGCATTAATAAACTTTAAGGCCAGCAAGAACCATTTTGATATCTGGTCTGACTTCTTCCTTAGTGCAAACTTGGCTCTTCCTGAGGACACCTGCATTAGGCATAGGATTTTTGTACCTTTTTTAGGAAAACAGCCTGTATTGATACAGACATCAAGACAATAGCAAGTCTTCTGTGTTCTTACATGGTCCATACGTGGAGGTTAAGCTGACTTTGCAAGTTTTCAAATAAAAGGTTTCCTCATGGTTGCCCCAGGGTAGTGAGGAGCTGCTTTTCTCCCATTTCCAGGCTCAGTGCTCCCAGAGCCTGTAGAATGTAGCAGGAGAGAAAGCTAAAACATTGAGACAAAAGAGGAGAAAATATCCAAGAGCCTGAAAGTGCTTTTACCACTCTCCACTCAACACTTTACCTGAAATAAGATTTGATGTTATTTTGTTTCCATCCCTAGTTGAACTAATACGGTTCCACTGCCCTCATTGCACAACATTTCTTCCTTGTATCCGGCCTGAAACTCCTCTTTTTCGTTAAAAACCATCACCCCCTGCCCTGTCAAAACTGGATCTGCTTAAAAGACCTGTCCCCTTCATTCTTATTGACCCCTTTAAGTACTGAAAAACCACAGGAAGGTCTCCATGGACCCTTCTTTCCTCCAAGCTGAACAAGCCCAAGTCTTTCTGCTTGTCCTCACAGGGGTTCTCTCATAGAAGTTGCAGCCCTCTGATCATCTTAGTGGACTCCTCTGGACCCTCTCCAACAGGTCTGTGTCTGTCCTGTGCTGTAGAGCTGGACATGGTACTCTAGAAGAGGTCTCAGCAGAGTGGAACAGAGGGATAGAATCCCCTCCTGCACAGGCCTTGGATTCAGTAAGGTACAGTAAGGGTCTCTGTCATCCAACGCTGAAGAGAAAGATTCTTGCATGTCTTTGCAAGGTATTTTTTCTATAATGCAGGGTAGTCTGAGAAAACTGTCGGTTGTTTGGTTGGTTTTTGCTCTGTCTGTAAGCTCAGCCCCTCGGTGCTCAGCTCAGCCCCTATCAGGCTGGTGGAAGCAGCCCAGGCTGAGCATCAGGCTCCAGGGTTCTTCGCTCCCCCTGTACCCTGCAGCCGATCAACCGCGCAGCGCATCAGCCGGCGGTGCCCGTCTCCCTGCCGGGAGGTGGCACTACAAGCCAGGAGAATCGTCCCGGCGAGGGGCCAGGAGTTGTCGAGGACAAAACCTGCCCGTTCGTTTGTACGTTTTTAGTTCTTCTCCTGAGACACTGCTGATAAACCACCCCCCCCCCAAAGAAAAACCCCAAAACCAACCCACTCAAAACTCAAGCAAAAAACTCACCTCCACTTGCCACCTGTGATGGCTGCATCCTCTCTGCTTAAGCAGTGTTTTCTGGTACATCAACAAAAACCCTCTGCTAACAAGGCAACGGGTGCATGAAGGATAGTTAGAAATATGTGATCTCTTATCAGCATCAGAGTAAAGAGGAATAGAAGGGAAAAATGTCTGTGCCAGTCCTTAGGGGATCTACAGTCTCAGACCCTGCCGGAGCATGAATATTTCAACTGTAGCCTCCTCCAGCTCCAAAATCACCCAAAACTTCCATGGGAACTTTTACCAGTTCAAACAAAGAAGCTGTGCAAAAATAATGGATTTCCCTTCCCTAGATGGGAAATTTTGCTAAACTGTCTGTCAGGCAATCAAAATTTACAGCACCTGAAGTTTTGCTAATTTGTTCTTTCACATAGAGGTATCAGGGGAGATGTGGATTTTCGTGTTTCTCATGAGAGCTTGAATCTCCACCTGGACAAAAGTGAGAAATTTCCTCAGCCCTTTGCAATGCCGGCTCAATTTCCCAAGGAAATTTCATGGGCTTTTCTGTGCCCTGACAGATTTTTCAACACCTTTCAGAAGTCACAGCTGAACAGTTTCAGTCAGGATAATTTTGTTTCAAGGAGAATATTTGGACCATTAGGTCTTCTCAGCAGACGGTTGTTGAATGCTCCCAGGACCAATGTTTCTGCTCCTCAGAAGTGTATTGTCCCAGGCAGCAAGGTGTTCCCAAAACAGGAGATATCACGCAAACCCAATAAGAAGACACCCATCAGTTCTCTTGTGGAAACAGATGTGTTTGTGCTCAGACAAAAGACTTCAAGCTGAGACTGTTCGATCCTTTTTTTAGAGTTAAAAACAAAAAATGTTTTTCAATTGGAAATCCACAAAACTGAGTTTTGTGAACAGGAACATATGCTTGCCCTTCCTGCTCTCAGGAGATGATAAAAAGCAATTACGCAATTTGTCTTAATGTCCCAAAAATGCAAAGAAAGGGTCTGCTTCTCAGTTTTGAGCAGGAGCCAAATGAATTTATACTGGGAAAAAAAGAGCAGTGTTAAAGGGTTACAACTGAAATGTTTCAGCATGGGGTAAACAGGCGGTGCTTATCACCCTGTGATTTTGCCAGGTAGTGGGAGAGAAAAACAAACATCTCTCCAACTCTGATCTTGGCAGTTGAGAGGCTGAAGGGCGGGATGGCTGGGACATTGCTAATGAAGAAAAAGATTTGAAGAGGATGATGGTTGAGGATGCAGGAGTGGCAAGTACAGAGGGTATTTCTCCTTTGCTGTGTAGGCGATATAGTGCACCTAGCTGTGCCCATACTGTCATTGTTAGTAACCATGGGGACCATCCATCCTCATGGAGTAGAGATGCTCCACATAGAGGCACCAAGGACCATGACTTAGCCCAGGAGGCTTTCACTTGCTCAGCTGAGCTTCTGGACCTACAGGTATCAGGCTAAGGAGGAGAAACCCAGCAAATCATTACCAGAAGAGAATCTCTGAAAGGCAAATATTCTTTGAAAGCCAAATGGGGGGGTGGGGGGGTGGTAGGGGTGAGCACTGTAATGGGGTTGGTGGCATGTCTTTCTACGCACTATATTTAGAATGGAGATCTCTGTTAGAATCTGACAGTCTTCCACTCTGGCTTCCCCAACACCCTGCAAATGCAACAAACAGGAGCTTATGGGGGTTGCTGGCAGAGACGGGGAGCTTTCCCTCCTCCCTTCCTCTGCTCCCTGCACCTGGCACTGATGTTTCCCAGGTGTTCCTGACTTGCAGAGTTTGAGTCACATTAGGTTTTTCCTGACATTTCACAGATTTTTTTTTTTTTAAATTAGATTTGCCCTAAATGTGGGCTTCTGGGGGAACAGTGCTTTATAGTTAAAGGCGAAAAAGAGAAAATGGACAAAAAAGAAATCTCCCACCCCTCAAGAAAAGACATTCCTTCTGAAAATTTTGGGGGCAGGGGTTTACAGATTCCTGACCAAAAGACTTTCAAAAGCTCTTCCACTTTTTCTTTTAAACCCAACTTTTTCATGATAAAAATGACAAACCACCCTAATCCCTGGTTTCTGCTTTCTATGCGAGGAAGATGATTTGTGATAGAAGCCAGCCTCACAACTAGAGCAGGAGCCACACTGCAGCAGATGTAGGCCTGCTTTGAGGTGTTAATCTGTAGGGAGATGTGGGGGGTGAGCCAGCTGTGCTGGCATGAAACCACAGCTTGGGATGGGCTCACATGTGGCTGGCAACTGCTAGGATTTTGTGACAGAAATCCTTAATCAAGGCAAAAGCTGCAACCTCCGGGACATCCTTGCTTTCTCAGTGGCAGTGACAGCATCTCTGCCATTTGTAAGAGTGCAGGCCCTTTGGTGGCTTGGGTGCAGTCCTGTTACAGGAGGGGCTGGAGGCAGGATGCCTGCGTCCTCTCCTGAGGATGCACACTAGCCCTTGAATGCCTCATACCAGCTACATCTCCCTGGACACTCCTATCGCCCCTAACCCTGACTGAGGGACCGCACTGGCCCACCAGTTAGATGTCCTCATCCATGGAGAAAACACCCACCTGGGAAAAACACAGTATTGTGGTGTTGATATCCCAGGTCTGGGAGCATCTGAGCATCCTGTGTTGGAATGTCCCATAACTCAGGCTATTTGTAAAACAGTGATGCAAAACATGATCGTTCTAAGGTTTTGATTCTTGCCAGAGATTATGTGGGGTTGTGCTTATGGCACGAAGGGGAAAAAGCTGGGGGGGAAACCTTTTCCAGACCCCTCTCCTGTAGTTCCTTGCTCAGAAAGACATATGTGAAAATGATTTTTAAATATGGCTTTCATTCCACACTGAGCCTCTTCCGAGTGAGGAACTGGCAGCAGTGGGCCATGTGCTGAGTGGGTGATGGGACGGACGTTATTTATAACAGGTGTCAGGCGGCACTTTGTCATCGAAATCTTACCCGGCAGTAGCAGAGAGGGGTCCTGCCGTATGCCAATCTCTGTTTTCCAGAAGTGGTTTGATAACAGTATGCATCAAACCTGACATTCTTGCTGCACATGGAAACTTCACTCGCATATTTCAGCTGACCAACAGGACCTCTCTCCCGCTGGCTGAACCTTCTGCACCCCAAACCATGCAAATAACTCATGTCCAAGCCACTTGATGCCCATGACCAGGATTGTATTGAAGGACAGGGTTGTCCCCTGAGCAAACCTGTGCACACGTATACAGACACATCACACCCTTTCCAGGCTCTGGGAGATTGCCACAGCCTCTCCTTGCTCACACTTCACTTTGTGCAGACTCTCACCACCATCAGCCCTTCCAGCCAAATGGATAACAGGCTGGAAGCTACAGCTAAGCCCTGTCCTTATTATCTCCATCTTTGTCTTTTGCATGCACCTCCTGCCGTTCCCTGCTATCTACTCAGGAAAAAGTTTGGCAAATATAATAAGGATAAGGTGAAGTTTTACATAAAATAATCTGTCCATGAGTACTGAGGAATTTTAATCAGTCCAGGAGTACCAGCAGAATTCCTTTCTCTGCAATCTTTTCATGATCTTGCTTTCCCCTCCTGTTCCTCGTGGGGAGCATTTGCTGAGAAGATTATTAAGCCGGGCTAGTAAAAAGCTAGTTGGCTTCATAGCTTCCATCTTTTCCTGCTTTTCTCAAGATCATTTGTACCTTTTCTAGCCCGTGCCTTGCTAGGTCAGCTGCTTTCTTTGCCCACCCTGTAAGTTTCCTCACTATTGTTGTGGGGTTTTTCCCCCTCTGGAGAATCTCTTTTGTGCAAAGGCAAGAGACAAGGCTTCTAGCTCAGCCTGCTGTGTTGTTGTTCGCCTGAAGTCCAGCAGGAATTCAAGGAATGGTTCCCTACGTCTCCTATTCACCTTGCTCCTGCCAGTGGCAAGAGGTCGGGAAGGGGGTGAATGTTTTGGGGAAACCATGAACAAGAAGCACAGACTTTGAGGCTGATGTGAACTCATCTGTGTGTTGCATGCCAGTAGTTCAGTGTAGGAATTTGGGCACTTTCCTTTGAACAAATGATTCACCAGTAATCACTCAATCAGCTCTCCCAATGGTTGAATAATCTGTGAGTAATTTAGGCAGATATTTGCCACTAAGTATCAAACAAATGGTTTGGAAAGACACTGTTTCAAACTCTAATCATATACATAATCAGCTGTAGGATATGACCAGGCAAATGAGCTTTGGCCCCAGGTGTCTGTGGGGGATCTAGGTTGTTTTACAATTGGCCAGGTCTAGCATAAAACTGTTCAGGCTCCATGATCTCTGGTTGCGCCCTCACCATGCAGCTATGAAGTATCCACTCTCCTGCTTGGGGTACCACCACTGCTGAAGGCAAGTGCATAGCATGTAGTGGAGCATAGCGACGTTTTTGGTCATAGCCTGGTGGAACACCAACATACAGACTTGGATGAGCCCGTTGCTTACTCCAAGCACTTCCCACTAGAACACGGGACAAGAAAAGCAGCCCATGGGGATGGACTAATGCTGTCTTATAAGCTGGTGAAGCATCATTTCTCTGGATCTAGCTCTCTTCCAAGACCTTCTGGTTCTGAGGCATCCTTACTGCCCTGTCCTCACGAAGATCTTTACTTTCCTGACCTGTTTCCCATTGCCATCTGAGAGCTGCCATTTCCTGCACAGCTTTTACTCTTAATTTTTCAGCCCTGGTCCTGGCTGACAGCAGGGCTGGAGGGATGAAGAGGAAGAAAAACTGGTTAGGATTTTCTTGCCTCTTCTTCCATTTCAAGACTGTTTCAATCTGGTCCAGAGCCTTAAGGCATAAGGGTCATTTTCTAGTTCTGCTGCAACCTGATGAACAGCCTTGGATATATCCCTTCTCTGCTCTTAGTTTTCCCTCCAATTTTTTCAGGACCTATTAGTATCACAGATTTCCCCAGAACACCAACACACTAGCTATCCTTCATAGACAAAAGCAGTAACAGTAAGGAGATAATTTATTATGGACCTTCATCCGAGACAAAACACCATTATTTCTGTCCAATTAGAAGTGAGGTTTAGTAACACCATGAAAAGATTGGACAAAACCTGGCTTCCTCTGCCTGAGCGGTGTTGTCTGTGTGAGGCCAGGACTACAGGGCTGTGCCTTTAATTTGATCAACATACGTTAACTGGAAGGAAACACTTAACCAGGTTTTGTTGGTTTACCCAAAGATTACCTTTTTTGATTTTATTGCTTTCTTTTCTCATTTAACAAGAAGAAAGCTTTGTTGTTGTTGCTACTGTTTTTTTTCAGCAGCCCAGAAGTCCTGGGATGCCAGGGAAAGTGGGAACATGCCAATGGGAGTATTTCTCCCAAGTCCTCTCTGCAGAGTTTTCTCACATGCGCTGTTTCCTGAGTCACGGGGATTTGTGCTGGGAACGGTCAGATATCTGGAAGCTGAAGCAGCCGTTACTGCTGACCCAAATGCTCATGTCCAGGGAGCACACTGACACAGCCCTTAGAGTGGAAGCCAGAGCAGAGGTCTCTTGTAATGCATTGTAGGGCTCTACAGGGTGCCCCAAAAAGCCTCCGATATTACCAATTTGTGCCCTGTGCTGGCATCTAGCCCCTGGCATTGAGCAGGCTGTTCCTCTCTGGGCATTTGTCTCTTCCAGGCTGGGGAAACAGAAGTATTTATCTGTATGCTGCCAAGTGGGCATGTGTCTGGGAGGGGCTTTCCCCCCCAAGACCCTCCACTACATGGAACCCCCCAGCCAATGCCATCAGTCTTTCCCCAAATCCACACTCCCTAGGTGTTTGCAGTTGCCTGTGGGTGTGACAGGAGCCAGGGGGAGATGTGACCCCTGTGAGGATGCCTTCTCCTCGGTCTGCTGCCCATGCTGCCCTTCATCATTCTGAGGCTGCTCAACTGTCCTTGCTCACCCTTCCCTTTGGCTCCTGCTCATTTGGCCTCACTGCCACTTTAATTTTAGCAATTCCTTGGAAAGAGTCATTTTCCATAACTCAGCTTGCAGTGAAGCCCTCTGTCTGCCAGCTCTGCCTTTTCACACGTGTTGCTGGCGTGTCCCAGCAGCACACGCCTGCACCTGCCCAGCCAGGCCTGCCTGTCCCAGTCTTTTGCACACCAAAGCCTCACACCCGGTTCCCATCGCCCCTTGGCACATTTCATCCCGGCACTCCCGAATTCCGTCCTGCTGTGGCTGGAGTGGGCTCCCTGGCCTGACAGCCCTTGCCTGGTGGCATGGCCACCCCTGCAGCATCTGCCTCATTGAGAGTCATGCACAGCACTGTCCTCTTCACACTGCAGACCCCCCACACCTCTGCGTGTGACAGCATGCACTTTTCCTGTGATGGGAATCTGGGTAACCCCATCTGCCAAGAGTGACCCCACAACCACGGGTAGAGTAGGGTAGGATGGGCTTGTTTGTCATGAACCAGAAGGTTGCACTGGAGTGGGGAAGGTGGATGGACTGCCTCTCCTGTGCATTTTTTGTGTGAGAGGGTTTGAGAGCATTGTCTTTAGTGCACTTGGTGTTCAGTGCCTGTGTGTGTCTGTGTGTATTGGTTGTGCACTCTGGAGGGTGTTCGTGCTTGGGCTGTGGCAGGCACACATGGGGTGTGCATGGGGATGTGTGGGGAAATACTAGTGCAGCGCCTTTAGGTCTGCGTCTCTCGGTGGGGCAAGAGTGGGTGGGGTGTGCGCCGGATGCATTTTCTCCACGTGTGTGGGACACATGTAAGGGTGCACACGGGTACCTGTGATGGGCTTTGCACATCAAGGGAAGCCTCCTGCTCGCGCATATGCCATGTTTCACGTTTGTGTGGGTCTGTGAACACACTGCTTCCACGAGTGGGCACTGGCGCGGCAGGGATGTGCGTGTGCGTGGTGCTTCCCTCGGGCTAAGCATCCACGGGAAGGGGGGAGTGTGTCCGTGTCCGCAGCGGCCACGCGTGGGCGGGTGTGTGTCTCCGCGTCCGTGTGTGCGGGCGGGAGCGCGCGTGGCGGCGGGGCTGGGAGCGCGTCCCCGGCGCTGTGCCGGGGGGTGCGGGCTGAGCTCATCGCTGGCTCCCCGGCGCTTCTTACCAGTGGCTTCTGCGGTCACATGGGTTATGCGCTGGAGTTTAAAAGAGCTTATAGCCCCCGAGCCGGTGCAGAAGCAGCTGGTGGTTGTACGGGGGTAGCGCCGGCAGCGGTGGCGAGGAGCGCTCCGTGAGTACATGGGGCGGTGCGGGGTGTCCCCACTCTCCCAACGCGGGACGGTGTGGGGGTGTGGGGTCAGCGGAGGGGAGAGCCGGTGCCTGCCGATGGAGTGCCGATGTCTTTCTGGGAGGCCAAAAGGCGGGTGGTGGTGGGGGTAGATCGGGGGAGGGGAGATGGGAATGCTTGATTCCTACTCCCCCTTCCCGCATCTGGTACTCCGTCGCCGCGCACCTTGGCCCAGCGCACCCACTCGTGTTAAATCCCCCGCCCCAAATCCGTCGTGGGGAAAAAAATGTTGGCAACTTTATACTCCGCCGTTCCCCTGTGTCTCAGGCGAGCATTCCTGATGGAAGAGGAATTCGGGGTACAGGGTTGGGGCGGCTCCACAGCCCCCACAGTGGGTCAGCGGGTCAGAGGCGGGGAGGTGCAGCAGGACCCCCCATCCCCGTCACGGGTGCGGCGAGCGGCATCAGGTTGAAGGCTGCGGAGCGATGAGCATAGCCCCGCAGGCCATGAGAAGGGCTAGGGAGGGATAAGCAGAGCCCCGCAGAGGAGAAGCAGGACTGGGGAGGGATGAGCAGAGCCCCGCAGAACCGGAGCAGGACTGGAGCCGAGGCTGCGGGTNAACCGTCTGCATGGCGCTTCTGTGGAAAGGCTCTCCCTGGTCTAGGCAGTTCATCCCGAGCGTGAGTACGAGGGCTGCTTTCCAGAATTGCATAATACACACCGATCCCTTTGCTGCACAAACTCCCTGACATTTCCAGATCTTGGTGACTTCCCCCACTGAAATCTTAAGACTGGATTGGGAATCCAACCAGTGCATGAGCTAATTTGTGCTGCCTTCACTGGGGACAGAAGTTGATCTATGTGTTTCGGCTTCCTGGGCTCCTTGAGTAGTTGTTTCTTAATTACTAAATTTTTTTGGCATAAAGATTGGCACTACTCTTTCAATCTCTTAGAGAAGCCCCTTTCTTCCCCATCCCATGCTTACAGACACGTGCATAGGGTCTGTAGCACTGGTTGTAGAAAAGGAACTGCCTGCAAAGCTGTTTGATTTCTTTTTCACGTATCTTTGTGTGTTTAATTTGTCAGATAGTTTCAGGAGGTCCTTTCCTCTAACCACTTCTTGCTCAGGAACTTGGTGACTTTTGCTAGGAATTTACTATTTTAACTTTGACTCTTGGTGCATGTATATCTCCATGACGGACAGGACCTATACACCCTGTGGCCACTCCTGCCAAAAGTGTGTGCAGGCAGTGAGGCAGGCACACTGATGGAGAAACATGCAGGTATGTGGGAGCAGCCGTTTCTGCTCTCCGCTCCCTGCCGTGGCATTCTATGAGGAGTTACAGCTCTGCTGTTGTGGCCAGAGATGTGCAAGGAATGCTCATGTTCATCTGAACATCTCTGGGAGCAGGTCCTTAGACCACAGCTTACTGTGGCTCACTGGAGGTGGAGCTTTGGAAATGAGAGTCCCATGCCTGGTAAATTTCTTTGCAGAAGGATAAGTTCATCAGAGCCTGTTGTCATAGCAGGCCAAGTAATGATCTGACAACAGTGCATTAATTTTAGTCTGATTTACCCAAAGAGGGTCAGACCATGCCATGGTGCTGCATCCCCATCCCCATGGAAGATGCTCAGCACCTCCTGCACTTTGGAAAGAAGAAGCTCTGGTACCTCTCAGAGCTGTAAAGGTTGTGATCTACGTACATGTATAAATATTTGGGCAGACAAGGCTCAGCTTTCAGCTGACTCTCCAAAACCGGCAGCAGGAGTTTTGTGGGTGTGAGCCCCAGCTCCCAGCCAGTCTCAATTAAATCCCCGGCAAAGCCAGAAGAATGCATTCTGCTCCAGCTCAGGCTGAGGCTTGGGAGCCTGTCTCTGGGCTCTGTCGTTTATTACTGCTGCCGCTGCCATTATGCCTGACAAATGGGAGTTGCTGAGTAATGTGCTGTTTGTGTGTAAATATCCCAGTGCTCACAGCTGAGTTCACTCCTGCGACTTTGCAGGAAGCCATGGCAAAACACTTTCCCCCTGCCCTTGTCTCTCTGTGAAGACCTGGGAGTGCAAAACCATCCTTCGGAGGGACCTTTCCACCGCTCCCAGCTGCTTTAGCCTTCACCCTCCACTGCATTTTTGCAAGCATGAAGCCTCTGTCTTCTCTGGTTAAGCTGGAGGCCCTGCTGTTTTCCTGAGTGTGAAATTGGGATGGGAAAGAGGCTCTGTGCATGTGGGTGCACACCTTCTTAGGCAGTGAGGCACAGTTTCTCCCAAGTGTCCTTGTCCCAGACAGAAGGAATTTGAGAAGCCTTGTGCTTCAGTAGAGACAGTCATACACAGCTAGGAAAGGAGTTTTATTTTGGGTTGGTTTTTACTTTGGGGTTGTTTTTTTTTTTGGCCTACATACTCGGGTCCTGAATTCCCCTTAATTTAATCTCATTACTGCTGAAGGTGCTAAATTATTCCTTCCCATAGTGTTTTCATCCCATTTGCAGATTAGTATCCAACTTCTGTCAGTCCTTGCTCAGCCCAACCAGACTGATCACAGCTCTTTTAATCTCCCCTTGTAAATCAATCCCTTCTGTAAACTGATCATTTTTGTCACTCATTTTTCTGAAATCCCTCCAATTTGTCCATTTCTTGTCGGTGATGTATGTCGGGCCCTAAACATGATGTATACCAGGCATGGCAGCGTGAGGAAAGGACACCTCCTCCCCTCCCACCCCGCTGGGGCTTGTGACGCTTTGTCAACACTGAACTGAGTTACTTTCCCATTATTCCAAGCTATAGTCCCTGCTCGGTGTTGCAGAAGAAAGCAGAATACCCAGGTCAGTGCCCTGGGGAGAATTTCTCCAAATTTTGGCAATAAGTTGCCAAGGTTTGCTTGTGTGCTTCTAACACATGATGAAAGGGGCTAGTGCCCTAGCTGCTGTTCTATGGGGTGCCTCTCCCCACAAGAGTTATTAGCTGAGTAAGGAGGGAGTGAGCAAGGTAAAATAGAGCAAGCTAGACAGATGGGGAAACTGAGGCATGTGTACAGGCTTAGCACAAATTTCCTGTGCTCCTGTTCACCGTGCACTTCTAATTTTGATACTCCATGTGCAGGGTCTGGTCTTGGTTGCACACATATGTATTGCAGCCAGCACGGACATTTTCCCAGGAGATACCGGAACTCATCTTTTGGTCAAATGCTGGGTTCTTGGCTGGTTTTATGCGCTGCTTCTTGTGCTCATGGCCTGAGCTCAATTCCACATGCACTTTTATGGGGAAGAAATGGGAACTTTTTGCAAATTGGTGGTGTTCTGTCTTCATGCACTTCAAAGTATCATTGCCCTACTAAGCTCCCAGTACCAAGCATTTCCATTCCCTGGAAGGGCCGTGCCATCTATTTTTAGGAGGAGTTGTATTCTGGATGGTGTCCACCGCAGATGCTCTCTGCCTCCTCCTCTTGGCCCTTCTCCAGGGACACCACTCAAGCTATCTGCTGGTGGGGCAGATCTTGCTGAAGTTCTGCAGCAGTGTAATGGAATTGCCCATGCTTGTCACAGGGACGCCTAGGGGGCTGTTGCTGTCTTGGGGGTGCTTAGGAGACCCAGCGAGCTCTCCTGAACTGTTAGAAGCAACATGTAAATGTGCTCTGCCTACCAGCAGGACATGATGCAATAAATAAGGGCAGCGCCCGGGCCAGGTGGTACCCGGTGCCCGGTGCTGGTCCTTTCGCCAGGATGACACTAGGGGGCACGAGTTCTGCTGGAATCCCTTCGTCGGGGCTAGGGAAGAAGAATGCAAAACTGGTCTTGGCCCTCAGAGCTTGCAGTTAGTCCCCCTACACATTTTGTAGAGACTCGAGTATAAAATATCAAGGGCAGCCTAAGGTAACCCATCCCGTATCAGAGCAGGACACGGCTCTCTGGCTGCCACTTTGAGGGATCCATGCATTGCCAACTCTGGAAGCAACACGAGCAAGGATGGGAGCACTCAGCTGGAAACATCTCTGAAGCGAGGAGGAGATGGATGCAGCCAGAGTGCCAGGGAGCCTCTGGAGAGTTTGGAAAATCCAGGAAAAGTCCTAGCATGGTTTTAATGTCTCTCCAGAGGCATTGTCCAGAGCAGGGATTAGGTTAGATCCAGGGCTGGCTTTCAAGATACAGAGTGTTACGGTTTTGTTTTCTGCTGAATGTTAAGTTCGCGCGTGATGTCTCCTCACGATCCTGTTTTCCCAAAGCAGCAGAAACTTTGGAGTCTCATTTAATGAATGGCTCTGATTTATTTGAAACATGGTAGAGGTGTCTGTACATGTATGTTATGTGTATGTGTCCATGTATATTTCTGGGAAGGGTGCAAAGAATATGTCTTTGAAAGTAGGTTTATGCATTTCTGAATACATTCAGCTATAATGTTGTCTTCTGTCCTCAATCTATTATTCCAGCTGTGAATGCGTGTATGTATATTAAAACACTGTATGCTGGAGCCTCTCTCTTGTTATAACAAACCTCATGTAAAGCAAATAAAGATATATTCTTCTTACAGTAGGCTTGGAAGGACTGACTATTTATCTTCCATGAATTTTGATAGGTTTTGTTCAGTGTGCTTGCAGTTACGGTGGGTTGGGAGTTTTTGCCTATCTACTTAATATTTTTGCTGGTGGGAAACAAACATTCAGATAGTTTCAGTTTACTCATTACTTAATGAAAACAGAAATCAAGCTTCTGGATTGAAATGTTGATGCTTGACAGCATTCTGGCATATTAATTTTGGGATGATTAGGGTTTTTACTGCCTTCTGTTGCCAGATACCACACTCCTTTGCTGGAGCACTGCTTCTCTCACAAGCCCTCAGGCAGTGTTTTTTTAGTAGGACATTAATGCATCACAAATACTTCTCCTAGAAAATGTTTTGCTGACTGTTGTTGAAAGTAGCACTAGGGTGGCTAGAAATGAGAGATCAGAGAAGGATGTTGATGCTGCGTCAGTGCATTTGCTTTGTGTCTGTCTGATGGAGGTTTTGTGCCTGGCTTTGGGTGCCTGCCGGTGTGGATGCCAGGACACATCCACAGATGGTTTCTGAGCTGAGGTTGAGGACCAGGAGTTTATTTATTCCACAGTGAAGTGGAAGGAGGTCTGGGAAGAAATGCTGACTCTACTTTCAAGTCAATTAGGGAATATATTCAAAGACATGATGTGGTCTGAAGGGGAGGCAGTGATTTGTCTGAAGGTGTTACCAAATTAGAGGGATATAGTCATGGCTCTAATTAGTCATGATGCCCTAAAGATGGTGTGCAAACTCTCTTGAGGCACTGCTGATGAGGAGGTGTGACAGCTGTCTGGGCAACATGGCTGTGCATGGACCTGGCTGCTGCCCTGTCTGAAGCGTCCCAGTTGCTGGCACTGGAAGAAGCAGTTTTCCTTCAGGTGACCTGTGATGCCCTCTCAGGCATCTGCCAGCATCAAATGATGTTTGTAAAGCTGGAGTATGAAAGGAAAGCTGCAGCAGTTTGAAGAATTAATACTCATACCCATTATGTAGGAAATCTCCATTCTTTTCCCCAGGGAACTGCTCTCTTCTGCTACCAGCTTGGGGAAAGCTGGAGGAGGAAGGCTGTAAGGGTTTGCAATAAATGATGCTCTGTTGTAGTCATGACTGCATTTGCAGCAGCTTGTGGAAGGATCATGACCCCTCTCTTAGCATTGCCTTACAGAAGGGACACAGAATCAACTGAAATGTGGCTTGCCTGAACCTAGTTGCATTTAAATACTATGCAACACACCCTGTGATGGGGGAGCTGGTGGGGGAAGTGACAGGAAATACTGGATAAGTGGGAGAGGCTTTGCCCCAGTGCTGAAAGCAACTCACAGCCTGCATCTCCACTGGCTCAAACCTTTGTGATGGATAGTTTGTCCTTCTCTGAGAGGAGAGACAGGGGCAGCTCCAGGTTTGCCCCTCTTTCCCTGCTTTTCGCCCTTCAAGTCAGTAGGTATTTAGGGAGTCAGTTCATTACACCCCTTGTACACCCCTTGACAGTATGGGTTACCCAGTGCTAGGAGCCAGGTGGAGCAGGGGAGTTGGCTGGTGGATGAGCATGAAGAGTAGGGCCGTGTGTCATTCCCAGCATCTCTGAGCAAAAGCTGAGGTCCACACCAATATCAGAGCCTTCTGAATTGCCAGGAGGGTTTGAATACAACCCTTCATCACCCAAATGTCCCTCAAGGGTGATGTTCAGTCCTGGGAGAACTGATGGCTGGCTCAGAACAACTTAGGAGGATGGACATGCTGTTATTCCTGTGTGAGGTGAGATCTCAGAGTGAGGCAGCATCTTTCACCAGTGCTGTGAGTGGAGTCACTGTGCAGAGCTGCGGCCAGCTTTGCTGTTGTACGTAGTATCAAAGGTCCCCAAAGGATACACACAACCAGGCACATTCCTGTGCTAGCAGTTACTGAGGGATGAGCCTGCTTTCAATTATGTGGGTGTTAAGCAAGGGAATTAATTTTTTTTCCTACTTCTTGTGGTCTCTGGTGGCTTTCCCAGTCTCTGGAGCATAGATGACAAGAACTTGCAGCCTGCACCTAGAAATTTGTAAGACCTTGACATGGCCGTACAGGACTTACCCATCCAGCAGTCTGTACTCTGCACTATTACAAAGTAGCTGAATGGTTGGGGTTAGAAGGGACCTCTGAAGATCCTCTGTTCCAGCCTTGCTGGTAAATCAGGATCACTTAGAGAAGATTGTCATGGCTTTGAGTGCTGCACATGGGCATGCTGCACTTTGGAGTGCCATATTACAGGTAATGGGTGGAGTAGTAGAGAAGATAGCTGCTTTTTGACAGCTGCATCTTCTTTGGCCTAGAAATTGCTTTTTTCAGGGTGACCACCAAGGCCACCAGCTGTAGACAAGCCAGGATGATCCTTGGCCAAATCCCACTATGTCATGCTGCTTGAGATCATCTGCGAGAGGTGCTGTAGCTTTGCAAACCAGTCAGCTTCTGCCTGCTTGGAGAAGACAGGCTGGGCTGGTTCCTTGGGGCCAGGCACAAGCGTTCACTTGTGAAATTAAACAGTGTTACGTATAATAAAACAACCTTGTGTCTGCTGGGAATGCAGTTACTCTCTTTGCACTGTGGTCCCTTTTTCATGGCCTAAAAATTGCTGGTGATAATGAGGACACATCCTCTCCTGTGGTTAGAGTGTAGCTCTCAGATGCAAAGCACAGGCAGCCTGTGACAGACATTGCCAACATGTGATTTGCCGCCTTCTGTGTGTCTGAAATAAGGGCTTGAAAATTAAGTATATTAAAAGGAAAAGAGAGAACAAAATGCTGCTGCTGCACTGATATTTGATAAAAAACGGAAAAAAAACCTCTGTCCAATTCTTGGGGCTTCTCACTCAGCAAAGATCTCTACAAATAACTGTTGCAGGCAAAGGTACACTCTCAAATAAATATGGGACATTTTTTCTTGGGACATATGGACCAAGTGTATTTAGACTTTATTTTGCTCCCAGAAAGGTGGCTTATACTCACTCACCCTTAAAAGCTGCCTGGGGTTGCTCAGCTTTGAAACTCTTCCCTAGCCTCTTCTCTCCCCATAGCATGCTGAATGCCTGTGCTGGTGGGAGGCTGTTTGATTTCCGGACCCAGCTGGGGTGATGGAAGAAGTCACACCAAGCAGCCGCCGCTGTTCCTCACAGCTCCTTCTTGCCACAGTTCAGAGAAGCTTCCTCTGGTCCCATACCCCAGACATGTGTGGGGCAGCCAGTTCCCTACACGTGCTGTCCAGACACATTTCCGTGCTGGGTCTTTGTGCCTCCCTACCTATTTGCAGCTGGGGGAGCTGAAGCTGCTCTTTTCTTGTCATTCATAAAAACTCTTTCTCTCTGGATGGAGTTGTCTGTGATTTTATTGACCTGGTTCCGGGAATGACAGAGGCTTTTCTATCTCCTGGTTGCATGATTTCTGCAAGGGCTCCAGGCTCTTGCTGCTGGTGTGTTCCCATTCCTCCTAACATGATTAGTTTGACAGGCCCATTGGGTATGCTGGCGAGTCTAGTTTGTATTTTGTGTATGAGAGTACTGTGACAGGGCACAGAGCACTGGCTCATGCTGAAATCTGCACAGAAGGGAACAGTGGCTGGGTGGAAAATACTTTTAGCCCTGCCACAGATAAGCCATGCCACCTGGTAGCAATCCTGTGCCCTTTCAGCAGGGCATTTCTGTTAAGTTTCAACTACCAGGCATTTTGGGGTTCCCCTGTTTTGGCTGCAGTTGAAGGAGAAGTTGAAACCCAGGTGTTGCAAGACATCCTAGTCATGCACCTGGTGTCTCCAAATTAAGGTATCCATCTTCTAGAAGTATATAAAGCTGCCGACAACCATTTCCCATGTGCACACCACGCTTGCAGGGCACTGGTATGGTGCTGTTGCCACCTCCCAGTAAAGACATGCTGAGTTCTTTCAGCTTGCTTAGATGAGGTGATGACTGGGAAGGGGGATCTCTGGTGGTCTGTATGCCCACTCTGCACAACGCTTTTTGCAGTATAGACACATTTGCTGCTCCCCAGCCCTCCTTGCTTTGTATCGCTCACTTCACAGGTTCAACCTAGCTTGCTCCTCTGCATAGCAAGAATGAAGAGCAGCTTCTGCAAGAGCCATGCCAGTTCCTTGAATTCAAGGGCTTGCAATATTTATACTGACTAGCTTTGGCACCACTTTACCAAGCATCAGACCTGTAATGCCTACTTTACCAAGTAGGGCTGCCTTATGTACAGGAAAGTGCCAGCTGGGCACTGCTAACCTTGCTATCTTCCCAGGGCTGACAGAGAGAGGAAAGTGAAGTGACTTGCCTAGGTCAGAGGTGGACAAGAGGTGGACTATACCTTGCCTAGGTAGAGTAAATGGATGGGTGATTTTGACTTTCCCTCTTACAACAAGGAACTGGATGGTGTGACTTGCCTTTGGGTCAGCCTTCAGTCTCGCTACAACCTGGGGTTGCAGGGAAGCAAACAGGAAATTGAAATCTGGAGTTGCTTTGGACTTTCTCTTGAGGTCTCAGAGCAGAGCTGGTGGCATCGAACCAGATTTCTTGAGTTGCTCAGAGCTCGTGCCAGCTGTGGGGACTCATGGACCAAAGCAGTGTACCCGAGTCTGCACAGCACTGTGTGCTGATCTGTCTGTCTCGAGTTCTTCTGGCAGCCAAAATCCCAATGACATTTAAAGGCTTTAGATTTTTTTCTCTCTTTCCAGTTCCAGATCAAATTTGCTGAGTTGTCAAGATGAAGATGCTTTTTTCCTAAGTGCTGGTCCTGCAGTGGTTCACCCTGCTCCATCCCTGCCTTGGAGGAATCCAGCTGCGTTCCTCATGCCTCTGCTGTCACTGGCAGTACCACATGGGGGCTGGAACAACAACTGTCCTGGCAGATGTATGAAGAGAAACAGTTTTTTAGCTTCTTTTGTCCCTGTTGCTCTGGCCACACTGAAATGACCTGATATTGGGCATTCAAAATCAGTAGGCAGACAAGGTTTGCAGTGGCACAGAAGTAGTAAGAGAGAGGGGAAAATGGTAAGAGGTTGCATACAGTCCCTTCCTCCTCCTCAAGTTTGCTTTTGACCTAGGTCTTAGCATGTGTGCATGGCAGGTTCTCAGAAGACTCCCGGCAGACTGAGTGTCTGCTTTGAGACAGCCAGGATGAGTGCCACTCATCAATGGCTCTCCTGCTGGATTTCAGCAAGTAAGGCAAGCACTTGTCCATGTGTGGTGAGTAAATTTTTGTCTTGTCCCCAGAGGCTGTCACTCAGACGCTTTGCCATGTTCTGCCCTCCGGGGAGCAGCACAAGAGGATGCCTCTATTGATGCTATCTGCCTTGGGGACAAGAACAGACACGTGTCTCCAGCTGGAAGCCTGCTGGAGGAGACTAGATTCTTCCTCAGAACATGCATTTGCAAGCTCTGGTGTGACAGGCTCAGGCAGTCACAAACTTTTGTCACTGTGTGAGCTAAGAAGGAGATCACTGTGCTCAGAGCCTCTTTCCTGGTCTGAGAAGGGAATGGTGTCACCTGTACTCTTGGAGCAGCTAGTGCAAAGAGCCAGGGGTGGTGACAGGTGTTGGAGCTGGAGCCATCCTTTGGTTCTCACTACCAGCAGCCAGCTCCCAGCATTTCTATTAAAAGCACTTTAGTTTAGAGAGCTTTGTGCAACATGGTTTTACATCTACCTCTTCCTTTGTGCAAGCCTCCTTCCTAACCAGACCTGGTGATAATGTCAGTACTGAATGAGACAGCTACTGGGGCTTTCACCTCCCACCTTACACACAGCAGTCACTGCATGGTTTCTGTTGGGAAGTCTCTGCCTCTGAGCAGCATTTTTTCCATGAGGGATGGCAATTCAGAGGATGCCACAAAACTCTGTAGTGTTCCTGGCTCTGCCTGGCTGGTGGCCCTCTTGCAGCCTTAGTACTCACCAGCAGGCCTATGGATGACACCAAGCAGTCGCCTGACAGCAGATGTGCACTGACCTGCATCTTGGCTTTAAAGGATAGATTCAGCACATATGGATAGAGAAAGCCTGTGACACAAGCAATTATAGTGTTGGCTTCAACGACCAAAAGCCTGAGGTTGCTCCTGTCACCCAGGCTAGGAGATGGAGGAATTTAATTATCATTATAACTTCTTCCAGAAGTAGCTCTAATGCCTCAGCAAGACAGCTTTCTGCAATTGAAAGGAGAGGGGAAAAACAAAGCTGAGTCCCGGCCAGTTAACTCTTTTACCCATACAGTTCCCAGATGGTGTGACTGGGCTCCCTGGGGCTCAAAATTATCTCTCTGAAGGCACCTTTAGGTGCCGCCATGTCCACAGAGAAGCAGGGAAGCACATTCTTCTTTCTGCAGAGGTTGAATCTGCTCTAAACAGTATCACAGACAGAGCTGCAGCCTTGGCAGTGCTTGGTTTCAAAGCCTTTCCCGCTCACTGTCCCCCCACAATTCTGCTGTGGACATTAATTTTTCCCAGATTTCTGCTTCCCTTTGAATATCTCTGCTATGGCTCATTTTCTTTGCGTGTGCTAGCTGGTATTTTCCCAAAGCTGAATCTTGTGCTATTTCCTGCCTGCCTTTCTATGATTTCTCTTGCTCCCTCTTCTGTTACATCTAAACCCACCTTGGTCTTTTTTACTGCTCACTTCAGAGGACACCCTTTGCCCCTCTTTTTCTAGAAGGTTATGAAGAGAGAAGGATTTAGACATTTGATAAAAAAAATTATAAATCCTGCCCACTTGTGTCTTGCTTAGCACCTCCCCAGCTGGAGAAAAGTGATAGCCAGGGTGGGAGGATAAATCAGGTGTTTTGGGGGTGGGGAGAGCCTTGCAGGAAAGGAAGGGCTGCAGGGTAGGAGCAGGCTGCTGAGGCTGGCAGCTTTCTGTAAGGGCTGCAGGGCAAAACTCCAGGCTGCAGTGGTGATCAGAGGTAAGCCAGGAGCTTCTGCGCTGGAGTGGGGGTGGGTCTGCAGAGAACTCAGAAGCAATGGCTCTGTAAGGGTGAGGTTATCAGGCTAGTCTGGGTAAGAGGGGTAGGCTTTTTCTGTGGTGTTGTAGCTGGGATTTTGTTTTTGGGGAAACTTAGAAAACTAGTCACATTGACCTTTAGCAGTTATTTTTCCGTAGTTCTTGGTGGCTTCCCAAGTGGGAACTTACTTTAGGCTACACCATCTATGTGTCTAGTGGTGTGTGCTGCTCAAGCTGAGGTTGTACAGGATGATGTGGTAACTTTTTTGTGTCCTCTTCTTTAGGTCTTGCTTGCTTCATTGCTAGTTGTAGTTTTTATCTTTTCCAGTGGCTGTTCTTGGTTGTCTGTCTCACCTGAAGGAGAGTGGGATCACAGTAAGTAAGACAGGGGTACTGCAGCAGCACTGGCCTCCAAGTGTGCCCTGAGCCAGGCACAGAGCACCCCTAGTGCTGGCTCCTCTTGCTTTGTCCTGGTTCTTGCGCACCTGCGTGTGCAGTGGTACCTCCAAAGCAGATTGGCAGCATTGCCTGCAGGAGGAGACAAGCTTTTTTCCAAGAGGATGGAGTGGAAAGGGTGGCTTTTTCTGTCTGGGCAAAAGAACCCCATTGTACCCCCCCTTTTTTAGACCTTACCTTGTGCCCATCACCAGACTAGCAGGACAGTGTTGCTTTTCCCAAAGCCCAGTGCTGAGGACCACCACTGCATTCTACAACTCAGAAACCATTCAGCAGCTTCAAGGCTAAATATATCTGCTGCTGCAGCTTTTGGCTTCTACAAAAATAAATTTTATAGAGCTAACTTTTTGCCATGCAGTTCTCATGGCTGGCTCTGCTGTGGTTTCCAGTGAGATGGCATTTGGCTAACACAGCCAAAAGTGAGTGAAACAAGCCTGGAGCTGTATAGAAAGTGATTAAGATAAGGCAGAGTTATGATTTGCCTGTCTGATCCTGAAGCTTTGTGCAATATTTAGTGTGTGTAGCAGGAGGTCAGTAGCCCCCTGATAATTTTCATTAGATTAGTTGGGCAGGATAATCACCTGCTCAGAAAAAAAAGAAACCAAACCACTTGACTCTGTCTGTTCAATAGTCAGGATTTAACTGAAAATAAATAGCCTTGTAATTATGAGGACACTGTCAAGGTCAAAAAGCTCAAAGATTTGCTTTCTTTCTTCCTCTGGTATGTTTACAGAGATTTTGTAGTTCTTTGTGAGGGTGGTTTTTGCATTTTTTTTTCTAAAATTCAAAATGAGGGCTTCAGAACTCTTCAAGGAAATTCAATGTTTCCACAGAGGTGGACGTGAGTAGTGTTGCAATAGCCAAGTGGTGCTTGTGCAGCTGACTGACCCCATGCTAATGAGCAGGGCAATTGCTAGCAAGCTAGGATGGAGTGCTGCTAGCCCAGGCAGACCTAACCTAGGCAGGGATGCTCATCCCTCCCCGTCTGTGTTAGCTGGATGTGGGATGGATCCAGTGTGCAAGAACAGGCTGTGTGTTTCTCCCAGCCAATGTGGCATGAGGATACCCTTCCTTGAAAGCAGCCAGCTCAGCACAGGTGCCACCCTGGTGAAATGAGACCCTGCATGAGCTCCTGGGGATGACTTTGCTGCTGTGGTTAGTTGCTAGCTTTAGAAAACCCAGGAAGGAAGAGGTGGGAGTAAAGCTGATACCCTAATCAATACCAACAGGCTTTGCAAAGAGGGATCTGCTAAGGAAGTAAATAGGAAAGTAAAGCTGGGCTTAGTGCTTGTGCACTGCTAAAATGCCTGCCCTTTTCTAGACTCAAAGTGGCTGTCCTTGTTATTTATCTTCCTCAACCGCAATAAAAAATAAAGCCTAGTGGGAATCTTTGTAATATTCTAACCTGACTGGTTGCAGGACCAATGTGTGCTGGGTGAGACCTGGGCATGACTTGTGGGTGCTTGGGGTACTTTCAGAGTCGGTAGTGTGGTTCCCAAGGCAATGGAGACCTTCCTGTGTCCATGTTGGGTGCTGTTTTTCCTCAACAGTATAATATGACAACAGGTAGCCTCACTTTGAACCAGTCACTGGTGTGGAGTGTATGGGGAGAGCTCTTGACAAGCTGTCCTGAGGCCAGCCAGAAGAGCTACTGGCTCAGAGGCTTCAAACGTGGTAACCTAGATGGTAGAGGAGGCAGTGTCCACATGTTTGTGATGGCTGTGCATGTCTCTGCCGTGGAAAAAGTGAGCTGCTGATGGTGGCCAGAGGAGCTAGTGTGTTGAGACCTTACTGTTCTTATGTTTTTTTTTCCCCAGCCCACAAGTTCTTATGCTCAGCCCATCTTCACTAGGAGTCTGCTGTTCTCGGCCCCTGTCACAGGCTTTGATGGATGCCTGAGGGAAAGTGAGGGCATGGCTGGACCTAATGTGCCAAGTGACTGATGGCGTGGTCTGATGACTGATGCCATGTGTCTGTGGCAGACATGTGGATGCTCCCTTGCTCTTCCTCAGTGGGAGATGTGAGGAGAACGGGCTGCCTTGACAGCTTGTTTTGAAAGCAAAACTACTCCAGGGCTGGATTCTTCTCCCCCCACACATCATCTTTCCTCCCCACCTTTTTCTTTTTTTGCTTGACAGAAAAACCATAACTTGTCTTTGTTTAATTGGTGCTTTGTGCCTGTCTCCTGCCAAAGCTCAGTGGAGAGGCGGCTAGTTGAATCAAAATGGTTTGAAGTTGGGAGGCTGTTATATGTCTGGCCTGCCTGTTTAAAACAAATTCAACTTTTCTTTCATCCCCCTGCTCCCAGTTGTAAGCCAATTCCTTATGCACTATGAAAGCAAAGCAACGGCTGCTGTTGTAAGCCATCCTCAGAAGACATCCCATCAGAGGATCCTGACTGATGCAGAGAGTGTGGCAGCTGAGCACCTGTGAGATGGCACACCACATGCCTGACCTTCTGCCAAGCATGGGGCTTGGAGCATCTAATTGTCAAGTTCCTGTAAGGCTTCAGACTGTTTTATGATCTAACAAATAAGATCTTCCAGTGTCTGAAACACAAAACCAAATGTGTTGTGGCTCAAGCTCCATGATTTGTGCTGGCACAGGGCAAGGGGACCCAGCAACAAGTCCTGTGTTTGAACAGTCCCCCTGCTATCTGGGACAGCCCCTTCCATTTCCCTGTATTGGTTTCTTCCTCTGCACAACTGTGATGACATGAGGCCAGGTAAAGTGTCATTGGTTATGTTGGGTGGGAAGAAGTCCACGTGTTTGCATGCTCATCAGGTTTCAACAGAAAACAGCACAGGGGTTGCTCACAGATGTGAGACCTGCTGGAGATCTTCCGCAGGCTGGACTTGGACTGGTTTTTGTTAGGGGGGAAAAAGCAGCCAAACAGTTCACAACCCATGGCTCATGCTCCTTCCTCCAAGGGGGTCTAGCTCCTCTCCTGGGCTTCTGGAAGAGGACAGGTGTCTCTTTAGTATTGCTCATTCCAGCCCTGCCTGTTGAGGTGGTTGTATGAACTTTTATTGGGAAACAGGGCACGACTAGATGTCCCTTGAGGTACTTTCTGGCTGGATGTGTCCCAATGCAAGGGGACAGAAGCAAAGAAGGCCAACTGCTTTGAGGGTTTGGTTTTTTTTTTCTCTCCAGAAGACCTTGCAGGTGACTGTGTGGTTCCCCAGACAGAGGCAGAGATGAGGCAGTGACACACAGCTTGTTCTGGTTGGTGGGTATAGCCTAGGTCTGATGGGCTATGCTTCTGGCTCTATGCTGTGCATCAGCATAGGTAGCTTTTGGTGCAGACCAGACCAGCCCGGGCAAGTATGGGGCACAGGAAATTGGGGTGACTGCAAATGGCCTCACAGCAATCACTTGGTCAGTTTTGATGCATCAGAGCAAACCTGGTGCTGGGGTTAACATTTCTGTAGCTGTTTCTGGGGCTCCTCAGGGTGATGTGAGGAAAAAAAACAAGAGGCTTGTCTATGAACATTAGGCTGCTTGTGGACCGTGTGGTGAGCCCTGGTACAGGGAGTGACCAGTGTTTTCCTTTGGGGGCAAAGGTGATCCTGGGCAGGGGTTCACAGGAGGATGCAGAGGGAAGTATTGGCAACTGGAAGCTGGTGAGATCTGAGCGGGGCCTGTTTGCCTAAGGAAAGGTGGGTTCAGTGATGTGCATATGAGAAACCTGGATCCTGAAGGAGCTCTGTGTAGCTGGAGGGGAAGAGTGGTGTAACAGTTGGTGTCATCGGGCCAAAGAGGAGCAGTGGTGAGCTGGCAATGATCAGGATAGAAGTGTAGTTGCTGTGGAAGCATCTAGAATGAGAAACTGAAAAATGGCTTGTGCTGGCTCAATTGGAAGAAAGAGCTGTGGTTCCATGTCTAACTTTGCACAGGCACTGTAGGGCTGTGAGCAGGATCTCCTCGCCTGCAGAGTGTAGGTCCTTGCCTGCAGACAAGAGAAAGTATTGGAGCTGTGTCTTGCCTGAACTTGTGCGAGTACAGAATCTCTTCACTGTTGGGTGTGAGTGGTGCTGCTGCAGTGATCTTACTCCAATCTTGAGACAGGGAAAGAGGTGAAATGCCATCTGTGAGAGGCCAAAGCCCTCATGGGCTTTATGTGTTGTGAGAGATGGGGATGCTTAGATTGTGGATATGGCTGGGTGCCAAAAGGAAGAGGTATTTGAGGGAAACAGACCCTTGGGGCTTGTTTCTTGTATTTTCTAAGGGAGCTTTGGTTCTGCTTATGTGAGGGATTAAGTAACAGCTCCATCATAGTAAAATTCTAATTTCTGAAATCATCTTATCCAAAACTATGCGCTCTGCATGTAGAATTTTTCTTCACTTTTTGGGGGGACTGCTCCAGGCACTCTTTCTTCACAGGGTCGTCTGTGTCAAATCCATGGCCACCTCCTTAAAGCTACCTAGAGACTTGCTCAGCTTGTTCTCAGCTCTGAGCTGATGGTCTGGATTGGTCTTTCTTCTGACTCTGTAGCTTACTCTGCAGATCAGTATCTCAGACCCTCCCTGGTGGATTGATCAGTAATTGTGGGAGAAGCTAGCAACCAATCTCATGGGCTATTTCTTTTATTTTGGCTCCAGGTCTGCAGTGACAGGGCTCCCACCCCACTGTGCTAGCAGCTGTATTTGGCCTCCTTGGGGATGTCTGGAGGAGAGCAGGGTGAGGTGCTCTACGCTTTACTGCATTTCTTTCTGATCTTCCTTCTACATGTTGCTGTTTTCTTGCCAGTAGAGAATAACTGGTATATACACCTATTTTAATCTTATTTCAAGGCTGGAAATACCATACAAGGCAGAATTGAGGTTGCAGTATTTCCAGCCCTTGACTGTGGACTCTGAGGAACAGTCCACTCTTTCCCCAGGATAAATGCCTTGTGCGTATCTCCTTGTTCTTGCTGTTAGAAGTGTGATGGACAGGTGCTCCTTTGTCCTGAGTCTGGTGACAGGGCTACGAGGTGAGAGGAAGGTGGAAATGAGTGATGCCCTCTAGCAGAGAAAGTTTGCTTGTGAGCTTTCTCCATTGCACTTTGCCCTGTGGAACAATTTGCATCATCTTTGGCCTGATGAGACCCCAATTTCTGGCAAGGTCTTGAGGTGCAAGCTCTTAAGGTTTATTTCTTTCCAGGTGGAGAGGGTGTAGAGGGCAGAGGAAAGGATGGCCCCTTTCTGTATCCCTCTTCCCCATCAATGGAACTGAAAGCTGTGAGTGGAAATACCTCTTGCAGAGGTGAGTGGGGAGCCCTAATTGCCCCTATTCCCAAGGCTCCTGTATGTGTTAACAGCCTGTGATGGGATGGGCTGTGTTAGCCTCTTAAGCCCCAGTGAGGTTCCCTGTCCACATAAAAGTGTGAAGAATGTCACTCAACCTTGTTAAAACATTTCCACCCCCTTTAATATCTTCATGCATTGACTTAACCCTATGGCAGCTGGGATTGTTTGCTGTGAAAGCCATCTGGCTCTCTCGAGCCTCTTATTCTGCCTTCATACAGCTCTCTTGGCCATCATTTGTATTTCTGGGGTATCTTATTAGCAGGAAGGCTGCTCTCACTGTTGTCTTTGGGTCCTCCCAGTCCCTAGGTGGATGGACCCTGTGTGGGAAGCAATTTTCCTTCCACTGTGCTGAGCGTGGTCTTGCTTAGCTGCTTTTAATGACAGTAATTTTGCCCTGGCTTATATCAGCCACAGCCCACCTGTGCTGCCAATTACACGGGTGGATTTGATCTGACCTGTGGAGCTGGGATCAGGTTGTCTGAGGTTTAAGTGTTTCTGAGCTGCAAGGTGTGAAAAATCTCACCAGTGTTGAAACAGAGAGGGGTAAGGGGAACAACCTTCTGAGTTATGAAAGACCTAAGGACATGCCAGTATCAGGTACTGTTGATCTCTGGGGAATTTAGAGAATCAAGGGCTCGCTAATTGCAGGCGTGCTGCCAGCTTGCTGGGAAAGAAATGCTCCTTAATCACAGGCTGTATGTCCTAGCATTTTTTTGGTAATTGAATTAGTTAAACGTGTATTGTAACACCTCAGCACTTGGGTAGGCTGGGAGGGCTGCGTGTGCAGACCTGAAGTGTGTGCCTGTATGCAAATATGCTGGCAGGGCTCTGCGGGAGCTGGAGTGGCAGTTCTGCTACATAAACACCATGCATCCATCCGTCACAAACTCCTCTCTGGAGAAACTGGTGTGCAGGCCACCATGTGCGCCACTCACAATGAGCCGGGCACAGTCCAGGTGAGATTTCTGCAGTGTCCATGTGGCCGTGACTGACTTCCTTCTATCTGGTGTGTGATGCTCAGATTTGTTCCTGCCTCTTTGTAGAAACTACTGCTATTGCAGTGATGTCAGTCATTTCAGTGCACGTTTGAGGGCAATATTTGCTGGTCTGGTGTTAGCCCAAATCCTTTTAGGCCCCAGGCAAGAGGTGGTGATGGGGTGTGGAAAGAGGGTAGCTTGCCGATTGCAACACCAGCAAGCGCTGCTCTGTGGCTTGGTGCCTCAGCTGATATTTCTGCACCAGTGAGCAGTTCCTCTGTGTAAATACGCTGGTACCTGAGGCATGCAATTTAAGTTTTGGCTGTTTCAGGGTGCTTTGCTTGTGCCTGGCATTCAAATGGTTTGGAGAAGATTTAGTGCCCAGCCAGCCTCCAAACCACTAACAGTGACTGGGAGGGTACTGTGCACAGCCCACGGGAGGAAGACCTCTGACAGCATGATAAAGATATCTTTATCCTGCAGAAATAGCTTGCATCAACTTAATTGGTCAGTTTCTTGTGTGGGGAGCATCTTGTGTTGTCACCACAAAGCATTACTCAAAAAGCTGTGTGAGAGAGTACTTTAATTTTGAAGCCAAAGCTGTGCTGGTTCTTGCCCTGTGTGGGGGCCAGCTGTCCCCAGGGTGTTCACAAGTGCTGTGCTCTGTAAGTAACACCTCTGCTGTTAGGTGCTTGGGAAAGAGCTCAGAATTTTTAAGGTGGGGCAATTGCAGGAAGAGCTGCAAATGGATTAGGTGTTTGCAGACTCTGTCCTTGAAGCGCAGGAGTGGGGTGACAACTGATGCACTTTGAAGAAATGTGAGGATGTTGTTGGTGAAAGAAGGCTAGCTTATATTTCAAAGGCTCAGACCTGCTCTGGACACCCTGTCATAGCCTGGCCTAAGTCTGTTCTTTCTTGGCAAGTTTATGCATGTAAATGGAAATGCTGGCCTGGATGACCTTCTGTGTCTGGCTGTCAGAGGAAATGCACTGAGCTGAAACAAGCATTTCCAGAGCTGAACTCTCAGGCTTGGGGTTTGTTGATATCCCTGCTGAGATGCTGGGGTTGGCAGCCAGGCTGTGGTCCTTCTCGAGTGCCTGGGTTGTGATATGAGCTTGCTTCTGACTCTGAAGGTCAAATGGCTTGCAGCAGGGTGACAAAGGATGCCTTGATCTGAAAGCGAGATTGTTCTTGTGTCTCACCCCAGGAGGAGTCTGTGGGCTGGGATGAGTGCTGGCTGAAAGGAATGCTTAAAATGTTCTTTCTTTACTCCTGTCAAAAGCCCTTGCAATTGTGAATCAAAATATCTGCCCCAGTGCTTTCCTGCTGCATGCTTCAGGCTGCTTATTCCCTGAGAATAGTTTGATCAGCACAGCCTACTCTCCTGGGGTCCTGTCCCTGACAGTGGATGGTGATGGACATGCAAGAAAAGGTGTAAGAGCAGGGTGAGCACGAACTGTGCAGCTCCAGCCTTCGGCAGCCTGTGGTTCACATGTCATACGCCAGAAGGAAAGAGGTTTTTATTTTAACTCTGTTCTGAATTTGTACAAGTACATAGACTCATGAAAGCAAGTCTTGATCACCTGCAGCATCCTCCAGCTGAAATCCCACTGCTCTGCTATACCTTTTTGAAAAGCTGGTCCTTTCTGAATTAGAGACCTACAGCACTGGCTTTTGCACACGACCAGTTGTACATTTCTCCTGCTGATGTGTGACAGCTGAATGATCAGCTTGTTTCTGCAGAGAAGCAGTGGCTGCGGCCTCCTCTGTATTGCCCCTGGGGTCCCATGTGCATATTCCAAGCTGTTGTGCTGCAGCCATGAGGCATGTCCCAGCCACGACTTGCTGAGGTGTTCCCTTGCTCTTTTTCTTCTTGGAGATTTGCTCAGTTGTATTTTGGCAGTAAAGCAGTTGAAGGCGCTCGCACTGGGCAAATATCTGAATTTGAAAAATACCTAAAATTTCTCTATACAATTTTAAATTAAAAAGAGACAAGCTGCAAGCTGGCAGCATGTATTCTGGCAGTCCTCTTTGATCAGAAGGAAGATATTTGCGTGACTTTTACATTGCAAGAAGTTTTGTGCTGAGGCTGAAGGGAGGCTGTGATGACTAGACTGATCATCCAGCCTTAATCCATTGGTGGTGGTGTGTTAATTATTCTTGTCATGTGTTAATGTGACACTTACACCAGGGGGACCTGTCATACCCTTCACGTCTTGCAAGCTCACTTGATGGTGACAATAATTCCTGTCACACAAGCTGTAAATTCAAGGCAGTGTGCGTGGCCCTGGGAGGCAATGTGTCTGCTTAGGCATGTCAAAGGGCTTGCTGGTTGGAGCAGCATGCAGTTTATTGCATTTATAGCCTGATTTGCAAGCTTCCTGCTCTGCTCCTGCTGCAAGTGTGGCTTTCTAATACCTGCTTGTCCTTGAGCTGCAGAGCATGGCTCTTGGGCGTCACTGCTCTGGTCAAGGATGTTTGCAGAGCGCAAATGAGCTACATGAACCCAGAGAGGAAACATCAGCAGGAAAAAGTGCTGGGATCTCCCGTCTGCCTCATGTACTCCTTGTGCTTTGCTGGGAGCGATGCTTAGGCAGATGGGAGTGTTTTGGTCTTGCTCTCTGGATGCTCTGTGTCTGTACTGTGGAGCTGCAAGTACAAGCTGCAAGTTTGCAGTGCCTTGCTCCCCACGTAGATCATAAGCAGATTTGTGTGGGTGCTTCTGGGTTAGGATGAACCCTTGGCTGGGCCCAGTCTGCAGACATGGTGGGCTTCAGCCCCAACAGTGGTGTTCACACATGCATAGTTAACGAAAAGGTGAGTGGTTGTAGCTTTTTTCTTATGGAAAAAAAAGTACTGTGGCTCATGCTCCCCTGGGTGAGCAGCGTCTGAGCATCCAGACTGCAGCCAGTGGAAAGTGTGCTTCTTGCATGCCATTAAGTCACATGTTGCTATTACGGCTGGCTGTGAAGCACTTGGGGGATTTCTGCTTTCTCCAAGTAGGTGTAATGCAAAATCTAATCTACTTAAGATGCAGGTCTGCATCTGGTTCCTCTGCCCTGCAAGTCTGGGTTGCAGATTGTCACTTGAAAATCTCAGCTCTCTGTTCACATTGAGCCAAAGGAGGCTGTGTTACCTGCAGCCTTCATCTGAGAGAAGCTGCACAGGCAGGTGAGGAAAAGTGGATTTTTTTATATATATACTTCCTCATACACTGCTTTTGAAATGCTTTGAGCTGTTTGAGGGGTGAATGGTGATGAGACTGCCAGGGATGGGAGGACAAGGGTGAATTGTCACTTGGTTCTGGTCTAGAATACCAGAGGAGAAGGTGTTGTTGCCCAGGCATTTCTGCTTGTGGAGGCTGAAGCTCCGGGCTATCTGCAGCTGATGGACAGCCCCACTGTGTCCAGCTCTCTTAATCTGCTGGTGCTAGCTCTCCTCCCTAAAGTACAGGGGCCTGTCAAAGGGCACTTTCATTTTCCTGTTTTGTTGTTCCTCACAGGGTATTCAAATGCAAAGCTGCACGGTTTCTCCACCATCTTCCAGTTCCTAGGGGATAGGCATAGGTAAGACCACCCAGTGTTACCAGCAGTGTACCTGGCTGGCCCTAATTTCTTCTCCCTATCACCCTTCTGCCCTGCCTGACTGCTGAATAGCATGAGAGAGAAACAGCACAGACTGTACTGGCTGGTGTGCTTTGCTCTTCTCCTAAATGCACCATGCAGCAAATCAGACATCCCAGATTCTTTGCTTGTGCCCAGGAGTGAGAGTGTCATGGGAATGCAGGAGATTGGAAAGGCTACTGGGAGGTCAGGGCTCAAATGCAGCCAAAGCTAGTGCCACTCTCACAGGGGATTTGCAGAAGGATATTGCTGTTGTGTAAGCAGTGCAGTGGGGTTTATTCTGATCCCTTTAATGGGACACCTTCAGAGACACTTAAGAATTAGGTCTCTGGCTCCAGACACAGTGTTTGGTGCCCTGTTGTGTCTAGGCTGGGCTGAGGGCAGCCTGGCAAGAGGTTATGTCATGGCAGAGCACAAAGCTGGTTTCTCTGAAATGCTGTGGAAGGAAGAAAACTTTGCCTCCTGTTTGTTTCCAAATCCTCTTATAATCAGATATGTGGTTTGACAGCATGGCAGCACTGTGACTGCCTAGGTGATAACTTCAACTACTTTAAGAAATGGTAAGTACCATTGGCAGAAACTTAATTTGGAAACTATTGCCTGATTATTTTTTTCACAGCATCTGACCTTTGGCTGTACCAGTTTAGGCCAGGAGGGTCTTAGGTGGGAAAAGCTCCTGGTTTGATGCTCAAATGCATCAGGATGCTTTGTCCTGCAGATAAGGTCATCTGTGTCTCACCTACATCAGGGAAGTGATGGGAATTTTTAAGGGTTCCTTGGTTAATAAGGCTTCTCTTTTGACCTGGTTTGGCCATGGTTCTGAAGATCCAAGCCTTTTAGCACAGAATTCCTTGATTTTTAAGAGCCAGCTTGTTTCCTTTGACAAGCATCCAGCGAGAGTTCTTGCGAAGTTTTGCAACAGTTACAACATTTCTCTTCTTACAAACTTCCTCTGATAGATGCTTGTGCACACTGGTGCTGCTGTATGGATTTGAGGTTTTACCTTTGCAGCTGTGTTTGGGCTGCTCTGCGGTGTCTTACTTGTGTTGTGATTGGAAGTGTTGGGCTGGAGAATCTCTGTGCTGCTGCATGAGGGCAGAAAGGGAGAACAGCACCTGGATCACCTTTCTAGCATGGGGTACATTTCCCTCTGTCAGTAACACCCAGCTGAGCTCATCTTGTTCTGGACACACTTGTCCCGCCATTACTAATTTTGAGTCCTCCTAATGTGCTTTCAAAGACATTTCTGCGTCGGGAGCGGTCACATCACCATCTTGGAGCACAAGGATTGAATGCTTTTGGGTTATCATTTGACATGAAATCCCCCAGGGATANCTCTGAAGACTTTTTCAGGAAAGGATCTCTTGGTTGGTCACACTTTGCAGTACCTGTAGCTGCCAGCTTTCTGCGGCTAACGTAGAGAGATAATTTTTTTCCTGATGCAGGCTTCCTCATACTAGTCATATTTCCTCAGTAGAAGAAGGAAAGAAAAAGGGCTTTTCTTCCTTCCACACCAAACTCAGTCCTCAGATATTGAAACATCCTGAAGTACCTCTTAACACCTTAGATATGTTCATGATAAGGATTACCTTCAATGACATAGAGCATCTGTGCTTACCCTTGTCTGTGCCAGAGTCCAGCTTCACACTGAAATCCTGTTTGCCCTCTGAGCTGTGCCACTGGCCAACAAACTCCAAAGCTGGTGGCCTGTTAGGGTGCTGTGCAGGAGCTTCTTTTGGCACTTGCTCCAATGCACTTGGCTGCAAGCCTTGTGGTGTCTGCCATCTCTGCTTGGAGGGGACAGGCATGCTGCGAGTTTGTTCTTGCCAGCTGCTGGCAATAGCTCATTTCAATTTCTGTAATGGACCTGGTTCCTGCAGAGATGGCCCAGAGTGAGATAAATCACAAGGCTTGGAGAAGAGGGGTGGGGGCTCAGGATGAAGGAAGAGCCCATCTAGTTCCCATGCACTTTTTTTCTCTATCTCTTGTCTTTGACAAGTCAGATATGCTTCCTGCAGTCCTGGATCCTCTCCAGTACCTTATAGTTTATCAGGCTGGAGATGGTATAAATCATACTTGAAAGATGCTGAACAGCGTAGTTTCCTGATCCTATTCAGAGTGGAGAGGGATGAAGAGGAGCAAGAAGGGCTGAAGAGGGAAGGGAGCTGAGGGAGCAGGAGTTGATACCTGGATATGGATTAATATTAAGCAAGTGGAAGCCTGGCTCAGAATGCAGCAAGGCTTTCTGAAAGGAAAGTGCTGCACTGCTGCAGCATGTCAGTGCTGAATACCTTTTTGAAAGTACTCTGAGAGAGGGCTGTGAGATGCCAGGAGCTGGACAGGGTGACTTGGGGCCCGCATGTCTATCCAGTCACCTGAAAGACTTCAAGTATCCTTGTCAGCAAAGTGGAAGCAGCCAAAGCTCAGTAGCAGAGAAGATCTCTCTTGTGTTCATGCAATGGCAAAAAAGACCCCAAAGTTTAAAAAAAAAAAGAAAAAACCCAAAAAAAGACTGAAGGTGAAGAAAAACTTCCATTTTCTCACACTGAGGAGCAAGATATTGTTGCCAAGGCAAGGAGGCACTCTGGAAGAAGGCAGTACAAAACCCACATAAGTCAGTAGATAGATGGGAATTGAACTCTGCCCCTGGTGCTTCAGCACTGACCAGTTACAGCTATTTTCCCGTGCAGTTCCAGGAGGCACCTTGGGCTGTACAAATGACCCGGCCCTCCAGTACAAACCCCCGTGTCTCTGCCTACAGGTCCTTCAAGAGCTACTAAGTTGCTCAGTTTGATTTGTAGCATTCTCAGCTGCTCTTCTGTCGCTTGTCCCTGTGCTGTAGTCTTTGCTGTTTTAGCGGAACTGGTGGAGAACAGAATGAGCCTCACAGCTCATTTGTAATGAGTGTGGATTGTACCTATTGGAAGAGCTCTGGGAAATTGTTTTTCCTTCAGTTACTCCCGCTTGGTACTTAATGGCAAGGAGGGAAAGTGCCCTTGAGGATGAGGGGTGGGTACAACTCAAGCAAAACCAAGCCAGTCTTTTATTGGCCAGTAGTTCAAGTCCAATTCCTAACTTCCCCACTCAGCCATTTCTTCACACTGATGCCTGAAAGCCACGCTTGCACAAAAGTGCTTGAATTGGGTTGCTCCAGCATCCACTAGTCTTGCAGAAATGGTCACAAATTAGGTCACTGGGCAGACAGTGTGGTCTGCTCTCCATGGCCTGCAACTAGTGGCCTTCCTCTCTCCAGACCTGTTTTTTTGGTGGGTTTTTCCCTCCCTCCTCTCCTCTCCTGCTGTGCCTGCGTAGGCTGTTAATCTTTCCATTCAGGGCCTCTTGCTGTTTGAGCAGTGTTGGAGCTGCTCTCAGCTGGAGGCTCTGGGCATGCTGCAGAGGGGAGTGCAAGTGGATGGTGGGGACAAGGTGTCTTGGCTGACACAGCGAGGCTGCTGTTGAGGTGATGGCATTTCAAGTGAACAGAAGTCTGAGGACTTGAGAACTTGTATTGGTTTGAGCTGCCTTCATGAGTTGATGGGAAGACTGTGTGATCAAGCACTGAAGGACCAATATGGGGTGAGAAATCCTTGAAGCAGGATTCTTGCTGGGAGGTGGAATAAGCTTTATGCCCCCAGAATACCTTGATCAATTGTGTTGCTTAGGTCAGTGCTTCGGTACCTGGGGAAACTGAAGTAGAAAGTGGGTTTACAAATGCTAGGCTCTGGGAGGTGTGAAGTGATGTCAGAGGACTATGGCAGGGAAAGAATCAGGGAAGGAAGAAGTTTAAGAGAGAAAAGTACAACAGTGAGGGTTTGAAGTGTGCTCTTCTATGGATTTATAGGGACATTGGGAAGAGTGATCAGCATATTAAAAACTTGTAATGCCTGCAGGGATGCTGCTGGATGCCAGAGAGGGGGATGGACCTTGTTGAATACAGTGAGATGAAACTTCTGCATTATGGTGTAGAGGTGTCTGACCTGTATGATCACAGCTGCTGATGGAAGGAGGGCAAATAATTTTTCATAGTAATGCAAAGGAGAAGAAAATACAAGGGAGATGATAGGTCTATTAAATAAAATTGGTTTCTCACAGATTTTTCTTCCCTTCTCAAATGACTGAGATCCCCACTATCTCTTTATATCTGTCTTTAGCAAGATAAAGCTCAAAGAGGTATTGGGAAACTGGAAGAAGATGACTACACAGAAATTGCTGTTAATGAAAGCTTATACTTTTCAGGCATATCAAATGCTTGGCTAACCTCTTCAGGGCATTAGGGAATTAGTGATTGAGTGTTACTAACTGGTGTCCCATTGCTTTAAAAAAAGCAGGGGCTCTGATGCCAGGGGTGTTGACAGAGCAGGGTGGGTACTCATCTGAGGGACAATATGGACTTCCAATGAATTATTCTTGCCACTGCAGGAAGCAGTGTATTATCTCCTCTCTTGATTACACCTTGACTCCAGGTCCAACTCTGCAAAGAGAGGACTGTCTCAGTCTGGGAGGAGCTTGTATGTGCCATTAATTACTTGGGCAAGTAGGCATCATGGTAGCTGGTCTTTTAAAGTTTCAGTCAGCACTATAATTGTCAGGAGGAGTGAAGAGTAGGTTTCAGGATTGCCACTGGATTTTACAGCTGCATTTGATGTAAAACTTGTCTGGTTAGAATTATTTCAATATGGAAGTAGGAATGAAATATCAGTCAGACTTCAAAGTGCTGGAGGAGCACACAAGGTGTCTGTTCTGACCGCTTAAAGTTGCTGGTCTGTTCTGCATGATGTTCTTCCTGGTCCAATGATGACAACTGTCTTGTATTTTCATAGAATCACAGGCTGCCTAGCAGGGTTGTGGAGTCGCCTTCTCTAGAGATGCTTAAAACCCACCTGGACATGTTCCTGTGCAACTTGGTTTAGGTGATCCTGCTCTGGCAAGGGGATTGGACTAGACAATCCTTTGAGGTCCCTTCCAATCCCTGATGTTCTGTAATTGTGTTTTGAAAACAACATAATGTGCCTTCCATTTTTTCCATCCAGATTTTGACCTCCCTCTCTTTAGTGAGAACTTGGGCTATCTCCTTTGTCAAGACCTTCATGCGAAATGAAGTACCAAAGTAACATGCAGAGGAACATCTCGGGGTGGACTGTCAGTAGATGCCCTTAGTGTTGCTAGATGGACTGTCTTCTCGTTCATCTTTGTCTCTGGCCTGAAGGAATGAGACTCTGGTGTCTCTGCTGCTTATCTGCCTCTGTCTCTTACAGCTCAGGGTGTAGGGCTGGGGTGGTTTGCTCTTGGAGCTGAGACCTGGATATAATACTTCCCAGCCCAGGTTACTTTGCCCCAAGTTGTCACCTTTTCTCTTTTCCTGAGCTGTGTAGGATCTGAGCAGCGTTAAGTGGGCTTCTACTGCCAGCAGAAATGTTACCTTGCACAAGTGCTTTTGCAGGGGGTGATTAAGTCCTCTCATGATTGTCTCTTGGCTTAGTTGAACCAATAGAGTACTCAAGCCTGTGGCTGCAGAGCAGGCTTTGCAGTTCCTGACTCATTCTTCTAATTCTTCTTGGAAGCTGTTCCCCTTCCACAACTTTTTTTTTTTTTTTTATGAATGCGGATGCTGGCACCGAAGGCAGCAGCCAGGAATAGTCTTGCTGTACTCTAGCAAGAGCTAATGCTAAGCTCATGCTGTTCAGGATGCTCCCCTGGTGTATGAAGGATATTTTTTTCCCCTTAATGGTACCACTGCCCTTGAACAGCCTGACTTGTGAGTAGGAGTCACAGATGAGATTTGGAGCTGCATTTTTAGGATGAGGCTCATCTAGACCAAAAAGTGGATTGCAGTGTGTTGCTGTGCTGGCACATATGGTGCTTCAACTGGGAGAGGAGCTTTAGCAAAGGGGACACAGCAAGGGGAGCCAGCTGCCCTTGTGACACTGGGTTTGCAGCTGATGCAGCAGAGCAGGGCTCTCCTTATGCTATGGTCTTGCATTTAAGGGTAGGAATGACATAGTGATGATTACTTGGGAGGATCAGTTTTCTGCTGAGCAAGTAGGTGGAAAGTCAGGCAACAAAATTAGCTGAATACACAAACAGTCTGGGCTGGAAGAGGTTCTCTCCCCTGGGAGAGATTAAGGCATGTGGTGTTTTACGTAGTGGTGATGGCCTGTGTGCTCTCGCCATGCCTTGGCACTTGGAGCTGACAGTTGAGCTGTTGGCTTTATGCTTTGTCCTCATCACTCTCAGCTCCTTTCCGGTGAGCATCTGGGGTAGAATATCTTATGACACATGCTCAATCCTTCATGCTGCTCTCTTGCCACAGGTGACTGGATACTCTTCCCCCTTCCTGGGATGCTTTGAGGTCAGTTTTGTGTCTTGCCTGGATCTATGTGCTACTCTGGGATGTGAATGGTGCTGTGGGACAGGCAAAGTTCCACAAGCCTTCTGCCCACTGCTCTGTGCCAACTGAACTTTAACATCAGAGGCTGTAAGCCTCATACGAGACATCAGAAAAAGCTGTAATTGCACTCAGATAGCACCCAGAATGAAGGTTAATGTCAGCATTTGAGTCTTGACCAGCATCTCTCTCAGTATATTTCCTGACACATAGGATTGCAGAAGTGGGGGATATGTGCAGTGGAACATAGTGGTGAAAATGAGGAGGACCCCTGTTTTTTGGGTCTTGTAAATGCAGAAGTCAAGAGGATGCTGTTAGTTCTGGCAGCAGGCTGGTGTGCAGTGATTTTCCTTGGCTCTCTAGCTGTAGCCTCTCTGGGAAGCTGTAGCCTCTCTGGGAAGCTGTAGCTGCCCTGCAGGCAGTAGCATTGTTTCCTCTGCAGGTCTGGTAGTGTCCTAGCCAAATTCCATTAAAGCAAATATTAAACAATTTGTTGCTTCATTTTTGCAAGTGATCTACCTTTCAGAGTCAAAAGAACTTAGGAAACTCTTTTTGCAACAAACTTAATGCAGGAACTAAAGGCTTTCAGCAGCATCTCAAAATTATTATTTGAGAGAAGGATGAGAGCTCTTCTCCCAAACATGCCTAACAGGATGTAGATAAACTTTTGGCGAGGTCTGGATGTAAAGTCCCTTGATGGGTCAGAATTTGGAGTATGTGGCAAAGCAATAAGAGGCTTGAAGGTGTCTCAAGTGGTATTGCAAATAATCTCTTTAATTCTGCTTTTAATTTATGTCTCCTAATGAGCACAGAGGAGTAGCAGAAGTCTTAAATTCTGATCATGTAACTTGAAAAAGAGAATGAAATTTGAGCAGCTGCCAAAAAATAGCAAGGATGTGAGAAGAGTGTGAGGAAACCATAACCTGAGAGGATGAGAAATGAAAACTGCAGGCTACTGCTGGGAGGGGGTAATCCAGCCCCAAAGTGTAGGGACTTTATATGTTTCCTGTGCTGAAAGCCTCAAGCTTCAAGCATTTTGCAAATAGAATGGGGGGCCAAGTATCCTTGTGCAGAGCTTGGTGTGCCCCATGCTGTGTTCCACCAGCTGCTTGGCTCCAGTGAGAGAAGAGCTCTTTTGTCATCTTCTGCTTTGTTGGGCATCCCTAGGGGCCCTCTTACCTGGCCTGAGACTGCTAGTGGCGACTTCTGGGCACAGGTTAATAGGGTGGGCCTTTCAGGTTCTTGCAGAAAACAGCTTGGCCTGGTTCTCCAGGTTTGTGGTGTCCTTTTTCTAATAAGGGGGTCACTGTGGCTTACATGTTACTTGTATGGGAGTACTTAGTACAGCGCCAATAACGTTGGTGCCTTGCAAAACCTTTGCCGAGGAAGCATGTCAACAGAAAACAGGTTTCATGTTCCCTCAGTCTGGGAAATCTTAAGGACCTGGAACTGCATGCTGCAGAAGAGTGGGAGCATGATCTGTAAGGCCTGAAGGTGACATGTCTGACACGGAAAGCCAAAAACTCTGGAGTTTTGCAAGTAGCGGGGCTTTCGCTCTCTCTCCCTCAGGCTTTCCAAGCAGGGTAGGGCTTTGCAACAGGGAACCTTGAGACAACCATCTGGTCTCTGACTCTCATGGCCAATGTTAGGCAAGACAGGTGTTGAGTTGCATCCTCGTTTATGCTTGCTCATCCAGAGAACCCCACACCATTTGGCTAGTAGTTTGCCAGCCTAAGCTTCTCCACAGCAAACTTCAAGGTAAATATTCTCTTTTGAAACTTCCTTTTGCAGTTAAATTGATCCCCTTGGTACTTTCATGCATTTCAAGAAATCAGAAGAGTTCACAATTGAAAACAAGCAGTGTTTAGCTCCTGCTGTGAAGGCAAAGAGTCAGGCACCAGAAAGACTGTCATTTTAGCTGTGTTCTTACAAAAGAGGGTGTTACAGTAAACTTGCTTATTTCACTGAAGGAGAATTCAGGAGGCTTGAGGGAAACCAGATGAGACAGGCACGGTAAATGGATTTTGCTAGCTGAATTGAAAGCAAAGGAACATGCATGTGTGGTGGCTGGTCAAGAATTGACTGCATCTTGAGGAACCCAGGAATGAATTAGGGACAGAGAATTAGTGAGCCCTGAAACATCTCTCTAGCTGTATCATTTTTAATGACAAGGTTGGAAAAGACCTTAAAGATCATCCAGTCCAACCTAAGTACTGAAGGGTCTTGCTCAAGGCGTTTGTTCAATGTATTCCTCCAATGGCAACTCAATACAATTGGGGGGCATCTGACTGCTTTGTTGCCTTCTAGCTCTATATGTGTGCTTGAAGGGTGAGGGATGCCTGCCTAGGATCTGCTGAAATAGTGCTGTGTGGCTTCAGCAAGCTGTGGTGCTAGTCTCTGGATACAGCATCCCTTGTGGTCAGCACTAGCTGCTGGAGGTGGCCAGGAGCCAGCAAGGAACCACTGGGGCAGAGCAAGGGAAAAGGATAATATCTACTGGTCTGTTGTCCTCTGGAGAAAAGTAATATCCAGCTTTGCTTGGAGGTAACTGCAGCGTTTTATGATCTTTTAGGGGGTGGATTTAGTTCCCAAATGTGCGAGAAGTGCTGCATGTGGCTCACAGCACTTCAGGCCTTACTTGCAGAAAGCATTTTCTCCCTATTCTTGAAGCAGTGTCAGCAGGGACCCTCTGATGAAGTGTGTCGCTGACAGCTCTGTGGAGGGCTGGAGAGATGGAGTTCTGAGAGGCATACAGCGTCTTATTGCCACCTCCTTTGTCAGCAACATGAGAGCAAGAATCCTGTCCTGGTGTCCTCCTGGCTTTCACCTGTCTGAGCAAAGCTACTTATTGAACCATTACAGATATCAGAAAGAACTGATGCCACTTTCTGTGATGGGTTGCTGGAGGGGATGAATTTGATTTTCATGGCAAAGTTTTGCTAGTAGTGGGGCTAGAAGGGTGACTTCTGTGAGAAGCTGCTAGACTCCTGTGTCAAGTAAAGCAAATGCCATCTGGCTCCAAGATGGACTCGTTACTGACCAAGGCTGCAACTATCAGCAATGGTGGTAGTACCTCTGCAACAATACATTTAAGAAGAGGGTGGAGGGGAAGTAGCTGCATGACAGTAACTGCAGCTAGAGAGAGGAGTGAGAATATGCGAGAGAAACAACACAAACACCAGGACAGTGAGGAAGAGGAGGAAAGAGTTGCTGCAGACACCAAATCAAGAATGATGGTGGGGAATGTGAAAACTCTGGTGAATCAGCCTGCACCTCTGCAACGCATGAATGTCAATAGTGCACTGACTACCTCCCAGAAGCCAGTGGGAAGGACTTTGGTTGGAAAAGTTAATGGAGAACTGCCTGCATGGAAAGGACACCGTGCTGGAGCAGGGGAAAAGAGTGAGAAGTCTTGCCTGTGGAGAAAGGACTACAACCTTCATTCCCTATCCCCTTGCACTGCTCTGGGTGAGGAGGCGGAGAAATTCAGCTGAGCCTGGAAGGAAGAGAGGGGTTGGGGGGAAGGTGTGTTTAAGATTAGGTTTTGTTTCTCATTACCCTACTTTGATTTGATTTGTAATAAATTAAACTAATTTCCCGAAGTAGAGTCTGTTTTGACAGTAATTGGTAAATGGTCTCTCCCTGTCCTTATCTCATCCAACAACCTTCTCAGTCTATCTAAGGAGGAGGAGCAACTGAGCAGCTTTGGTGAGCCCCTGTGGTTCAGCCCACCACAAGGGACTTTTTTTCCCTGCTTGGGGACACAGAGTGAGAGCTCTGGGCTTGTCCCATAGGGGTAGCCCAGCAGGGTGGCAGGCAGCAGTTGGGCATGCTGTGCTTCCCCTGACATGGTCAATGAGTCTCAGAGCTGCTGAGGGCTCTGGTTAGTGTGTGAAGACAGCTACAGCAAAACAGCCTCTCTGATGTTATCCTAAGGTAAACCAGCTTGGCAGGGAAAAATCAAAATGCCAGAATGAAATGTCCTCCTTAACCATCCACAACCTTTTCCTTTAGCAGATACTTTTCTTTTTTAACCTGGAGTGATATTGACCAGGTCTCTTGCACAACAGGGGGGTTTTGTGCAGCAAATACGCCCCAAAGTGTTTGGAAGGTGGCTTTAGTTCTTCTGCATTGACTGTCTGGCCTCCCCTGAGAAATGTACTTGTTAATAAAAAATACTGTGCTCTGCCTCTTGCTAGTGGCTCTATTTACTTTTGTAAAGGGAAATTATATTCTCTGTCAGTATAAACCAGGAACCATTGCCAGTGCTGTGTTCCTTGGCAGGCTGCTGAACCCCAGCTAGAGATGAAAAGCAGAGGGGCTTGAATAGGAGATTTAAGTGTAAAACCTTAAGAAAAAAAACAAGAGTTCTCATGATTTAGGAAGCTGGTTTTGTACAAGTGGCTGAAAAAATACCAGTTTCATGTTGAAACCGTAGGTCCTACATTGTAACCGGTAGTACATCTTGATCTGTGGGCTGATGATGTAGAAACAGCTCTTGGCCTGTTGGTTTGCACTTTCTTTTCATTTGAAGTCAAAACACCTGGGGTCACTCTGGTTCACTGATCTTCTCTATGAGGTGCAAACTGGAGATCTACCTGGGCCCAAAGTCTTCATTGTCTGGACCTTCCTTGCTGTGTTGAAAATGGCTGAACCTAGAAACTTCCTTTTATTTTTTTTTTTTGTGGACAGGCACTGACTGATTCTATTGGTAACAAAAACTGGTTCAGCATCATGGTTGGTGTTAAAGTTAGATGGACGTTCCATAGCCCTATAGTTCAGGATGAGGATGGGGGGAATTGATCTACTGGTCTCAGTGGCAAGGTGAAGCCAAATATGTTGCCGCTTCACTAAAAATTAAATCCTTCAGTTAATGAGATATTATTAGCAGCACCTTGATTTTGCAGAGGCATCAGTGTCCAGCCTACTTTCAGTGTAGCTAGATATCACAGTTCCGTGTGGTCCCACCACTGCTTTCCTCTGGTCCTAATCCTTGGATCTAATGTGTGTGGTCAGTCAGTGCCTGGCCTTCCCCTTCCTTGCCACAGTGCTGCTGCCTCCCTCTGCCTGGCAGCAGGCACATGGTTTCCCCAAAAACGAGAAGGGTCTCTCTTGCCTGGGGCTGCTGGGGGACCTGGAGGCAAGTGGTGCCTTGGAGTGGAGGAAAGTTACCACTTTTCAGAGATTGTAGCGCCAGTGCAGGCTTGTGATGGACCCTCAGTTTTTGGCTGACTGGGGAGAGGTTCTCTGCCTCACAGAAAGGTGTTTGTAGACTGACAATGCTACAGATGTGTGGTGATGCCTGCCTGTCAGGTCATATCCCCTGTGAGCCTCTGGCTTTTGGTCTTTTCTCCTGCACCAGAAGGACAGACATGGACCTCACTCCTCCAGACACTGCAAGAACAAGGCATTTTCAGTGTGAACCCCTTCTGTGCCCTTTTCTGGATGACAAAATGTCCTAATTTTCACAGCAATGCCCTGCATATTGTTTCCTTTTCTAGCGGGGCTGGGCCCTTGTCGCCCTGCATCTCTTACTTTATTAGCTCTCCCTCATCTCTTCATCCCTTTGCTTAGATCCCCTACCCCAGCCTGGTAGTGCTGTGGGGAGAGGCATTTGTCTGGGAGAAAGCACGGTACAGTAGAATTAATAAGATTCACAGAAACTTCATCCCTGTGCATTCCAGCCTGTATCAGTCTTTAGTCAGCCCGAGGCTGCCCATAGGTCAGTCACCCAGGTTGGAGAAGGCAGCAGCAGGCATGGGGAGAGCATCCAGCGCCTGTTAGCACGAGGGCAAGGGTGCTTCTGGAAGCCAGGAGGACAATGAAGGCACTGAAGCAGCCAGAGCGCAGCCGGGGGCAGAGGGGAACAGGCAGGCAAGGGGAAGACATGCAAATAGAGACTTTGATGTGGCTTCGAAGAGCGAGGCTGCAGCATTGTTCCTATCACATCACATCAGTTTCACATTCCTCATGCAGGAGTGATCAACGCTTTCAGGGCCAGACAAAAGAGCGGGGAGACGAACAAAAGAGAAGGGGGTGTGGGGGGGCTTTACCTACTGCAGAATAGAGGCAGAGGATGAATTGCTCTCTTGGCAAGCCGCAGAGATGGGCTTGCTGTTGCTGTGCTTTAAACCACCAGCTTAAAACTTTTATTTAAAGGAGTTTAAAAACAAGATATGAGAGTTTCCTGTGTGTGGAAGGGGAGAGAGCGACAAGTATCTGCGGTCTTCTTACAATCTCTTGCCAGGTTTCTGCAAGTGATGACTCTCAGCTTATCGCAGAGGTGCCTTGTATCCTCTTGAGGTGAGAAACTGGCAAACAGGTTTGAACCAGACTGCAAAGTGAGACCACTTTTAAAGGAAACGTCTCCCAACGTTAGCAATGTGAGTGGGTTTGGAAGGGGGCTGCCCACCTACAGCTGAAAGCTGGGATCTGCAGACCCACGGAGACTGTTGGCATCATTCCAGAACTAAAGCTGTGTTGAGGAGAACCATGGGTTTTGCTCAGCTCTTTTAAGCTGTAGTATGAGGGTGGAGAAGTCAAGGAAGCACATAACCTTTTCTGCTGTCTGTTCTGAGGATCCTGCTTGTTGTTTCATGGGGAACTTTGTCCATTCATTAGGCTGGGTTTTGCTGGTGCTGGAGAGCAGGATGAACAGGGTGAACATACTGATGTGTGTGCTTCCATGCTGTCATCTTCGCCTCAATAGCTGAGCCTGGGACCATTGAGCTCTGGCTTTAGTCACTTGTTTTTCCATCTCTGATCCCTACTGGCTGTTCCCTGCACTGACCCTTCTTTTTTTTTTCTCTGAGCCTGGGATCCTCCTTCTGCCTTGTCCCCAGCTCTCTACTTTTCTCATCACCTTGGGGGAAAAATGTATTAAACTAGCTTTTTTCCCTTCATACTTGCTATCTGCAGTTTGGCTTCTGACGATACTAAGTGGAACTGCATCCCTCGAGGATGCTTTAGCCTCTCTCCTCGCTCCGCAGATAACTTTTTGTGTGTGCAAACACAAATCTTGAGCATTGTCCCTACCTCGCAGCCATGTCCTCTTCTCCCAGACCCGTGCATGGCTCCGGCTGCCCCGCCTTAGCCCTGACCCACGGCCCCCTCCCCTGCATTCAGCCCCGGGCCTCTCTGCCTGAAAGGCTGTCAATCAGGCTGAATTGTCTGGTGGTTTTGCGATGTGGAAAGACTCCCACCAAGGAGTCAAGGGCCAGGCTGAGACCTTTAAACTCGATTCCATTTGTGTCTTAAATCAAACAGGAATCCTGGTTCTGGGATGGAGGGGGAGGTTTAAGGGGATGCAGAGGTTCAAAAGCCTCTGCTGCACACACCCCACAACCTCAAATATTTTCTGGAGCCCCTTCCCCACCTGCACTGTGTGGAGGGAAGTGGGAAGAAATGCCCCTGGCCCTGATGTTTAGGGCTTGTTTTCCTCTGTAGCCCTTTGCTCTGAGATTGTCCTGAGGGCTGAGTATTGACAGGAGTGTTTAGTGCTGGCTCTTTGAACAAACCCTGCTGCCCAGGGGTATGTGGCAGGAGATGCTCTGCATTAAGCCAGAAGGAAAACTGTTGGCTCTGTGTGCACTGGAGAAGGGATGGTTTTAAGAGCAATGTGGGGTTTGGGAACTGGGGACTAAGGTCTCACTGGTTTGTGGTGACTGCTGGTGCAAGATGTGGGTGCAAAGGACAGATCTGTGGTTGGCTGATGTCCTGCAGTCAGTTGCAGGTTTAAAACCAATACTTTAGTGTACCTGCAAGACAGGACAAGCAAGCTTGACCTTTCTGGACTGTTGTGACTGTTAAGAGGACAGTGCCCTGCTCGCTGTCCCTGATGTGCCTGCATATCATCAGGTGCTGCAGGTCATCCACTGGTGCGATCATAAAGGGAGCAAAACCACAAGGCAGCACATGAGGTGTCCTGAATTCCCCATCTGCTGTCAGAGTGCAGCATCAGTGCCAGTAAGGAGGTTTAAACACCTTCTCTGTGATCCCTGCAGTGTGTAGAGATGGGCTTAGTCTCCTGTTTGCAGAGGGAAGATAATGTTTAAATGTTGGTTTGATGATTCTGTTTTTTCCTTCAGAAGAGGCTTTGACATCAACAGAGCAAATGTTACCTAATTTCTGCTGGGGCTGAGCTCCATCCCATCTCATGAAAGCTGCTGTGGTCTTTACCTAGTGTTGCTGGAGAGAGGAGGGAGAGCCAAGCTGAGTGGGAAATCTGCCTCTACAGCTCAGCTGTAGAGCTCTGTACTGCTCTGCCTGCCTGAGAGCCAAGAGTTTCCTTTTCTAATTTTCTACTTTAAGCTTCTTTGAAAAGTCTACGTAGGTGAAAGATTCTTTTTGCCTTCTCTTGCTGTAAATGCTTCTCCTGATCACACCGTGTTTTCAGAAGCCTGGAGCTGCCTGAAGACAAGTACAAGCCCAGAAATGCAGTGGCTGTGTTTGCTTTTGCGTTCTGGGCAAAAGCTAGGGCTGCTGCCAGTGCTAAGTAAATACAGAGCTGCCCTAATGAGTGACTGCAGTAGCCAGGGCCACGCTTGCTGCCTGCATCAAGCCAGATGGATCTATCTGGAGACTTGAAGAGCAACTTTCAACTAGCAAAGACAGAGCCACTGGCATTTGGATTACCAGCTCTTCTGTGCTTTTAACAGAGTGCCAATGTTTGACAAAACCATTAAGTTAAATTAAGCCCTCTGTGTTTCAAATGGATTCAGAGACTTCTGGCTGACTTGCTATTAGCAGAGCTGTCTCTCCTCTCTTTCGTCTATTTTCTCTTTTTTTTTCTCCTCCATTTAATTCCCTTTGTGCAGCTAGTTTTACTGCTGACATTTAAAAGCAATGTGCTGGGACTCGAGGAGAGACTTGAAGTAGGGGATGGCACTGCCTGTATGCTTGGAGCCCAGGTGTTCCTACTCCAGCTGTGGAAAGCAGGGAAGATGCTTGGAAGGTGTTTGCTTGGGGAAAGCCTTGTGTCCTGCAGAGCCTGGGGGTGGGTTGTCCACAGATGTTCTGGTGCCTGCAGAGCCCGTGGCTGCTCTGCTTTTCCTGTTGCCAGTGTTATTTCCAGAGAGTCAAGATGAGTGCTTTCTGCAATGAGACAACACTCATTGCAAAGGCAGGGGATAGCAGAGAGCACAGAGGGCAGGAGCAGGGACAGCAGAAGTGTAGTCTGTTCAAATCACCTTGACTTGCTTTGGGCAAAAGTTGAAGGGCTATAAAGAGTCATAGGGCGCTGACCTTGTAAATGGATGCATGACCCAACTGCTCCCCTGTGGCTTCGGCTGCTTTGTGCTCTTGATAACGCTCTTCATGTCCATGGGGAGTCACTGGGGCTGGGGGGTGGTTGCTGAGATCTCATTTGCACAGCTGTGTCTCAACCGTGCAAGCTCTGCTAGTCACTGGTGTGAGAAAGGCTGTCAGCTTCCCCCTGCCCATGTAATGTCACTTTTTTTGGGAGAGGGAGAACTCCCATGGGACCTCACTGTGGCTGCTGGTGGAGCTGTTTCTGCCCTGGATTGTATTTTGGAGGTGTCAGAGGGTGAGCAGAAAGCAGAAGAGGGTGGATATAGGGCATTAGTGCACTGATGCCACCAGCATGTGAATGAATGGAATGTCTCTGGTTGTGGACTAAAGATAGTTGAATCACTGTGGACGTGTGCTGGAGTGTGAATGGGGTCAGGAAAGAGGGAGAGTCCAGCACTGGAAAAGAACTGGGTATTACCATGCACGAGTGAAGGTTTTCCAAGTAGCAGTTGTGCTAAAGGGAATCTCGTAGACCTCGTGAAGCAGGGAGATTTGCTTGGCGGACCACAGATGAAAGTGTCTTGTTGGCATGTGAGGTTTGTAGTACTCTTATCTGCTGCCTCATAGTCCTGGTTCATGGTATTGTGTCGTACCAAGTGCTGTCCTTGTTGTAGCTCCTGTTGTCTGTTTGCAAATTTCAAAATATCAGTTGCAGATGGTGTGGGGCCTGCAAGATTTGTAGAAGCTGGACTGCACTTCCGGAGCAGCCTTCCTGCTGAGCAGGTCACTGCTCCTTGCACCCAAATGCCTTCAAACACCCCCACTCCTGTGTAGGTCTTGTGCCTTTGTTGCCTCAGCTCAGTGTTTATCAGGTCACACCAAGATGTGGCCCCTTGACACACAGAGCTTCCCTGTTGCTATCCCTGTCACAGTTTTCTGGAGCTAAGCCAGGAGCAGCTGAGGGTCAGACCAGCAGAACAACAATGTGGTTGGTCTTGGGTGTGCAGAGCTGGAGTGCTAAACTGCGGGAAGCACCTCTGGGTGAGGACCTGGAGGAAGGTCAGCACTGTGGAGCCTGCTCCTGTTGACAGCCAGCAAATGGTGCCTGTTGTATCTTCCTCATGGGTGTGGCTCCCACTTCTACTGGTGTCTTGTTTCTCTGGGTGCTCTGTCATTATTTCTGTGTTCATTAATGCTGATATGCTCAATTGCATCAGCTCATTTCCAGGGACCAAGTACAATCCCGCGCCTTCATTTGCATCCCCTCTGCCTAGCTGTTGCCCAGGCAATGCCAGGTGCTTTGACATCATTACCCAGCCAACTGGCATCCTCTCTGCCCCATTAACCTTGCTGTAATTGACTTCAAATTGAAGGAATGGGGGCAGGGAGATGGTAGGACAGTGTAGCGCCTTTTGTTTTTTGAAGGGAAAGCTCTGACAGTTAGTTATGGCTATGACTAGATTTGGGAAGGGTTTCTTGTCATCTAGAAAGCTGTGCAGTCTGTCTGGGTTTGTAGTATTTCCTGACCACCATCTCCTGTGGGAACTGTGATGTCAAGTCTCATCAGTGGGTATAAGGAAACTCAGGGACTTTGTGGAGAAGAAGAATGGTGGTGGAGATGCAGAGAGCAGCCGGTCTTTGCAGCCTGGGGGAAGGAAGATGAAGCCGGGTGTTGCAGTAGGGTAATATCTTATTGCTCTTTTGAGCCCTTTAATGGGTGATAAGAGGCAGGAAGTGGATTTATTTTTTTAATTACTCGAGGTCAGGACAGCTGACAGCAGCTCAATTTGGAGCATCTGCTTATCAGGTACAGAGAAGTATCTTGTCCTCTTAAGTGTGGTCAAACACTGTAACAGTAACAAGAGATCACAGAAGTCCAGCCTTTGAGATGCTCCGACCTGCAGCAGCCCCTCGTGTGACCTCAGCTGGCTGGTCCTGCTATGCCTGTACAGTATTGTTTTGAGATCTGGGCCAACCTATTTTGTTATAAATCTATTCCGGCAATATTTTCTAGCAATATCTAGCAACATTTTCTTTCTCCTGGGTTGAACTATTTTTTTTTTTCAATTTCAATTTTGAAATAGTTTACAATTCTCTGGGTTTTTTTTCCTATTTAAAGAGAGAATTTGCTTTTGTTGTGGTTTCCTTTTTGCCTCTTTTGAGCCAAAGTCACTCAAACAGATGCTCCACTACAGAATCTCTGTCACTGAGCTGGCATCTTCCACTGAGTCTTGCTGTGCAGTTTTCTGTCAACTTAAGTCGATTTTATTTATTCACCTTCTGCTTGCACAGCACCAGAGTCGCCAAGTCTTCCTGTGTTTGCTTGTGACTTGTGCTGGATGTAATTCATTAGGCTTAATTGAGCTGTCTGAGGAGAAAGGCAGTGAGAGAGTAGGTGGACGGTGAGCTCAGCATTGGTTGCCTGATGGCCAAACTCATCTGAACAGATCCTGCTTCAGCAGAGTCCCTGCATGAGCCAGGTCTGTCCAGAGAGGAGCTTTCCATCAGCTTCATGCTTCATGCTTTATTGACCCTTATTAAGGAATTATTATTCATTATCTGTTGACATTACTATTTAATTACTTATTACCTGTTACTTATCTAGAAATGAGGTAATTCAGCACTGTTTCTGAGCCTCCCAAAAGGCACAGCTGAGAGACTTCCAACACGAAAGCTTTCTTCAGCTCTATAATCTCAGCTGTCCTCATCTTACCTGTCAGGTCATCTCTTCACTCTCTGCAAGACGCAGGAGCCTGCATAGAGCAAAGCAAAGCGGGGACATGTTGCTGTGCAGACCTTCAAGTGCTGCAGAGATATGGTGAGAGGGAAACTGTTCATCCCCTCCAAGCAAGATGTTCATGAGGAAGGAGCCCTGGAGCTATCACACCTTATTGCTGTGTACTAGAAAAGGTCTAGTGGAGGTAATTGCTGATGGTTGTGTATATTGACTTTGGATTTGCACTTGGATCTGACTCTCAGCTAGGAGATGGCTTTTGAACCTTTGGTTTTCACTTGTTGGAGTCAGGTCAGGGCTAGAAGTACTAGAGATCCCTGGGCAGGTGTCTGCAGCTTGAGCTGGAAGTGATGTGACTGTGTGCTCAGCAGCTTTCCTGAGGAGCTCAGGCCCCTCTTACTGCAGCTGCAATCGTTGTGCCGTGGTGTGAGGGACACAGTTCTGCCTCTGTTTCCCCTGGAGCTATCAGATCTTAATATCGCTTACCAGCCTAGTTTGTATTTAATAACTTGCTTCTCTTGATTTGGAAATGGTTTGCAGAGGGGGCTGACACAAGAGATTGGCTCAGCCTGCAATGTGCTGCCATCCGGGAGCACCCTAAGGTTTAGAGGGTGGATTTGGACATGGAAGCTGTTGGAAATAAAGGTGTAATGCAAGCTATCCTGGAGACGAGTCTTTGGGCTTGCAAGTCTAATGCTTTTCTGTCTTTGCATCTGGAAGAGCTCTAATAATCCTGGCACAAATCTTGCTTTACCCCCTGGCACCTCTGTGGTGAGATTCATACGGGGAGGCTTTGAGATTGGCTTGAGTGTGCACTTTGATTGTGGTGTTCAGAGCAGTCTGAGGACTTTCACTGTCCTCCCGTGCTTGCAACCTACTGTGACAGGCAGCCCAGCAGTGCTGGAGGTTGTCTATGTGTCTGGCAGGTACTGTGAGGGACTGGCATGGCTTCACTCAGCATGTGGGAGCTCCTCCAGCAGCACAGGTTGTGGATGTTCTGGAGCTGTAGTTTGGCTTGGGATCTTCCTTTCTCAGGTTGATATATGTCGTCTTCCCTGCAGCTCTTAGTGGGTTTCCCCTTTCCTGTCCATATGGTTTATCACTTTCCCAGCTAAGCTCAGAGTGGTGCGTGGAGACTCCATGCTGCGGAGTACCTAGAAGTATAGGATTGTAATGGCTGGAAGGGACCTCCAGCATCAGCAAGTGCAGCCCTCATCCCAACATCTCCCTAACTCCTAGACCATGGGCTGGATTGCACTATCCACTCCCTTTTTTAAACATCTCCAGGGAAGATGGCTCCACCATCTCCTTGGGCAGCCTGTTCCAGTACCCAACCACTCTCCTAGTAAAGAACTTCTTCCTAATATCCAATCTAAACCTCCCCTGATGCAAATTGAGGCCATGTCCTCTCATTTTATCATTAAGAGACCAGCATCAGCCTCACTACAAACTCCTTTTAGGTAGTTGTAGAGAGCAGTAAGGTCTTCTCTCAGCCTCCTCCACCTAGGCTAAATAGCCCCAGTTGTGTTCCTCCCATCCCCTGTGCACTCTGTCCCTTTCACTTTTTTTGGTGACTGTAAGACAGAAGAGCCATGTTTCTTTTTCTTCAGAACTTATTCCTAGGCACCTGATTGCCACTTCTTTTTCTGAGAACTCAAAAAACAAAAGTGACTATGACCTGTAAAGGAAGACAAAAGTTTCTGCATGCAGAAAAAAGTTTACCCCCATGCAGAAGGGACAGCACAAAACCTGCCAAGTCGCTATGTGCAGCCATGAGAACCACTAGGGAATGGTGGCAGGATGCCAGCACTGTCGGATGCTCCAGCAGGTTGCAGGGATGTCCCAGGTTGGTGTTTGAAGGACAGATAGTCTTATGTCACTCCAGCTTTGTCTTTTCTGTGTAAACAATGCAGCTGTATTTGAGCTGTTGGTCTGAGGGGTTTTTTTCCAATTTCAAGGCTTCTCAACACTGAGCTGTCTGAGCCAAGTGTTTCCTTAGCATTTGAGGCTCTTTCTGTGCAGTGAGAGACTTGCATCTCATTTACATGGTGTTCGCTTGCCATACAGTGGGTCTCATGTCTCTGAACGTCTGCAGTCAGGGCAGAAGCTGAGTTAATTTGCGGTGGAAGGCAGTCATGCTTTGTCCTGTGTGCTGGTCTCTTTTTGCAAAAACCCCATTTGAGGCAGTTCTTCTTTTCGAAAGTTGAATGTATGTCGGGGTCTTGGTAGGGGTAGGAAAAGAGGCCAAACCTGAAAGGTACAAACTAATCCTGTGTTCTGCCATAAACAGCTTTTACACTCTTCATGTGGACCCTCCTCCAGAATTTTGATCCTCTTTGCCTGCATTTTAGGAAGAAATGCTCACAGAGACAGTCCTGTGGGAAACAAGTAGGCTCCAGAGTTCACTTTGCAGCTGGGTTGGATGAAACACTTCTAAAATTTAGGGGGAAAAAATGCCAGAGGGTTTTTAACTTTCATTTGAGTTAGCTTGTGAAATCATCAGACAGGGCACAGCTTGCCTGGGAGGAAGGACGCTTGGGAAGAGCTGCTGGATCTGAGGGGTCCTGGTGCTGTGAAGAACAAGACAGGAATGTGGGGAGATGTCTGCAGCACTTAACAACCTGGAGGTGTTTTTCTGTGGAACTTGGCTACACAGGAGCTCCGTTCTTCCCTACCTGGGGACCTGGTGGGCTATCTCCTATTCCTTCCCATGGCTGCTTCCTTCTGGGTTTGCCCTGAAACCTGCTGGTATCTCTTGGCAATGTGTGGTGAGTTGCTCCTGGCCAGGTGCGTCCCAGGAAGCTATCACCACCAACAGCCCTGTGACCATGGGTGCAGCAGGAGAGTATCTGATGGCCTGGGACATAAACATCTCTGTAAAGCAATCAGCTCTGGATGCAGGCCTGGAGGAGATTAAAACCAGGAGAGGCCATAAGGAAGCCATAAGGTTCAAGGTGGGAAATGATAGATTTAGGCTGGATATTAGAAGCAAGTTCTTCAAATGTGAGGTTGGTTGATGGCTGGAATGGGCTGCCTGGGGAGGTGGTGGGAGCCCCATCCCAGGAGTCAGTTAAGGTCAGGCTTGATGAGGCTGAGAGCAGCCTGACCTAGATGGAGTTGTTCCTGTGTAGGAAGCTTGGACTAGATGACCTCTAGAGGTCCCTTCCAGCCTAGAACATTCTATGATTCTATACACCCTATCTTTTACTAAAAGGCTGTTGGTGACTTGGTGCTTCTCTGTGCTTTGGAGATGCTGTTTGCACAGTGCCCAACACATCATAGCCTAAGGCTGTCTCTGAGGTCCCAAATACTCCTTTTTCAAGCCCTGCAGCAACATCTGACAGGTAGAAGATGATGGCAGCATACCAGTAGCAGCACTTGAGCTTTTCTTTAATTCACCTTGCACCCTGTCCAACATCCCAAGAGAGCTGGGAGGGACATACACCAGTGGCAAGAGGGCTGTGCCATCTGCTGGGGCTGGTGCAGGGCTGTCTGAGGGCTGCAGAGGGTTAAGCAGACATTGACAGTAAACAGGAAGAGAGGACAAAAGCAAGTCTGCTGTAATTATGTAGCATTTATTATTAATACGCTGGAATTGCTGGAAGCAGCCTCTGTAATGTGAATACTGATACAGAGGTTCAGAAGACAATTTAGCTCTCATCTGTCTGTTTATTAGCTCCCTCAGCTCTAGCAGGCAACGAACTAAAGCTTCATTTGCTATTGCCTTGTTGCACCCCTTCTTCTTCCCCCAGACTCCTCACCGTTTTCATCAAGAAGCCTGTTCTTTGTTTACGCTCCCACTGGGCACCACAGCAATGTGTGGCGTGATCCTGGGCAGCAAAGCAGATTTTAATCCCTGACCTGAGCCTGCAAGGTGTGGACCAAGGTGTGACACATGGCTGTGCAGACTGTTCCCTTTCTGAGGGTAGCACAGCTGTGGCTGCCGATGCTGGTTTGGGATGTTGCAGCTCCCGGACAGTCATGCTCAGCCTCAGGTCAACAGTTTCAGCAAGACCACACCGCATGGACTGGTGCAGGCTTGGAGTCCTCAGTTCATCGAGGGGTTGGGATGAGGGGAGAGGGCAGGTGTATGCTGCTTTAGGAAGCTGCCTAGGAAATATAAATGAAAGCTGCTGGGGTGGAGAGAAATGTTAAACCAACTGTCAGGCAGTGCAACAGGTTTCCTTTTTCTTCTGCAGCTTGGTGGCATCACAAGATCTCTTTGGCTGGAATAAACCTTTAAGATCATCAAGCCCAACCTTTGACCCAACACTGCCAGCTCATCACTGAACAGCTACCTAAGCACCAGATCTATACATCATTTAAATCTCTTCAGGGATGGTGAACAGGCTGCCCTAGGCAGCTTGGTAACTCTTTTGGCCAAGAAATTCTTCTTAATATCCAGCCTAGTCCTCTCCTGGATCTGTCATTTTAGCTTCTGTACAAGTTTCTGAGCTTCAGCCTGGGTTTTAATCTGCATATCCTGAACACATAGGACATCTATTCCTTTATGTATTATACAGTAGTTTAAAGAGGATTAAGACAATAGCTAATCTAAATGATGAATGATGTAGATTGCTCAGCCTCTGAGCCACCGGGATTTTTCTTTCACACAGATTAGTCAGCTCAGTAGCTAAATATTGGGGCAAACCATATAAATCCATGCAGATAAGCCTCTCGGGCTCAAATAGGATGGAAGGATTTTGAAATGGGCTTCAGTGTTGCACTGTGTCTTGTCATGGTGTCTGTGCCCGCATGCTGACACGACAGACAGGGAAGGCAGCTCAGTGACTGCTGGTGCACGGCCCAGGTGGCCAAGGAAATAAAGCATCCCCTGCTCCTTGGTCGATGGCATTATTGGATACAGTTAGTGGCAGGAGAGGGAGGGGATCGATGCTGCTCGACTCTCTGCCACCGAAGCCCTATTTGCTTGTTGAACTGCAGGGAGTCTGATCCACTCAAAGACAGAGATGTGCAGCAGGATAATGTGGGCTACTGGGGTTTTACTTGCATGGACAGGCTAGTATGTGATCTGTCCCCCACTGTCAGTGCCGAGAAGATGGTACCAGCAGCTCCCACGACGTGTGACTGGTTGGAGAGAGCTTTTACTGGTGTGTGACTGAATGCAGGTTTTTCCTAACTCTGAAGCAAATGGTTTAAATCTTTTACTTATTTCTCATTGAGTCTGTCAGGCTTGTGTCAAGTATTTTTGAGAACCAAAAATGCCATTTGCTTCATCTTAATGAAAAACTATTTTGGTATTTTTTTCCCCCAGGAACTAAGAGAATTGTAGTTTCAATTGCAAACCCGAAAAACTCCTCAGGAAAAAAAAAACCAAAACAGCACCTGCAAAACAAAATCAAACCCCCTTCTAATAGTCGTGAGACTTGGCTGTTAGAAGAGACTTTCATTTGGTGTTTTGGATCTGTGCAAAACAAGGGTCTGGAGAGCATTCAATCATATGGTACCTCCTTTAATGAAGCTTTCTGGGCATATTATTCTAATGATGTTTAATGGCACTGATTTCTTCATCTTAACTGAGTATGGTTTTTTTCCCAGTCTGTATAATTTTAATTCATTCCTCTTATGAGAAATATGAGAGCCAGGACACTCTTGACTCAGTGCAGAGTCGTCCTGGTGATTGTCTCGTCTCTCCCGGTGGGGATGCAATCATCCCAGCATTTGGTTGTCTCAGAGTGAGGGCTGTGGAGAGGCAAAGCTTGCATCAGAACCAGGATTTGTCAGAGGACCTGTTCTGCTTGAATTTTCCCTTTTCCTCTTGAAATATTTTGCTTTCTGCCATTTAGCGAGATGCTGTGTGAACACCGTAGTTTGACCAACACTGTATGTCTAGCCTGTGGCTAAGTCTGGTCTCCTTCCCTTTTTCTCTCCCCAGGCTGAAGGGCCTTTGTGTGCTTGGTGTGCCCTGACAGAGAAGACGTTTGTCCCCTTTCTCCCTGTGGTCTCATCACAACCTTTCTGAGGTATGAGGATCAGAGCTGTGTACGATGTCCAAGTTACAGCTGTATGGTAGATTTTTGTGGTGACAGTGTGGTCTGGTTTGTGGCAGAGATGTTTGTGGCTGCACCCTGTATGTGGATTTTACCTGGCCTCCTCACCAGGTGAGAATTGGGTAAAAATTCTGCGTGGATCAGGGTTAGCTGTGGAGAATGTCTTAAGTGCCACACAATTACTCCCGCACATTGCACACCCTAGCTGGCTAGGTAATGTGGGGCTCACAAACAGGATGCTGCAGGCATGGGAAAATGCCTTTGTTTTCACCCTTCCTGAGATCAGGCAAGGCTAGGTTTGCTCAAGCTCTCCTCTTTGGGGACAGATCTCCCTTCTCTGTAACATAATCCAGTGCTTCACAAAGGAGACACTTCCTTGGATACCGTGCTTGGGCAGTGGGACAAACCTACAAATGTTCACTGCACATTCTGCAGCTGAAAGGTTTGCCTTGTGCCTCCTGAATCACAGCACCGTGCCCTGCCTAGCGTCCTCTGGGAGCTGTCAGTGGCTGCCTTAACAGTGCGGTAACACAGGTCTTCAGGATGCAAGCAAGGTCAGGTGTCTGCTCAGAAATGAGATTGGAGATGATGCCACCAGTGCTGACAAATGGCCTGTCATTAATCTCTGACTCACAGTGGCAGAGAGGGCAATGGTGGAAGAATCCCATGAGGTCACTCAAAGCCTCCTCTCCCTGGGGAGCTGCACACTGCTTCTACCCTGAACCTTTCTGAATGGGATGGGTGTCCATTCCCAGTGATGGTGGGTCCCTTCCTACACCCCTGCCCTGAGTGTTTTTGGGTGCATGTGAAAGCACTCATTATAAATCTGGTCAAACTCCTAGGCATCTGGGAACCAGCCCCATGGAACTGAGTGCATGCGCCCCTGTTTGGGAACTGGCTTGTGGTGTGTGCTCAACAGTGGTGCAAGAAGGATGAAGGTTGAAACAAACCTTACTTACCTAGGTGTTGCAATACCACAGTGGTACGTGGGGTGCTATGTTGCTGGGAAAAGTTGCAGGGAGCTGAGTGAATCACAGAATTATTGAGGCTGGAAAAGATTATTGAGGGTCTAAGATCATCAAGTCCAGCCTATGACCCAACATCACCACAATCAGCTAGACCATGACACTAAGAACCACATCCAGTCTTTTCTTAAATGCCTATAGGGGTGAGGACTCCACCACCTCCCTGGGCAGTCCATTCCAGTGTCTGATCTGGAGACCAAACCTGTGATGGTAGAACTCTGTGATCCCCAGTACTGTGGCACAGCCTGGGTACACCTCTGCTGGGTGCATATCTTGCTCACAGATCAACGTTCACTTGCTCTCTTGCTTTTAGAGTCTCTTTCTATGCTTTTTATAGAAGGAAGATATTTCTTCAGTTGAAAATGACTCCTTGACTGTTATAAACAAAACAGCCAGGACATCCCGTGGTACTGGATGTAGCAGAGATGCTTCACTCACTGCTTAGCCTTGGTAGTCAGTTGCATAGGACAAAGTTGTGTTTTCAGTTTGCTCTTGATTCTACATGTAGAGTCTTTGTGGATGTGGCAGGAACAGGTGACTTTCTCCTGTGAGTTATTTGAGGTCTTTCTAACCTCTTCAGGAGAAAAGAAGACACAGTCCACATCTAATTCCCTCCAAACACTTCAGGCTCTTGACCAGCAGTGGGGAGTTCATGGGCTATAGGGACACATGGAGAGGTTTATTTGCCTGGAAAGGTAGAGGTGAAGGATGTGCTGATGGGAAAGAGGAGGTGCAGGTTTTGGGAATGCAAGGGTTTTTACCAGCCCAGATTGCTGCAGCTGCTACACAGCCCGAATTGTGTTTCTGGTATCCTCCCCCTCCGCCTCTGCCAAGCTACAATTCCATTTTTCACTTTTCTTCCATTCCCTCTTAACTGGAAGGAGTCCTAAATAAAGTTGCTGTCACTTTTATTTGTAGGCATGGAGGAAGATGGACAAAAAGCCTGTGTGCTCCTGACACCCACAAAGCAGTAGCTGTTTGTCTTCACCCACGTTGGTGAAGCCATAATCCAGCACGGGTGTGCATCCTCCTTGGGCATGTGGGGTTTCTGTGGCCCCCTGCCCGGGGAGCTTCAGGAGGTAGATGGAAGGGCTTCTACACCCTGGCTGCTGGCCATGGGGCTGTCACAGAACCAGGTTTCTTTGGGAACACCTGTCCTAATATCCCAGACCTCTGAAAATAAAGATACATGAACTTGCCTGCCTTAAATATCCATCACAGGCTTCTTGTCTCCATCTTGATTGGTTCCAGCAAGGTCAACTTTTTTTAATAACTTCTGGACTTCGGCAGGGAAAACTATTTCCTTCAGGAAATAATATAATTAAGGTTGCCTGACACTTCTGATTATAAGCCCCTGTCTTCAGTTGCTTGAAACTATGCCAGCCTTTAACCATTTGGACTGAAATTTCACATGTCTCTGCCTCCGGCTGAATTTTTTTGGAAAATTTTAGCAGAGAGAGTTTTAAGCTGCTCTTAGAACACAATTTGGGGGAGACAAAGGCATTAGTTTATCCACAGCTCAAAAAATAAAAAAAAAAACCTCAAACCCAGGAAAAATTCTTGCAGTTGTTGTGCTGAAGAAACTTTAGTGTCATTACACTGCACGACCAGGGAGGGTACGCAGCCAGTGCCCAGGATACGCTTGCTGCTGGTGCCATGAACATCCACCTTCCCGGCGCCCGGTTGCGAGCCCCTGAAAAGCGCTGCTGTGTGGGTGTATGCAGTGTGTGCGGGGAGCTAGTGGCTCTTCTGCTCCCACAGCAGGAACTGCACTGCTTTGAGCACATGTGAGTGAAAAACCCACGCCACAGCTCTTGCAAGGGATGCCTGGGGGCCCTTTGGTACTATGAAAACCACTGACCCCTGACTGATGTAGCCCCGGCTTGGGCTGCAGAAGATGGTTTTGGGAAAATCCTGTGTGTTTGGCATTTTTTGGCTTTGTTTGCAAGAAGTGGTTCTGTTACTCCTTATACTCTGTCTGTGGCGTGTGGATGCATCATATGAGACATGCGTCATGCAGATACTAGACTTCCATCAAGGTTTTTCAGGAGCCTGTTTAAACAGTGGTTTTTGCATTGCAGCTACTGCAGGTTGCTCCTAACTCAGATTGATGCTACAGAAATGGCCAGAATGAGTATTTCTCAGGGGTAGTGCAGCCAGGTCCTATTAAGCAAGTGTCACACTCATGAAGTGTCCTGACTGTGGCATTACCAGGACCTCAAACCCTGATGGTGTAGGGTGAGCTCAGGATTGATCTCTCCTGCAAGGATCTGCCTCAGGACTCATCCCTGCTCTGTGGCTGCTGATATTTGGTCCTTACAAGAGTCTACCTGAGCTGTAGTTGAGGCTGATTTTTGGGTAGTCTATCTCACATATCTTCCCACTAGTTCAAAAGTAGCTTATGCCCCAAGCAAGGTCTTTTAGCTGATGACCTACCCTTTAGTGAGTATGGTAGCATTGAGACAATGGTTGGATGTGATGATCTTGAAGGTCTTTTCCATCCTTAATGATTCTATGATTCTACAGTTTGTGCATGCTGGGAAATTTGATCTCAAATTGGGGAAAAAGCAATTAATGATTCAACATCCACGGGGAAATCTGGAGTGCTGGACCAGTAGCAGAGCCGGCTTGTTCCATCAGGACAGGGTACAGAAGTGGCAAGGAAGTGTTAGTCTTTAACACATGAACAAGTTTCAGGGACACCCCTCAGCAAAGGCATCAGGATTTTGCACTTTATACTCAGGATAACACACTGCCCTTGCGAGAACCACGTCCTTACCACCTGAGCAGAAGATGCTGCAAAAGACTCTCCAAGGTTGCTCAGTACTAACTCCGTTTTTCTTGTCATGTCCTTGCCAAGCTGAACTGATAGCCCAGGCAGGTCCATGGAAGGTAGCCTTTTCACTTGGTGTAGCCTGTTCTTCTCTGTTTCACTTCATCTGCAGGTGAAAAAAACCCCCCATAATCCAAAAAACTTAAACAACTGCACTGGCATTGCAAAGCAAGGCTTCTCCCCAGCTTGCCAGTCACTTGTCAGCTCCAGAGTGCCTGACAGACCAATTCTTGAGTGATGGGGCATTGCTAGTGTTGGGCTTGGGGCAGCTGGAGTTAAATTTTTTGATGGCTGACACCTGACAAGCATGATAAATTGCAGCACACCATGGCTGCTGGTATGACGAACGTTCGGCTTCCCTCCTTTACAGCCCTGGGAAAACTTTGCAATTATTTCCCAGTGCTTTGCAAATGAGGGTTTCTCCATAAGGCACTCAGCAGAGTTTGGCGGTTTATTTTTTAGGTTTTGCAGGCAGCTGAGGTCAATGGGGGGTTGTAGTCTGTGTTTCTGGAGCATCCTGGATGGAGTCTCAGGAAAGCTCTTCAGCTTGCAGTCAGGTGCTAATTAAAGCACATGATGTTCTAGGACTGGGGTCTCTGTCATCCTTGGGAAAGGATCTCCGCAGGGGAGTCTCCCAGATTTTCCAGCAGAGTTCGGCTTCTATCTTTCACTCTTAATAATGCAGAACCATAAGGGGTTTTTTTCCACCTCAGAACATTCAAAAAGGAAGGGGGAAACAGTGCAAGCTGAGCCACAAGAGTTGGATAATGAACACAGATCTCAAGTGATAATTTGTTTGCCTAATATAAGAGGCATATTGGCTGCTCCAACTGAAGGCACCGCTGGTTGCAGTAATGCCTCAAATTCCATCTCACTAGACAGCATGTCAGATGTAGCACAGAAAGTCTCTCTCTCTTGTCTCCAGTCCTGAGTGTCCATGCTGCAAAGCCACGCATGCATGCTTTCCTCTTCACACTCCAGGGTTCAGTCAGATTGGCCTCTCCCTGCACGATTTAACACACGTGTGAGGCTTTGCAGGATTAGGGCTTAGGCAGCGTGAGACCTTGTGGGCAGATGCCTTGGTGCTGGGCTGACATTTTAGTGCTGCTGTGCTCTTTTGGCTGGAGAGCATTGCTGTGTGTTGTTAAAGATCAGAGAGGCCCCAAGCCGCTGTATTTATCCTCCTTCGCTTTTCTGTCTCTAAATCAAAATAATTAAGCAAATGCATGCTTTGAGGCTGAGCTGTGATGCTCATGTGGGAGGGCTCTTCATCTCACTTCATGTTTATACTGGTTACCCCCAGCTGTCAGGGCTGGAAAACAGATGCCCCCCCCCCCCGGTTGTTTTCTAAACTCAAAGCAATGGTAGCATGACAGGTTGTCTCTTCTGTTTTGTTGAAGAAAACCCTAGATTTGTGTGGCGAGGCTTTGTCAAGCAGCCAGAAGTATCCCTTGGACGTTGATGTGAAATTGGGGACGCCCCAAGGATTCTGCACTGGTAGAGAGGTAAGATGTAGCTTAAAATACTTGCTTTCTTGGTTTGTGCTCAGCTAAAGTGCTCTGAGACACTTGGCTGTGACAAGGCTGCAGAACATGTGTCTTTTGGCTAGGATGGCATTTATGAAAGTGTGGCAAGAGGCAACTCCAGGCTCTGGTGTAAAAGCAAGCCCGTGCCTGGTGTGCAAAGAGTGTTGCTGACAGTGGTTACTTGCGTGCATGGGATGGGGGGCTTTTCCATAGAGAGCCCTCCTGCATAGAGAGCCCTCCTGCATGAGAGCCCTCCTTGGCATAGCCTGAGGGGGCTATGTGTAGTCTAACCGGGGCAGTAAAAGTCCTGTGGAGAAGGTAATTGTCGCCCAAACCTGCTTCAAGGTTGGAGGTGCCACATTTCACAAACATGCACAATTTCAAGCTATTGGACCTACCTGGGTGTTCTTTCTTCTTTCCTGCACTGGGGCCCAAAGCATCATGAATGTGATGAACTTGCCTGGGCTCTGCTCTACTGAAACAAGCTGCATCCTCTTAGGAGATAACTCCATCATCAGTCATGGTCTGGGACCTTTTTGTATGTGCTTTGTACGGGGCAGTGATAACACAGTGCTACTTTTTTTTCAATTCTTAGGCACCTTAGCGGAACAGGGTAGAGCCCTGTGGATGGGGCTGTCCCATCTGAGGACACAGACCCAGTGCAGCCACACTGGGGAAGCCGGTGCTTGCTGGTGCTGTGTTTGAGAAATTAAAGCGATGGATTCAATTTTAACACGTCTCTAAATGTCAGGCAAGGACATCTTAAGTGGGAATTGTCACTGTTTGACTAGCGCAACCTCCCACTTAGCTAAAACTGTGTGGCTTTAATTAGATTGATATTGGGAGAGTAATAACTTACATTGAGGAGCAGAAACTATCAGCCAAAATAGCATCAAGTGCCACAAACTTCCTCTTGCAGAGCTCCCCTGCCCTCTTTCCCAAAACCATGCTTCTCCCAGGGTGTGTTGCAGCCCCTTTAACCCTTGATCGGTAAGCCACAGGTAAGGACAGAAACCTCCCAGTGTGCAAGGCTGAACAAAGGCTATGGAGTTAGAAGCTCAGGGTTATGGGATCAGAGGTTTGAGCAGCACCTGATGGAGCCACAGTGGGGAGCAGGTTGAGGTCTGGGCTTGCAGAGATCCTCTGCAGCAACAGAGCCAACATTGCCTGGTGATGGCATCTGTAGAGTTGTGTGAAATAAGGACCGCTTCCTTCCCCATTGTGGGTGTGGACCAGTCTGCCCACGGGACTCCTCGCAGAGCTGCAAATAGAGCAGATTGAGGCGAGTACATCGCTAATAATACCAATTATGGCTGCATGCTAGCTACAAGGTACACTGGCAGTAATGGGATCCAGGGGGATGAAATGTAAGCATTGTAATATGGTGAGATAAATTAGCATTGTAAAATTAGCCATGAGTCTAGTCAAGGATCTGACAAATGTGTCGCAGCTTTGGTACAAGCTCTGAACGCTGCTGAATTGGATTTAGTGGCCCAGAGCAAAGCATATGGGAGCAAGGGAAAAGAAGACTTTATGAGAGGTCTCTGTACACACATGCTAATGGTTAACGCTGCTTGTTCCTTCCCTGGCTTTGCTGAATGATATGTCCCCTGGTGCCTGCATGTACACAGCAGCAGAGGAATAAAAACCCAGCCCTGCCAATGTGCTGTTGAAGTAGCTCACCACCTGGCAAAGAGATGGGAAGAACTTTGGTGAAGGAGCAACAGGCTGGTATTTCTGCCAGCTTTGGTGCCTCAATTGCCAACCCCTGCTCGGCATTATGGCTGTGGGCTTCCTCACCCAAGTTTGCTTCCAAAGAGAGGACCTAGTGCTGGAGTACAGGTGGGATGTGCTGCAGGCATTCACATGTGTTTTGGTCTTGCAGGGGTGGTAGGAAAGCCTGACCTGTTCTCCTACACTCAGCTGAGCTGTGGGGCAGGAGATTGGCTGGAACCCAGCATTATGCTACATGGAAGCTTTGCCCATGCCACCAGCATGTGTAGCCAAGTCTTTTCAGTTCAGATACACACACTGCCCTTCCTCCTCTGAGGCAGAGAGTGGAAGCCGGGAGATGCATTTTGTGCCTTGCAGACACTGGGAAATGGATGTGGCCGGTTCTAGTGAGATCCGCTTCCTGGTGGCTCATTAGGACAGGCTCCACTGGAGGGGGATGCAAGTGGTCCTGCCTGTGAGCAATGGATGGCTGGCGAGAGCCTCTTACAGATTTGTAAATGCAGGCTAAGTGCATGTTTAATGGCTGACGCATTACACAGGCTCTAGGAAGGGGCAGGCATGATTTAGGTCTGCTTTGACAAGGCATGCCGTATGTCTCACTTAGTGGTTGTAAAAAGAAGGGAGAAAAATTCTGAATATGCCTTGTGGTGCTCTGTGGTAAAACTAGGGGAGGCAGAAAACTTGCAAGAGGGTCCATGCAATGCACAGAATGACAGAGTCACGCTATGGTAGATTTTGGAAGGGTCCTCTGAAGATCATCTAGTCCAACACCCTTGCCTGTTTAAGTCATGCCACAATAGTGCAAAATGTATTGTAGGTGCATGGCAGATGTATCTACAGGAGGGCCACGGCAACTCTGCATGTCACACCTCTGGAGAGAAGATTGCAGAGAACAGTCTACTGTCCTTTGTGACTCTGCTGTAGCGCTGGGCTGAGTAGCAAATCCCAAGGGATCATGTTGGCATTGAAGGAGCATCCCAAGAGACTTGAGTGAACTTGAGTGCTGAGACCATATGAAATGAGGCCTGAGGTGACAAGCCTCAGTTTGTGGGAGGTCTGCTTGGCCACTACCAGCAGTCCCTGCTGCAAACAAGGCACAAAGAGTGGTGGTGTCTCTTTTACGGTATCTCAGACCCCAGCTAGTCCCATAGCATGTTTGTCCTGCAGCAACAGAGGAAGCACAATCCTTGAATTTGCTGCTGGAGAAATAGTGATGTGGGACCTTACCAGGGATCAACAGGACAATGACCCCACAACTGAGTGCTAGCAGCAGCAGAAATAGAAATACAACTTCTCAGGTTCTTGTGCAGCAGTGATATATCTTGTTTCTATTGACTTTCTTAAACCTCTAAAATACGTTGTAGATTGATCTACGAATCTGCAAAAAGCACCTGTTTTTTTAAAGTCTAAAGCAATTTTCTGCCTGCTCCTTGTGGTTGGTTCTGAACAGACACATGTTCTCTTGTCCTATTTGAGGCTGGCATGCTGCCATGGTGGTAGGAAGTTTAGTAATACTTGAACTGGATCGATTGAAGCCCATTATCTGTGCTGCCTGGGACTCAGCACTGGGGGATAGGGGGGTGGAAATACTTTCCCCAAATGCATCAAAGCCCCGCAATGAGGATACACAGAGCTCTATTTATAGATGAACAGATATCTTGCCAAAGCTTAGTTATGCAGTTTTTGATGGTTTATGCAGTTTTTTCCAGTGTTTGGGTCTGAAGGAGTATATTCCTGCCCAGGGAGGTTGTGGAGCCTCCTTCACTGGAGATGTTTAAAACCAGCCTGGATGTGTTCCTGCGTGACTTGGTCTAGGTGATCCTGCTGTGGCAGGGGGATTGGACTAGATGGTCCCTTCCAATCCCTAATGATTCTATGATTCTATTCTGCCTTACGGCTTAGGTGCACCACTCCAGATATAACCCATAATGCTACTGCTTAGTATTAGGAAAAGTTTTTTTCACAGAAAGGGTGGTCAGGCACTGGAATGGGCTTCCCAGGGAGGTGGTTGAGTTGCCATCCCTGGATGTGTTTAAAGGTCATTTGGATGAGATGTTGAGTGATATGGTTTAGGGGTGAACTTGTAAAGTAGGGTAGATGGTTCCACTTGATGATCCCAAGGGTCTTTTCCAACTAGAGTGATTCTGATTCTAGATGGCTTTTGACTTTCCTCCAGATAGGGATCTGCTTTTCACATGAGAAGAAAGAAGTGTCTAAGAGTTCTTGTAAGTGCCAAATGACCAGCCATCTCTTTTCCTGTGTCTGTACAAACCCCTGCGGACTTGCCTCCAGAGCAGAACTGCCACCAGTGTTACACCAGCTCAGTGTGATTATTTAGCTGACTTTTCACCTCTTAAGTACATACATCTTCAGACTCCTGGAATTTCTGTTCCTCAGATGTGCCACCCTTCCAGCAAAGACGTTTTTCTTCCTGTTTATCCTAAATCTCTCAGTGTCTCATGTTGGGTGTCATGAATTTTCTCTCCATCAAATGCTAACACAGTCATTCAGGTTAGTAGCAGCCATGCAAATTACATGTTTGGTGTGGTTCATCAGACCAAGTCATCACAGGTCTTGCAGCATATGTGCACAGACATCTTCAATGAGGATGTGGTTTTTGAAGGGGTGATAAACAGGGTGGAGTAAAGCGGGGTTACCAACTCCAGGTTCAGTTCCTGATGTAAAGCTGTATCTGTGCTTATACAGTAGAGTTGCTCTTCATTTCCTTCCATACATGGCTCTCTCACAAAAGTCGTGAAACTAGGTAAAGGAGAAGGGCAAAGGCTTTGTTCTGCCTAGATTCTGCCTAGATTAGCAGATTAGATTAGCATCATAGTGTTAAAGATGCTGGCCTCCCCTTTTCCCTCATTTATGACCCAAGGAAGCAGTGTCCTGATGTGACATTACAGCCACAGGTTTTCATAGAATCATAGAATCATAGAATCATT
>VXBP01008125.1:620-224172 GCA_013400115.1 Rhinopomastus cyanomelas
GGGCAGCCCCTTCCAGTGCTCTGTCACCCTCACCGGGAAGAAGTTCCTTCTCACATTGACGTGGAACCTTCTATGTTCCAGCTCACACCCATTGCCCCTCACCCTATCACTAGATGACACTGAGAAGAGCCTGGCTCCATCCTCCTGACACCCACAAATTAAATATATAAATATTTGAAGGATTTAAACAATCATAACAGTTTCCACAATAACTTCTTTATATACTTTCTCTCTCGACATATCTGAATGTTATTCCTCCCTGCTGCAGGTAGAGTCCTGCGGAGAGCCAGCAACCAAAGAGTTAAAGCTGGAGCCAAGTGGTGGACACCCAATAGCAATGACGAGCCCTTGTTTAGGCCCTGCTCAACGAGCACAGCAGATCTGTGGCACAGCGTTAAGCACGTGTAAAACCCCACATGGATTTGAGGCATTCCTACATGACAGGGCTAAGCACCGAGGGGCTTTGGGAAAGTTTCAGGTGAAATGTGAGAAGGCAAAGGGGGTTAAACTGCTTCGATGGCAGCTGTTCTTGTCCCTGAAAGGAAAATGTCTTCAATTATTCATGTTCAGCTTAGGCTGACAATGAAGCCAGCTTCAACCGAGTAATTCTCCTGCATTATTCATGCCGTGGATGGAGCAGCCTCTGCATCGAGACGACGTCGCAGGTGAACCAAGCCGGCAAACGGTTGAGAAGCCGGAGCTGTTCATAAACTCAAAGACACCGCGAATGTTTGTGTGATATTTAAATATGAAAATCCATTGAGTGTTCCCGTGAGCACAGAGATGAGGGTTTGTGTGAGCTGGAAGTTACAGAGGCTCAGAAGCATCACTGGGGTAAATCTTCAGCAACCAGCAGGAGGAGGCAGCGAAGTTCTTATCTCAGGTGTCCGCTGGATTTATCTGTTGTCCTGCAGCACGTGGCAGTACCAAGGAATCTCAGTTAACACAGTGGTTACTGCATCACAACAAGCCTCTGGTGCTCCCTTACACTAAGCTGAGGAGGCTGGCTGATCAGGAGCCAGCAGGATGCCCAGGTGGCCCAGACCACCAGAGGCATCCTGGCCTGGATCGAAAAGTAGTGTGGCCAGCAGGAGCAGGGAGGTGGTCATTCCCCTCTCCTCAGCTTTGGTGAGGCCACACCTCGCAGTCTGGTGTCCAGTTTTGGGGCACTCACTACAAGAGGGATATTGAAGGGCTGGAGAAGGGACAGAGGTGGCTACCAAGGTAAGAAAGGGCTTGGAACCTGTGTCTTGTGAGGAATAGCTGAGGGATCAGAGGCTGGTTAGCCTGGAGAAGAGGAGATGGAGGGGAGATCTTGCTCTGGAGCCATTTAAGGTCAGGTTTATTGAGGCTCTGAGTGGCCTGATGTAGGTAGAGTTGTCCCTGTGTTGGAGGTTGGACTGGATGACCTCTAGAGGTCCTTTCCAGCCTAGAACAATCTGATTCTGTGACAGTAGCTCCCTTAAGCAGTTAATAAAACAGGAAAGACCAGAGACAGCACAGCGCTCTTAATCCACATCAGAAATCTCAGGTTGACCTCTTACAACAAGGGTCTGTGAGTGTAAAACCAACCAGAAACAGCAGAAGCCTTGCATGACCTCCACTGAACATCCCTGTGCAGCTGCTCTCTAGCGACTGGTGTCACTCTGCAAAGCTCAGGCACCCACTGTCAGCCTCACCTCTGTTACTCCTACCAAGTGCTCTAGTGTTGGGCTCTGATTAAGAAGAAGCGAGGTGCTTCAAACCACTGTAAGCAAAGAGGAGATAATTGGTGAGCAGGGCAACAGAGGAGGCTGCTCCTGGCAGGAGAGATCAGCCCTGCAGCTCTGACAGTCTACCTGCACGTCTCTGCTTCAGCACTGAGAACACGGGGAGCTGCTTCTCTCTCCAGGACTGAGTGGCCAGTGTTTTGACTAAGACCCTTAGAACAAGGTCCCTTACACTATTGGGGGGGTGAAGAAAGACAGACACTACTGGCAGCAGGGTAAAAATGTGCACAGTGCAGTGGGACCATCAGCCCTCCCCAGCCTGCAGCCAGGACCAGAGACTGACACAAGGGCTGCTGGAGACATCAAAAACATGCGAAGTTAAGGGAGCAAAGAGGGACCGATCACCTATCACCACATTCTCTGCCAAGAACCTGACTGAGAAGAGCCACAGAAACTGAGGAGTTTCTCCAGAGATCTGCAGAGCTGAGGAGAAAGGCTGCAGAGGGAGCCAGAGCCTGTAGTCCTGAGTGGTCATCTGACCCCTTAACTCTCTTCTCCCCCTTTCCCTCCCCTCTGAGTTGGACATCCAGTAGCTTCTGTGCCTTCAGAGTTCAGAATCTGACCATTTCAGTAAACTCTGACTTTCACGTGGCCCTGTTGTGTAAATCTTCTTCATTCAACCCCAAGTGAATCCATGAACCTGAGTCACAACCAGGAGGTGACATCTGTACAGCAGCAATTCTTCCCAGCTCAGCTATTCCAGAACAGCTTCACTTCAGAGACTAAGGTTCACCCTCTACAGTGGAAACACAGAACCTCTTCTGTAGATTCTGCTTGAAGCTTGCAGCCCGTGTTTGGGGTACAAAGCATTTTGAGGATGAGAGCCAGGTTTTTAATCGACATTTAAGTCACGGAGTCCTCATGCCCTCTGCAATTAGTCATCCTATTAACCAATTATCCTCGCTGTTGGAAGCTGGAACTCAAGGTCCACTCAGACTTGGTCTCTTCACATGCCAAGTGCTGTGTGTACCTGAATTTTCTCCTAGGTTAGAGAGCCATCTAGCAGCAGACTCTGCTTTGCCGATGCCTGCAGCACAGTAATCATCTCTCACACAAGCAAACCGAGAGTGAATTTTGCTACCTCGTTCCTTGAATTAGCCTCATGAGTATTTTCAAACCTTTCACAGAATCACAGAACATTAGGGACTGGAAAGGACCTTGAGAGATCAGTCAGTCTAATCCACACACCCAGCAGGATGACCTAGATCAAGTTGCACAGGAACACGTCCAGGTGGATTTTAAATGTCTCCAGAGAAGGAGATTCCACAACCCCCCAGGCAGCCCCTTCCAGAGGTCTGTCACCCTCATCAGGAAGACGCTCCTTCTCAGATCGATGTGGAACCTCCTCTGTTCCAACTCACACCCATTGCCCCTTGTCCTATCATTAGATGCCACTGAGCAGAGCCTGGCTCCATCCTCCTGATGCCCACCCTTCTCTGAAACATAAGCCCCATAAGCCAGTGATGTGAAAGTGCCCAGGGAGGCAGTGAGTGCTGACAGCATCAGTGTTTTACAAGTTACCACTTTACTGACCTGTTAACTGCCTCTTACCAACCAAACCAATTGATTTTCAGAGCTTTATGCATTTTCACATTGTTTATTACCCAATGTGCTACACAAAATCTGGCAGGGGGATTGCGCTAGATGATCTTCGGAGGTCCCTTTCAATCCCTACTGTTCTGAGAGTCTGTGATTGCTCACTGTGCTTTTCAACAGAATCAGAGTATCCTGGATGGGATTTCAAAGATCCACCTGGAGTTTATGGATGATATTTATGGAAAGTGTTTTATTGCCAAGAGGAACCCAAGCTAAACATAGCAACATCCTGTCTGCATGCACACTCTGCAGGGAAGCACACACCCTTCCTTCAAGGGCTCCTAGATCTGGCTTCTCCTCACCAGCCTGGCATGAACCACAGCCCCGGGACACTGTCTCCTTCTCTGGAGACGTTTAAAATCCTCCTGGATGTGTTCCTGTGCAACTGGGTCTAAGTGATCCTGCTCTGGCAGGGGGATTGGACTGGATGATCTTGGGAGGTCCCTTCCAATCCCTAATGTTCTGTGATTCTGTGACTGTGGCACAGAACGACGCTTCTTGGAACTGGGGCTTTCATCCCCTAGAAGGAAGCACTTATTTCAGCAACAGGATCACAATAGGACTGGAGTAAAAGGAAAAGAGGAATTTAAAAATAAGTCAGGATCAAGAATAGAGCTGAACACTTATGATGGCCATGTCCTCACTGCATGTTTTGCTGAGGTACTTGTCTGAATGATAAGTGACAGCGACTTTATTCATTGATATTCAATAAAGTCATTGACATAGGGCTGAGGGACCTGGGGATGTTTATCCTGAAGGAGACAGAGGGGAGACCTTCTTGCTCTCTACAGCTACTTGAAAGGAGGTTGGAGAGAGGCAGGGTTGCTCTGTTCTCTTCAGTGGCCAGTGACAGGATGAAGGGAAATAGCTTTAGGCTGCACCAGGGGAGGTTCAGGTTGGATATCAGGAGGAATTTCTTTGCTGAAAGGGCTGTCAGGCACTGGAGCAGCTGCTCAGGGAAGGGCTTGAGTCCTCATCCCTGGGGGTGTCGAAGACAAGGGTAGATACTGCACTGGGGGACAAGGGTTTGTGTTGCTGAAAGGGCTGGCAAGGAAAAGTTTGGACTCAATGATCTTGAAGGTCTCTTCCAGCTAAAACTGCTCCATAATTCTGTGTGGGTGACCCCAGACTTACAAATGGCAGAATCTGGCCCTGACCACTTCAGAGGAACCTTCTTTAGAGAAATATTTCTGACAATACTCTAGCCCTCAGGCATACACAGACCTGATGTGAACGGTGAAGGTCTCCTCCTGCACCCTCATCTACCCCCTAGTTCCTCCACTACAGAAGGCAACTTGAGCTGGCAACGCTGCTAGAGAGGCCCAGGGTTTGGTGACAGTAGAAAAGTTAACTCCTTAAGGCCCTTCTGGTAAATCTACAGGCAAATCAATCATCTGGGGTTCTATCAACAGATACTGCTTTCAGTAGCAACTGTTCCACACACTTAAACGTGGCCAGAAGGCAAGACAGTCATCCAAGTCACAAATCTGGGCTGCTCCAACCTTAGTTTTACTATTTATAATATTCTAGGCCCTTATTTACATATTAAAATCTAGAAAATACAACAGGAGTGCAAGAAAAAATACTTTAAGCTTTACAAATACATGTGATGATGTTTAAGATACACAGAAGTCATTATTTCTTCTCTCAAAGGGGGAGATAACCCCAGTGTTCCACTTGCTTTGTTTTAGCTGACATTGCTACTTCAAATATATCTGAATCTCAGCAACATACCTGAACCCCAGCCCTTGGGGTACTTGTTCCTCTACCCTTGGCTTCTTAATTGAATAACTCAAGTGCCTCAGACCACCAAGAGGGGCAGAGGACCCAGGGGATCACATCTGCACCTGTGATTCATGTAGCTGCATGGACTTCTTGCTGCTCAAGTAAACTAATGAATTTCTATCTATGTCAAGAGGAAATAAAAGAGTTTGCTTATGCAGAATCATGATTTACTTTTCCCCCTCTAAATCCCCTCCTCTCACCAGGGTGAGCTCACGTAACACAGAGGTTAATGCTTCCATAGTTCAGTATGTTTTAGAGAAGGAGCCAAACCAACTTCCAGTTGCTGAGGGGCAGCTCTGCCCATGCACCCCCAGACCAGGCTGGAGCAGCTCCACAATCCATCCCACCCTGTACCCTCCCTGCTGCCCGTTTGCCCGGGCGAGCAGCAATGTTTTCCTGGCAACAGCGATGAGGAGGCACCATCTAGCGGTGCCTGCAAAACCCTCTTTCTTGTTTCAGAGCAGTTTCTGAGACCTGCCGAGGCAGTCTGCTCCAAGTTTTTACGTGTGAGCCCTCTAACCCCCTTCCAGGCAGGGAAAGAAACCTAACAGCATAGGCAGGACAGCTCTGCAGTGACAGGCACAGCAGCCGAGCAGCCACTGAAGTCCTGTGTAGGTTCTAGACTATGTTAATCATTATTAATTATCACAATTATTATTGCCCTTTACAGCTGCGTGAAAGGAGTTTGTAGGGAGACTGATGCTGGCCTCTTCTCCCAAACAACTGAGGGCAGAACAAGAGAAAGTGGCCACAGGTTTTGCCCGGGGAAGTTCAGACTGGAAATAAGGAAGAGTTTCTTCAGAGAAAGATCAGTTAAAGAGCAGAACAGGCTGCACAGGGAAGCAGGTGGGTCACTGTGCAGGTAGAGCCACCACCCCTGGAGACCTTTAAAGGTATGTCACGTTGGGTCATGGAGGTGTTGGGTAGAAGGATGCCCTTGGTGACCTTAGAGGGTCTTTTCAACCTTAATAAATATCATTTATCCTTAATGATAAACTACATTAAGCAGCTGAACTGGCTGTTAGTACAGAACACACACGGGGTGCTACCCCTGGACCCTGCCCCACAACATTCAGATGGTGCTCCCAGAGATCTCCAGGTCAAGACAAAGGCTTGAAAACAACAAAAGCCTGACCCTGGGAACCAAGTGACTTGGTCAAAGGGCGCAACAACAACTTTTTTGATAACAAGGCCACCTAATGCAAAATTCAGTATGAAAACAGTAAGATGGCAGCATCTGCAAAGCCTGCTCTTCCCTCAGCTTTTGCCTTGGGCAAAGAACCTGTGTTCCTCTCCCTGTCCTTCTTCAGGAAAGCCAGCAAACCAACACAAACTAGGAGACAGACTTTGCTTAGAACTTGGCATCAGCAGTTTGACTTCACGTTACCAACACTCAATGTATTAGGATGCTGCAGCTTTCACAAGCTTCAGTCATGCCATGACAACAGACATAAGCTCCTGTCCCACGGGAAAAACAAGATGCTCTGATGTTCAGGAAAAGAAAAACAAGCCACATCCATAATCTATCAGTTAGCAGTCCATGCACAGAGTTTTTTACAGTTACAAGGCACAGAGCAAGTTTTCAGCCTCTCTTACCTCCCAGAAGTCAATCAGCAAATCAGCACAGCCATCACTTAGGTTGATTTCAGCTCATCCATCTCAGGGGAACATCCAGCAGAGCAGCTTCCCTGGAAGCTTCCTTAAAATGAAAATGCTCAGGAGCATCCGGCTCAGCTCTTATGACACAGGCCATCACCTCCTACAAGAGGCTTGTAACTTCTTACAGCACTCTGAGCTCAACACAACCTTTATAGGCATCCACCACGTGACTTCACCAGTGTGAACCAGTTCACTGATTGCCCAGGTGGGATCACAGGTGTGTGGGGTCACAGGCACAGCTGTGCTCAATGCTCACCACTCACGCTGGGCAGCAAAAGGTTCTTAAGTGGGGAATATTCTATTTGTGGGAAGAGCATTGAGGACTAGTTGGCTTTGGGGTTATGTTTCAAAAGCAGAGAAATCAGTGCCCCAGAATCTAGATGCTAAAGTGAATTCCTTTGCCACGGGCTAGTAATCACAGAACCTTGGGGATTGGAAGGGACCTTGAAATATCATCTAGTCCACTCACCCTACTGCATGAAAGCTACTGCAGGTGCCACATGGTTTTATATCACAGAATCACACACAATCACAGAACATTAGGGATTGGAAGGGACCTCGAATGATCATCCAGTCCAATCCCCCTGCAACAGCAGCATCACCTGTGACTCTATAAAGCTTCTCAGGGTAAATCTCTAAACACAGACTGAAAAACTTGCAAACACTGAATTAGGATGGGGGATGTAAAGTCTCAGGACTGCCTGCCCTACTCTTTTCCTGCAAAACCATTGAAATACTTGTGCTCATTCTATCTGGAGAATATTCAACCCAACGCAGAGACCCTCCATAGCAAACAGCAGCTTAAACTACCTGTAGATGTTGAAAGCAACAGAAGGCATGCAGGTAAGAAAGTCAGGGAACCTTAACTATAGCTGTTACCTCCTGCACAGCCCACTATTAGGTAGTGGGGTAGTATCTTATCATAGAATTATGGACTCAAAGAAAGTTCGAGGTTGGAAGGGACCTTGGAAGATCATCTAGTCTAACCCCCACCCCTGCCAGAGCAGGATCACTTAGGACAGTTCACACAGGGCTGTGTCCAGTGGGTTTTGAAAGTCTCCAGAGCAGAAGACTCCACAACCTCCCCAGGCAGCCCCTTCCAGTGCTCTGACACCTTCAGTGGGAAGAAGGTCCTTCTCAGATTGATGTGGAACCTCCTCTGTTCCAGCTCACACCCACTGCCCCTTGTCCTATCATTGGGTGCCCCTGAGCAGAGCCTGGATCCATCCTCCTGACACCCACCCTTCACATATTTGTAAAAATTAATGAGGTCACCCCTCAGTCTAGTCTCCTCTTCCCCAAGGTGAAGAGACTAAAGATAAAAGCCAGAACCATTTTGCCTGCATTTCCATCTTCACACTTCACACTCTTTGCGTTGCCACTTGCCAGCTCTCCAACAAAGCCAAGTGCCTGTGAGTGATATTTTCTAGCAACCATTGTGAAAAATGTTTGCCACACAGCAAAATGCTATTAAACTTGGTCTCCAAACAAGTGCTGAGAACAGTAAGGTTTCATTTCCTGACTCGACACTTCCTTGACTTCTCTTGTTAACCTCAATTTGGTTTCTTCACCTTCGCCTGCACGAGATCCTTACAAATCGTGGTGTCATTTCAGCACTTGTTTTTCATTCTGATGCCTGGTTGTGAAACACTGAGCTGGATGCTTTATTTTACTTTAAAAACAAGAGTCTTTCTTACCTGCCTAAGCATTCTCTGAGAAGCCTGACTTTAGGCAGCAGTTTTTTGACTCCACAACCCTAGCAAAGTGCTTCTCAGACTCTCTAAGTGATCTCTAAATGATCATCGTTAAGTCAAGAAATAGAGTCAGCATTTCAGGGCATGTTTTCAGTTCATCACAGAACATCAGGGATTGGAAGGGACCTCGAAAGATCATCCAGTCCAATCCCCCTGCCACAGCAGGATCACCTAGATCAAGTTGTGCAGGAACATGCCCAGGTGGGTTTTGAATGTCTCCACAGAAGGAGACTCCACAATCTCCATGGGCAACCTCTGCCAGGGCTCTGTCACCCTCACCTGGAAGAAGTTCCTTCTCATATTGATGTGCAACCTCCTCTGTTCCAGCTGACACCCACTGCCCCTTGTCCTATCACTAGATGCCACTGAGCAGAGCCTGGCTCCATCCTCCTGACACCCACCCTTCCCATATTTATCTACATTCATGAGGCCACCCCTCCGTCTCCCTTTTTCCAAGCTCAAGAGCCCCAGCTCCCTCAGCCTTTCCTCATCAGGGAGATGCTCCCCTCCCTTCATCTTTGTGGCTCCATGCTGGACTCTCTCCAGCAGGTCTGTGTCCTTCTTGAAATGGGGGGCCCAGAACTGGACACAATATTCCAGATATGGTCTCAGCAGGGCAGAGTAGAGGGGGAGGAGAACCTTTCTCCATCTGCTAACCATGGTGCCACTGGACACAGTCTTGTTTGGCTCTCCCTCTCTCAACAGTAAAGTTGCTGAGGTCCGTGCTTGGTTGGTTTTGAGTATCTCGTGGGGCAGACTCTACAACCTCTCTGGGCAGCCTGTTCCAGTGACCGACCGCCCTCACAATGAAAAAATAGAGCGGAGAGCACAGCTCAGTTCGAAGTGATTTAGAATAATCATCTGATCCAACTGTCTAAGCGCTTCAGGGCTGAACAAAGTTAAAGCAAATTATTAAGGACAGTGTCAGAATGTCTCTTAAAAATTTATTTGAGAGCATGGGGCACTCAGCACCTTTCTGGGAAGCTTGTTCCAGGGTTTAATCACCCTCTCAGTAAAGAAGTTACAGAATCACACAATTATTGAGGCTGGAAAAGGCTTTGAGATCATGACTTGACATCACCACATCAGCCAGCCTAGAGCACTAAGGGCCACAGCCAGGCTGCCCTTCAACACCTCCAGGGATGGGGACTCCCCCACTGCCCTGGGTAGTCCAGTCCAGGCTCTGATCACCCTTGCCATGAGGAAGGGCTTCCTAACATCCAACCTGACCCTCCCCTGGTGCAGCTTCAGGCTCTGCCCTCTTGTCCTGTTGCTAGTTGCCTGGGAGAGGAGCCTGACCCCCACCTGACTCCAACCTCCCTTCAAGGAGTTGCAGAGAGGGAGAAGGTCCCCCCTGAGTCTCCTCTCTCCAGTCCAAACACCCCCAGCTCCCTCAGCCTCTCCTCATCAGTCTTTCCCTCCAGTCCCTTCCCCAGCCTCACTGCTCCTCTGGGCCCGCTCCAGCCCCTCACGATCTTTCCCTAACGTCACTGTTCCCACAGCCACAGTCCTCCAACTCAGAGGACTGGGCAGCCCAAGCTCTATCAGCATTAGAGACTGACACAAAGGCAAACATTGACTATCTCTGCTTTTTCTTCATCCCTACTTATCAGATTGATCCTTCCTCTTTGTAGTCATCCCTAGTGCTCAGAAAGAGCCCCCTGGGTAAGTGAGTGACCTTGGTGGTATCGCAGTGTTCCCACCTTAGAACAGGGGTGGGAATGCTTCTCTTGGCTGCAAGGGAAGAGGTGCGAAGGCACTGGAGCAAGGGCAGGGTGCGAGCCATGTACTTGTAGAGTACAACTGATTGTTGGACTTCATGATCACAAGGGTCTTTTCCAACCTGCATGATTTTATGTGCCTGACAAGGACTCTGGTGTGTTTGCTGTGATGAAGCAGTCATGGTGCTGCCTGTAGGAGTGGCTGGGTACAAGCAGAATAAGTTCTGATGACACCTTCTGGCATGCTGTAGCTGTGACTTGGCTTTTGATGGAGCACCATCACCAGGCTCTGGGCATGATTGTTTAATATGAGCCAGCAGGGTGCCCAGGTGGCCAAGGCGGCCAGTGGCATCCTGGCCTGCATTAGATACTGTATGTCCAGCAGGAGGAGGGAGGTGGTTGCTCCCCTGTACTCAGCACCGGGGAGGCCGCATCATGAGTAGTGTGTCCAGGTTTGGGCACCTCAGCACAAGGGAGACATCAGGGTGCTGCAGCAAGTGTAGAGGAGGGCAACAAAGCTGGGGAAGGGCCTGGGGAATAAATCTGATCAGGAGAGATGGAGAGATTTAGGGCTGTTTTGTTTGAGGAAGAGGAGGCCAAGGGGAGACCTCATTGCTGTCCATAACTATCTGAAAGGACGTTGTATAGATGTTGTTGGTCTCTTCTCACAGGTCATTAGTGACAGAAGCAGAGGCAAGGGCTTCAGGCTTCAACAGGGGAGGATTAGACTGGACATCAGGAATAAGTTCTTCATCAAGACAGTGGTCAGGCACTGGAATGGGCTGCCCAGGGTGGTGGTTGAGTCCCCAACCCTGGATGAGTTTACAAGTTACTTAGATGTGGTGTTGAGGGATCTGGTTCAGGGGTGACCTTGTAGATGGAGGTTGATGGTTGGGCTTGATGATCTCGGGGGTCTTTTCCAACATCAATGATTCTATGACTCAATATATTCCTGCATCTCCTCCCTGCTGGAGTTTAATTGATATAAGAGAACAGTAGAGAACATGGAAGATGTCTGTGCCACAAAGTGACCCAAAGATAGATGGGGCCCACTCACCAGCTCAGGTGAAAAATGGGAGAATAATGGCACCTATTCTGCGAGGTGTTTGACTTATGGGCCTATAACTCTTAAGTCTTGGCAAACACGCTCCAGAACGAATTGGAGAGATGAGAAATTTACTGCACACTAAGCATTCCTCCCCTAATGAAAAGCAGGGCGGCTTCCCACACCTCCTGCCCTCCTCTCACATCATTCATCAGCAAGTGGAGAAAAGTCAGAGTTCCAAAGCACACAGGTAGAAATATGATCTTGACACCAGGTTTTACACCTCAATCTACCTCTTATTTCAGCACAGGCTGCTTTACACTATCAGCCTATCCATCAGTCCAATTCACATGATGGAGGAGGCGAAGAGGAGGGAAGAGACAGCATGTCACGAGAGGTCTGCTTCAGAAGAGGTGTCACGGAGAAGTGGTTTTCACACAGCAGCTTGTAACTGTGGGGCAGGGCCACTGTTGGTTGGGGACTGAGGTGACTGTGACTATTAGTAACGCCAGACAAAACCACAGAACACGCAGCCCACCTCTTGTTGGTGCTGCTGCCACTACTGCTGGCTCCTCAGAGTGGCCTCAGACACCGTCCTGAGCTCCAGGGATAGCGCTGGATCAAGCTGTGTGGACCCAGATGGGAGGAAAGACTTATTGCAGGTGACAGCAAAGGAAGATGGTTTGGAAAAACTCAGTGAAAGCAGTTAGAGATGGAAACACTGCAGGTACCTCTGAGCAAATGGGAACCAGTACAAGTAAGATGTGAGACCAGAGAGAGAGGAACAGAGTGAAAGGGTGAGTGAGTACAGGCAGAGGGAATCACTGAACTTTAGGGATTGGAAGGGACCTGGAAAGATCATCTAGTCCAATCCCCCTGCCACAGCAGGATCACCCAGATCCAGTCACACAGGAACAGATCCAGGTGGCTTTTAAATGTCTCCACAGAAGGAGACTCCACAACCTCCCTGGGCAGCCCCTTCCAGGGCTCTGTCATCCTCACCATGAAGAAGTGTCTTCTTATACTGATGTAGAACCTCCTGTGTTCCAGCTCACACCCATTGCCCCTTGTCCTAGCATTTGATCGCACTGAGCAGAGCCTGGCTCCATCCTCCTGACACCCACCCTTTTCACATTTATCAACACTCATGAGGTCACCCCTCAGTCTCCATTTTTCCAAGCTCAAGAGCCCCAGCTCCCTCAGCCTCTCCTCAGCAGGCAGATGCTCCCCTCCCTTCATGGTCTTTATGTCTCTGTGCTGCACTCCCTCCAGCAGCTCTGTGTCCTTCTGGAATTGAGGGGCCCAGAACTGGACACAAGATTCCAGATGTGGTCTCACCAGGACAGAGTAGAGAAGGAGGAGAACCTCTGTTGATCTGCTAACCACTCCCATTCTGATCTACCCCATAATGCTGTTGGCCTTGTTGGCCACAAGGGCCCACTGCTGGATCCTGCTGGCCACCCCACGTCCCTTTCTCCAACAGGTCAGTCCCCACCCTATACTGCTACCTGGGGAGATTTGAATTCATGAAGCATCTTACTGCACAGGGCCGAACAACCAAAACAACAGCTTCAACAACAAAAAGTTGCAGTCTGGACTTCTCTTTAGTGCTTACTAGTTCTTGCTTTGGAAGAGAAGCCTTTGTAGCTTGACAGTAGAAATAGAGCAGTCGACCAGAAAACAAGCCAGGCATGAACTGTGGTAAGAGAAAGGGGAGATCTGATTACCAGGCAGGATGAAAACATAAATAATTAGCTTACCGACAGACAGCGACGGCTCTATCAGACGGCAACACGACACACAGCAGGCTTTTACTGATGGACACACGCGAGACTACCTCAAGGAGATCAAATTTAAACCCTGCTAACAAGAATCTAACGATGCTCCGTCATTAGTAATTCAGACAGCTCTTAGAGGAGAGCTCACATGAGTGACTCAAGCTTTTACAGTCCATTTTATGATTTGTAAGTAGTCACGTGGCCCTCTGCAGTGAACCCCAGGCTGACTGGGGATGCTACTGGTTAATGAGTATCCTGTTCAGACTTACTGTTGGTGAGAGGTGGCCTCAGGCAGAGTCACAAATCACAGAACGTTAGGGATTGGAAGGGACCTTGAAAAATCATCCAGTCCAATCCCCCTGCCAGAGCAGGATCACCTAGATCCAGTCACACAGGAACACATCCAGGCAGGTATCTTAAAAAGGACTTCTTTAGCTGAAGAAAGAAGTGTGAATGAAGGCCAAACCACAGGGCAGGATGTACAAGTTAGGGACTGTCACTTCTGAACCTCTGACGTCCTGTGTGACTGTCAGTATCACAGAACCAAAGAATCATTAATATTGGAAAAGACTCCTGGGATCATCAAGCCCAACCGTCAACCCGAATCTACAAGGTCACCCCTAAACCAGATCTCCCAACACCACATCTAAGTGACTTTGAAACACATCTAGGGATGGAGACTCAACCACCACCCTGGGCAGCCCATTCCAGTGCCTGACCACTCTCTTCATGAAGAACTTCTTCCTGATATCTAGTCTAACCCTCCCCTGTTGAAGCTTGAAGCCCTTCCCTCTGCTTCTGTTGCTAATGACCTGTGAGCAGAGACCAGAATGTCCTTTCAGTTGGTTGTAGAGAGCAACGAGGTCTCCCCTCAGCCTCCTCTTCCTCAAAGAAAGCAGCCCAAACCCTCTCAATCAGAGCATGATCTCTGCATGTACTCATTTCACAAGCTGCAATAATAGTGCCAGCTACTTCAAAAGGCTGCTGTCATGACTAATCACACAAATATTCATAGAACCCTATTGAATTCTCACGCAGAAGACATCACAAAAAAGCAAAGTATTGTTTATAATTGCAGAGAGAGGAAAAGAAAATCTCTGGTAAATACCTCAAGGTTGCAAACTCAAGCTGCTAAGTGGAAAATACCAACATTAAGGTTGGCAGTGAAGCCTTTGTTTGACTTCTCTGCTTGTGTGTGTTACAGGGTGCGCTGCGATCATGACATGTTATTTCAGGAGAGTACTGTGGCAGCTGCAGAGCGAGTGCTCTCCCTTTATCAACATCTGCATTAAAGGCTGGAAATAGAATCACAGAATCATTCAGGTTGGAAAAGACCCCTGGGATCATCGAGTCCCACCATCAACCCTACTCTTACTCTGCAAAAGCCCCATTTATGCCCTTCCATCTCCTCACTCAATGCCTTCAGATAAAAACCCAATTTCTCTGGCAAGGACTGCGGCAAGAGATTAGCATCACTTTGATTACAAACTGCACTGTGGAACTGAGAAGAGATCCAAAGTAATAGAGGGAAGAACAACAGACAGCAGACCTGGTAGGAGTTTCAAACACCACAGAGTTCAATAAATCATCTCCCTGCAACTACAGGATCACAGAACGTTAGGAATTGGGAGGGATGTCAAAAGATCATCCAGACCAAGCCCCCAGCCACAGCAGGATCCCCTAGATCCAGTTGCACAGGAACATGGGCCAAGCGGGTTTTAAATGTCTCCAGAGAAGGAGACTCCACAACCTCCCTGGGCAGCCTGTTCCAGGGCTCTATCACCCTCGTTAGGAACAAGTTCCTTCTCATATTTATGTGGAATTTGCTATGTACCAGCTCACACCCATTGCCCCATGTCCTATCACCAGATGCCACTGAGCAGAGCCTGGCTCCATCCTCCTGACACCCACCCTTCACAGATTTATCAACATGAATGAGGTCACCCCTCAGTCTCCTCTTTTCCCTGGCAGTCATGCAGCCTCTGCCCACTGGCAGCAGCCCACCCAAAGCTCTGCCTCTTGCTGCCCAGGGGGACTAGGGAGTCTCCTGCTCTGGAGATGTTTAAAACCCAACTGGATATGTTCCTGTGCGAGTTCGTCTAGGTGATCCTGGTCTGGCAAGGGGATTGGACTGGATGATCTTTTGAGGTCCCTTCCAAGCCTTAATGTTCTATGATTCTGTGATTCTTACTTCTAAAAAGGATTTCTCCACAGAATCACCCCGGAGAAAGGCTCTTAGGGAAAAAATGCAATTCCAGATCAAATCTGTAGTGATTAAACTTGATAAAAACACATGGCAGGGGAACTTAAGTCTCAAGAGAGAGAAACGGGTTAAGGAGAAACCTCTCACACAGGGGGGCAAGTTGCTCGTGTCATTGAAGCCTGGGGTACATCTGTTAGGTTCCACAGTGTTACAACACCAACCGTACACGACATCTGAATTGCCCTATGGCATTTTCAACATCATCCCCCTCACCTCACCCTCCCAACAGCATGGAAGTGCCTGTCCTAAAGGACAGGAGTCACATTTACACGACCCAAATAACAGGATTCAAAGTCTGCTAATGACCCAAGCTGTTGCATTTGGCATTTCGAAAGGGCAATGCTGGGATTTGAGATTACAGGCACAAGACAGACATAAGCAAATCAAACCCTCATAAATATTCCCACAAAGCCCACTAACTTCAGTGAAGGATGTGGATGTGCTGGAGCGAGTGCAGAGGAGGGCCACGGGGATGATCAGAGGGTTGGAGCACCTCTCCTATGAGGCCACACTGAGAGAGCTGGGGCTGTTCAGTCTGGAGAAGAGGACGCTCCCAGGTGACCTTATTGTGGCCAGGTGCTCTCCACTGCTCTAGGAATTCATTGTGCAATCCCCTGAACAGCAAACAACATTAAAAAGTATCTCAACAGGACTAAAAATCCCCCCAAACTGATGGCCATCTCTGCAAGAAGCCTCCAAATCCTCATTATTCCTGGATTTAAGCTAAGTTTCCCAGGCTGCTGCTCAATACTCCTCTCTCCTCGGGAGCAATGTTGGCTTAAAAAGCCACTACTCCCCTCCCCCCGAGTGTTATTTTTAACCTGGATGATTTCAGTGATCCCATTTACAGCACAGCCCCACAGCTGTAACAGGACTGAGGAGCAGCAACTTGGGTGCAAAGGCAGGAATAGGCTGTTAGGATTAGAGACAGCAGAGATGGGGAATTTCTCAAGCCAGGCTGACACGGCATCAAACCGAGACCCCAAAAACCTCAGCAGCAGCCTGAGGACTTGGGCTGGAACACACTCCACAGGGCCATTTACATTTTCAGCATTACACCCACATGACATGAACTTACTCATCTCTAGTGGTGTCGCTCCAGGTCCCAAAAGTCACAAGATTCACTATCATCTTTGGTCCTTCTGCCTTCCTCACCTTCCACAGGCACCAGACACTCACCCGGTGGGGCAGTCACTCTCTTCTCTACCTGCATTTCAGATTCAGCAGTTTTACTACCCTGTTTGTTTTAAAATGAGGTTTAAATCTTCTCTTTAGAGCCAAGATTTAAATCCATATGCATCTCGGTATTTAAAACCTCCCTTCAGCGCTTCCTGAGCTCCTCTTATCCGAAGAAAAAGTCTGGGAAGTCTTTACGATTCTCTATTCCCAATCATCACACAAGGAAAGATGTAAAAAGCATCTTCAGGACATCTTGGCACAGCAGCCTGAGAAGGTCTGTGAGACTTGAGGGCTTTCATCAAGCGCTCTGGTGTTGAAGCACAGGGAAAAGCTTCTGCCTTTCAGAGAGAAGTGGAAGACCTGGTGTTTGCAGCTTGTACAGCCCTTCCCATTGCTAACGGGAGCCTGTGGAATCAAGACCTGGAAGCTTTTCTGGGCAACACGGAGGCCTACCGAACCACACCGGGCCAACATGCACTAGTTTTGTCTTTCCAGCACAATCCGGAGCCATCTCAATGGCTGGAGAGAGATAAAAGCAGATCGCTGGAGCCTGGACAGCTTTGAGGGGAGCCTGGGGATAGCAGTGAGGTGGCGACTGAACACTTGGATCCCTCCACGCCTGACCTGCATAGCGGGGAAGGGACAGGGTCAGGCCGGGAAGGGGTGAAGGCAGCTGAGGGGCCGGTGGCGGCGGGGCGAGGCCCTGCGAGGCGAGGCCCTGCGGCCCTTCCCGGGGCAGGGTAGGGCCCTGCGGGCGGGCCCTGCGGGCTGCACTCGGCCCCTCAGCTCTGCCTGGCCCCGGGCCGAACACGGAAGGCTGTGGGAGGCACAGAGGGGGATACGCGCCTGTGCACCGGCCGAATGGGAAGAGGGCGGCACCGCGGGGAGGCGGGAGGAATCCGAGCGGCCTCCCCGCACCTGCCCGGCCGGATCCACCGCCCTGAGGGCCGGGCCCGGCGCGTGACGCGGGAGGCCTGAGATGGCGGGAAGGGAAACAAGGCAGAGTACGGCGGGGAGAATTATGGCCCTTATCCTCCTGGCCACACTATTGCTGATCCAAGCCAGGATGCCACTGGCCTTCCACCCTCCCGGGCACTCTGCTGGCTCCTGTTCAGCTGCTTGTCACCGGGTCCTGCCGGGTCCTGCTCTGCCAGGCTGCTCTCCAGCCACTCATCCCCCAGTCTGTAGCTGCAGGGGCTGGTTATTGTGGCCAAAGTGTAGGACGCTGGCCTTGGCCCTCATCCCACTGGCCTCTGCCCATCAACCCAGCCTGTCCAGATCTTTCTCTTCTAGCCAAAGTCAAGCAGAGATGTGACAGAGGTTGAAATCTTTCCCCTTCCAATAACCAAATGCTCTAGCTCCTGCCCTTTTAGCTTTGCAACAGCTTGTAAGGAAAACTACACCAAGAGCTGCAATCAGCAGTAAAACCCCAGCTCATCTTTTATTTTCCACAGGAACAGCTGGGTTAAAAATCTTTGACTAACAAGTTTTCCGCGACACACTAATCACTTTCCTTAATCAAATCAATGAACCATCCAGTTTAAATCTGTTTCTCGTGAAACAAACATTTCACAAAACCTCAGGAGCAATAAATAACCACCCAACTCAAACAGACACCAAGGTGAAAGGGGCCCTCAGCTCCTGCTTCCTGACAGCCAGAGACATGAAGAGCCGAGTCACCCAGCTCCGGGTGACGGCTGTGACTGCTCTTTGCTGTGTTGGGAAGCAGATGAACTGTCAGGCCACAGATGTGTTTTATTGTAGCTGAGGGGAGTAGGTGCAGCGCTGCAGCAGAAGGACTTTTACAGGCTCCAGCTGAAAATTAAGCAGCCTGTTGCTATTTAAAGTTCAGGTTCCTTGCCTCACACTTAACTGGGATGAGCAGAGCTGGTGGGATACTTCTGTTGCTCACAATAAAGACAAACTCTCTGCAGGAGGAGAACACATGAAGCCAGACCATGCAGACAATCCTATAGCAAGGTGATTCTTCGCCAGAGAAGAAAGCTCTGCTCTACGAAGTGTTTCAATGCACAGTTCCAAACATCTCTGCTAGGCTGGAGAGCAAAAACAGGACGATGCTGTGTAACGGGTTCAGGGCATGGGGACAGAGTGACACAGATTCGTGCCCCTGCTTCCTTCCTTCTGAGCCACAGAATCACAGAACTTTAGGGATTGGAAGGGACCTTGAAAGATCATCTAGTCCAATCCCCCTGACACAGCAGGATCACCCAGACCAAGTCACACAGGAACACATCCAGGTGGGTCTTGAACGTCTCCAGTGAAGGAGACTCCACAACCTCCCTGGGCAGCCCCTTCCAGGGTTCTGTCACCCTCACTGCAAAGTTCCTTCTGATTTTTGTATGGAACCTCCTCTATTCCAGCATACGCCAGTTGCCCCTTGTCCTATCATTGGATGCGACTGAGCAGAGCCTGGCTCCATCCTCCTGACACCCACCCTTCACGTGTTTATCAACATGAATGAGGTCGCCCCTCAGTCTCTTCTCCAACCTCAAAAGACCCAGCTCCCTCTTCCTCTCCTTATATGGGAGATGTTCCACTTCCTTCATCATCCTTCTTGCTCTGTGCTGAGTAACCCTAAGGAAACCATGGAGCCTCAGTGGAATAACCTGAGATCTCCTGCACTCTCTGCCAGCCTGCAGCACCTTAGAGGCATGTTGTGCAAAAATCACCTCTTTGAGGGCAGTAGCACATAGTAAACAAGGAAGAATTCACCACAGTGGAGTTTCTCCCCACCTGGAAATGTGTTGTGTTCATGTGAAAGCCCTGCGACCTGAAAGGCTGCTGCATAATGGAACAGAACAGAGAGAGGACAGTTGAGGCTGATGACAATCCCTAATGTTCTGTGATTCTGTGGAAGGGACCTCGAAAGGTCATCTAGTCCAACCCCCCCACCACAGCAGGATCACCTAGATCCAGTTGCACAGCTCTGTTCCTTAAAGCTTCCTAAACACTTGTGCAGGACACTACAATGGACAAGCCAGACTTTACAAGCTCCTCCTTGATTTTGACAGAACAACACACACGTGAGGTGTAGCAGTAGTAAACAGCCCCCAATTTCTTCACCCCAAACCTAAATATAGGTTTCCCACTTGCTGTAAACATTTCTCAAGGTGAGTTATGTCCGGGGTTGTGCTCCAGCACTGAGAAAGAGTGTGAGCAGCTACGAAGAAGAGACAAGGAGCTGGGTAGCTCGAAGAGCAGCGCAAAGACTAACAAGGTGGTAACAAGTAGACTGCTCCCTGAACAGGACGTGACAGAGCTCTTCTCAGCTAGAAGTCCAAGGAAGTCCTCAAGTGAAGGAGTAATCCAAGGGCACGATGAAGGAAAGGCAAGTGTGTGCGAGTGCCTCCCTTGCCTGCACCGCTCAGGAAAGAGGAACAAGTGCTTCTGAGAACTGTTGTTATGCCCTAAAGCAGAGGATGAATTGAACCCACTAGAAATGTTCATCCGGCTCCCCAGTGGCCACTTCAAAACACTGAGTTTTGTTTTTAAATTTTAAAAAATGGGGACAGCAATTCTAATTGTAAAATTAACCTTCAAAATCTAAGCCCAACATAAACGAAGATGCGGTATCAGCTACAGGCTGCAATGAAAGTTTGGAGATGCTGCTGCTGCTGCTTAACACCTGGAATTGCCAGGTCTAGAGGCAAACTGGAGTGGGGGGTGAATGTCAGCAATATGCTGCTTCTCTCCTGGTCCACGAAGGTCATTTCATGCCCAGGTTTCACCATCACAGGCAGTATTTGGGGTATTTGGCTCTGCTTTTAATTATGACATTTAAAACCCACCTGGATGTGTTCCTGTGTGACTTGGTCTAGGTGATCCTGCTGTGGCAGGGGGATTGGACTGGATGATCTTTTGAGGTCCCTTCCAATCCCTAATGATTCCATGACTGAGTGTGGAAACCCAGGAGGGAAACTGTAGTGGCGATCACTTGTCGGGGCAAGTGGGATTGGATGGAAGGAGTGGATGGCTCTTTTATGCCATTGTAATGGCCCAGTCTGTGCTGGAACAGCCCTAACCTGACTAACAGCTGGCTCCTGAGCTGCACATCCCACACCTATTGGTACCATCCTGTCACTTGATAACTCTGAAGGCGGCTTGGAGGTGAATGTGGTAACAAGAAGACCACTGGGAATCTCACAGAGAGCCTGGAGGAGCATTGGGACAGAAGTGGGTAGTGCCCCATCTCTCCTTCAGGTCTGGGAACTCAACCTGTCCTGTTTTGCTGAAGCCTAACTTGTGACCCCAGGGCAAACACGTTCTGCCCTTGTGCATCTGTCCTGCAGCATTAGGATGTGACAAATCCTAAAGGAAGCTGATCTCTTTGAGGCTGTTCTGTCAGCACTGGCTGGATTGGTGGAAGGGCTGCTGGAATATGGAAATGGCCCAGGCAGAGGATCCCTTCTGAGAGCCTGATTATTGAAAATCAGCTGCTATTTACACAGCTAATGCCATTCACTTCTCGCACCTGCTCAATCATTCGTCTCCCAGCGCAGGTCGGCTCTGCCTCGCTGCAGAGTCAGGGAATTTAAGGGAGCTACACCTGCAGATTTTCTTTCTCTGCAGTGATTGTAAAGTTCACCTTACCAACCCCCCACTCATACATTTCGAGCCCTTCATCCTTCTCTGCTCATTCTTCTTCTACCTGCTTCAGCGCATAGATGCTTCTCCAAGTATTTGTTGCTGATGATGAACCCAAAGCTCCCTCTTCATAACTCACTGGACTCCCAGCCTGTTCCATTGATCACCACTCTTTGGGCTCTGCTTTGCAGCCAGGTTTTCATCGTTGCCTCAGCAGCCCCTCACTGACTAAGAGCAATCAGGATCTTGAAGCTTCATTAAGACAACCCTGAGGTTTAACTGCGCACGTACAGCCTCCTGACAGCTTTGTCTGACCTGTCCTGCATGCAGTACACAACCCAGTGTAGCGTGCCAACAAACCTTGTTTAAATCTTGGCTAGATGGCTGGTTGGTATCAGTAAATATATTGTCACTTCTCTCTTTTGAGTCAAGTGCTTAATTCCTTCTGCGACAGATGGGCAGCGCAGCAGCGGCTCTGGGCGCCTGGAAGTACTATCAGCAAGGGTTAATTGACAGACAAGGGAGCCTCCTGCTTTCTGCAAAGGCTTTTCTGTTACAGAATCACAGAATGATTCAGGTTGGAAAAGACCCCTGAGATCATCTAGTCCAGCCATCAACCCTGCTTGACAAGGTCACCCCTAAAACAGATCCCCCAACACCACATCTAAGCCACTTCCAAAGTCATCCGGGGATGGGGACTCAACCACCACCCTGGGCAGCCAAGTCCAGGGCCTGACCAGTCTCTCTGTGAAGAATTTCTTCCTGATGTCCAGTCTAACCCTCCCCTGTTGAAGCTGGAAGCCCTTCCCTCTGCTTCTGTCACTAATGACCTGTGAGAAGAGCCCAGCACCAACATCTCCACCAGGTCCTTTCAGATAGAGAGCAATGAGGTCTCCCCTCAGCCTCCTCTTCTTCAAACAAAACAGCCCCAACTCTCTCCATCTCTCCTCATCAGATTTATTCCCCATTCCCAGCTTTGTTGCCCTCCTCTGCACTTGCTCCAGCACCTCAATGTCTCCCTTGTTCTGGGGTGCCCAAACCTAGACCCAGGACTGAAGATGTGGCCTCCCCAGTGCTGAGTACAGGGGGACAGTCACCTCCCTCCTCCTGCTGGACAGTTTCTAATCCAGGCCAATTATAAAGAGAAGGATTCCTACACAATGGAAAATCAACACTCCCACCCAGCAGATAAAGCATTTGGGACACTAACCTGCCAGCTGGATCTGCTTCCGTGGTGATGGTGACGTGTCATTCGATGTCCAGCATCCTTCCCCTTGTGGTGACGCTTAAACATGAACTGAACGGACACCCCCCCACTCCCAAAGCCTTTCATTACAGAAGGACAGGAGCAGGAAGAAGGTCAGGGTCAAGTGAAGCAGATAAACAGATGATTAATTGAGCAGATAGTGACTCACCTGTCTTCAGCAGGAACAGCCTTGTTCTCATGGGTCCCACTGAACGAGGACTGAAGGATAAATGAGATTAAAGGGAACGACGATGCCAAACTAAAGCCTAACAGAAAGCTTCAAGCTCAAAGCCAGCCCACGACCACACTGTTTGTGTCACAAGAAGCAACAGCCCGTGTGCTCCTGACCCTAGCACCCATCGAGCCAGACACTGGGAAGGAACTGGGAGGATTAATTCACAATTTTATTGCACAACTGGAAATGAACCTTCTTTTTCCTGTTGCTGTTTAAAAATACTTACAAGCTGTTTATTTTTGCACACACAGTCTGAAGAGCATTTTCCCTGGTACCATTTGCCACCTAGAAAACTTCCACACGGACTGGACCGGATGTGGGAACTAAGTGATTGGTGTGAAATCACTTCCAAGGGTGCTCAGGCACTGGAACAGGCTTCCTGGGGAGGTGGTTGAGTCGCTGTCCCTGGATGTGTTTAAAAAGCTGGGTTAACCGCTGCCACTGTCATCTATGTTCAGGTGGGTTTGAAACGTGTCCAGAGAAGGAGACTCCACACCCACCCTGGGCAGCCCTTTCCAGTGCTCTGTCACCTTCACCACAAAGTTAGGGATTCGAGGTCCCTTCCAATCCCTAATGATTCTATGATTCCTTCTAATATTTATGTGGAGCCTGCAGTGTTCCAGCTCACACCCGTTGCTCCTTGTCCTACCATTGGGCACCACTGAGCAGAGCCTGGCTCCATCCTCCTGATACCCACCCTTTCCATATTTACAAACATCAGTGAGGTCACCCCTCAGTCTTCTTTTTCCAAGCTCAGGAGATCTATAGTTTAAATCTATCGCCCCTTGTTCTACAGCTGCCCCTTGTCCCACCATTAGATGACACTGAGAGGAGCCTGGCTCCGTCTGACCTCAAAACAGCTTTGCTTTCCTCCTTTCTCTGGAAATGTAGCTACTTCAGCACCTCCTGCCCCTCAACACAGACCTCCCCCCAGTTACTTGCTTCATCTTTTCACAGCTTACCTGACAGACTGCTGATGGGCTTTGGGGTGCTCCCAGCGATGGAGCAACATGCTGGGGCAGATTCATCACTCCTGCCCGCTCAGCTGTTAGCATCCACAGACCGGAGGGATGCGCTGCAAGGCCTCCAAGTGTGTCCCTTCTACCAGCTCCACAGGCTCCCTCCGCTCAAGGAGAGCCTGTAGAACAGAACTGCAGGCATTCTGCTCAGAAAGCCTGAGAGCACGGAGGATGTAACTCCATTGCCCAAATCACAGACTAAGGTTGGAAAATCCAGCTATCTTTGCTCTGAATCAAGACAGCCGTCGCCGTACGAGAAGCTCAGTGAGAGCAAAAGTACAAGAAACATCATTCAGCGGCTTCATTCCCTGAGTCCCATCCACTCTGTGCACAAAGAGGAGTCCCCTAACAAGCACTCTCCAAACGACTGTGTGGAGATGGTGCCCTGTTGCACAAGCCAGAGGACAGAAAGAAGTTGTATGAACAAATCACTGGGAACTTGAAAGTTCAGCTCCTCCAACTTCCACGTCTGACTTTTTGGAGCTGTAGCTGGTGTTTTATCATAGAATGTTGAGAATTCACACACCCACTGCCTGAGAATAATCATAGTGTCATCAGGGATTGGGAGGGACCTCGAAAGACCATCTAGTCCCATCCCCCTACCACAGCAGGATCACCTAGGACAGGTGTTTAGGTGAGTTTTGAGTCTCCAGAGCAGGAGGCTCCACAGTCTCTCCGGGCAGCCCCTTCCAGCGCTCTGTCACCCTCACTGGGAAGAAGGTCCTTCTTAGATTGATGTGGAACCTCCTAGGTTCCAACTCACACCCACTGCCCCATGTTCTATCATTAGATGACACTGAGCAGAGCCTGGCTCCATCCTCCTGACATCTGCCCTTTCCGTATTTATCAACATTCATGAGGTCACCCCTCAGTCTCCTTTTCTCCAAGCTCAAGAGCCCCAGCTCCCTCAGCCTTTCCTCAGCAGGGAGATGCTCCCCTCCCTTCATCACCCTTGTGGCCCTGTGCTGGGCTCTCTCCAGCAGCTCTGTGTCCTTCTGGAACTGAGGGGCCCAGAACTGGACACAAGATTCCAGCTGTGGTCTCAGCAGGGCAGAGCAGAGAGGGTGGAGAGCCTCTCTCTATCTGCTAACCACCCCCTTCTGATCCACCCCAGAACAATGACGCCCACCCCGCTTGCTGAACTGAAACCTGAGCAGCACCCACACAGTATCTGGCAGAGCAGGGAGGAACGTTCTGTGCAAACACTAAGAGTAAGATCTCTGCTGATTTGCCAGGACTCTGGAGCCACCAGTCATTAATCTTCCTCAGCCTAAACCCAGATGGGGCCATTAGGCAGGAGGAGTAACGGGGGGGGAGCTGACAAGATATAGAAGGAAATGCTTTTGCTCCTGGACAGGACTGCAGGTGAGAAGGAGAACATTAGACTTGTATTCTTCATCTCTAATTGGAAGCTGTACAATTAGACCTACCAGAAAATAGTGTGCAACGTGTTTCCACGCAGGGCACTCACGACACTGCTCGGCTGCGCTAGGGACTTGTTTTCCTCTAGTAGCTACAACCTGGACAAGGTTTCCGTGCTTTTCCTTCTAACATAGACCTAGTCTGCTGCAACGGCTCCTTCAAACAGCTCTACAGAGTAAAAAGAGAGTGAAGTTCAGGATTTGCACACAAACCACATGAGAACTGGGTATGTTAGGAGTAATGTGGGTATAGTCACCCAGTGAGGGTGACAGAGCACTGGAAGGGGTGGCCCTGGGGGGCTGTGGAGTCTCCTTCTCTGGAGACATTTCAAACCCACCTGGCCATGTTCCTGTGTGACTGGATCTAGGGGATCCTGCTGTGGCAGGGGGATTGGACTGGATGATCTTTCGAGGTCCCATCCAATCCCTAATGTTCTGTGTGATTCTGCGTGATTCCTGTTCTCAACCTGGGCTCTTGACGGTGAGTAACATGGGACATGGGGAGTTAGGACTTCACAGCATCACAGAATCATTAGGGATTGGAAGGGACCCTGAAAGATCATCCAGTCCAACCCCCCTGACACAGCAGGGTCACTTCACTGGAGAAGTTATGGAATCAGGATCACTCAGGGTTGGAAGGGACCACCTGATCATCCAGTTCCAACTCCCCTGCCATGGGCAGGGACACCCCACCCTAGACCAGGCTGGCCAGAGCCCCATCCAGCCTGACCTTAAACACCTCCAGGGATGGGGCCCCAACCACCTCCCTGGGCAACCCATTCCAGGCTCTCACCACTCTCACGGTGAAGAACTTCCTCCTCACATCCACTCTAAATCTACCCATCTCCAGCTTTGCTCCATTGCCCCTAGTCCTGTCGCTACCTGACATCCTAAAAAGCCCCTCCCCAGCCTTTTTGTAGCCCCCTTCAGATACTGGAAGGCCACAATAAGGTCACCTGGGAGCCTCCTCTTCTCCAGACTGAACAGCCCCAATTCCCTCACTCTATCCTCACAGGAGAGGTGCTCCAGCCCTCTGATCATCCTCGGGGCCCTCCTCTGCACTCGCTCCACCACGTCCACATCCTTCTTGTAACAAGGGCTCCAGAACTGGACGCAGCCCTCCAAGGTGGGGTCTCCCCAGAGCGGAGCAGAGGGGGACTTTGTAAATGACTGAGCACCCATCTCCCTTCTTCCCAGCTTTTTATGCAAATCCTCGCACAAAGCCATTAAGAAGAGAAGCAAAGCACCTAGGCGAACGACGCGGTGATGCAGTCTGACGCGGCCGACACTCCTCAGGGGAGAAGAAAGTGAGAACTACACGCAGCCTCCCGCCCTCTTTTATTTCTCCTCAGAAGACGCTGCCTTTCTGGGGCTTTCCTGCTGTCCCCACAGCACCACGGGCTGATATTTGTCGTTTAAATGTCTGGTTTGCACCGCGTGGTTCCCGCAATAACAGAAAGCTCTCACGAAATGTCAGGTTAGAAATCAAACCAAGCTCTAGAGGGATGAGGTGGGGAGGGAAGCAGAAGGTCCGGTGGCTGCAAAACAAGATGGGCAAAAAGTGAGCAGAACATAATCTGGCCCCACGTCCCAGCTCAGGGAGTGGCAGTGGTGCGTGAGTTTGTGCTGGGAGTTTGTAGGGAGACAGGCGCGTTTCTCACCGAGTCGGTTCTCTTTTCTCTATTAACATTGCGACAGGAATTACAAAGAGCCCTGCGAGGGGGAGTGCATGACACCTCATCTCTGCAGCATCCCATGTAAACACAACATTAATACTGAAGAAGAAAGAAAAAGGCAAAAAGTCCAGCGTCTCGTTTTCGGCGTTTCGCTTGTTAGGTTTCCTGTCCGGCCTCCAGCACCTCTCTGGAGCCGCGGACCCGACCAGCCCGCGTTCAAGCAAACACTCACACTCACATTCCCAACGCATTCTTTTCTCCCCCCTCGAATGGGGGGTTTATTCCTAACAGTTAATTCTTCTCCTCTTAATTATAAACTCCTTTAACGAAGTAGTTCTGAGACCTTGCAGCAGACAGCAGGAGAGCACCAAGGGTACCGCTCGCATTGTTTATACTCCCTGTTCAGCAAGGAAGTCCACTGAGAGCCCAAGGGCCGGTGCCTTCGTGGATGGGCACTGAAATGAGCCTACAAATCAACACCCCCCTGCACAATGCGCCCTACAGGCAAAATCCAACTCTTGCCTAAAGAGAGCAAGGGTTACAGCCAGGCCCTTTATTTCATGAGACACACAAGAACAAGTTGCTCTGGTGAGAACATCTTACACCGACAGGGTTTTTGCCGCTTTCTGGCAGAGCTACTGATCTTCTTTACTGGACCACCAGAACTGAAGATGGGAGAGAAATACAAAGGAGACCTCTCCTTGGCAAGGAAAGGAGCAGCACTTAGGTCTGGGGAAAGGGCAGGGTGGTGTGGAGGGGATTTTCCTGATAGAACAACTCATTTGAGAAGCCCAGTCGATCATCATGTACACACCTAAACCAGGCACACACCTCCTCTGGAGCACAGCACTGTATGAACGTCCCCTTCGTGCTAATTCAGACCTTTGGCTCATCCTGCATGAACAAGGTCATCAGGGCCCCCGTGGAAGTTCACAGGGCAGAAGTTCCCTTGGAGAGTAGTGCAGAATCGAATTCACAGGACAGCGACCCGAAGATCTTCCTTTACAGATAAAAAGCATCTCAAATTATTAAATAGCAACTCGAAACCCTACATCCTGAAGGTCTGCCTTCGCTCTGCGGTTACGAAAGCAAAGCGCAGCCCCAGCCCCTGCCCAGTCTCCACCTCCGGCAGCACTGCGGGCACACGGCCGGCCCCCGTCGCCCGCCGACACCTCACGGATGCTAAAGCTGAAAGGCCTGGAGTAGTCAGGGAAGGGACGAAGGAGCGTAGTCCAAAGACGTGTCACTTCAAATTCCTACTGTTAGAACTGCCGAGTACGGTATAAAAACAGAAAGTATTTCTCAGTCTGGCCCCGAACGCCGGGCGGCTCCTCGCTCGGGCGTCCCTGTTTCCCAGCACGGGCGCCGCTGTGCTAGCTGTTGTTCTCTGCCGTGAGATATTTGAGGGCTGCAAAGCCGTAGTGACGGGACATGTCCTGCTGGAACTCCTCCTTCAGGGTCTTCAGACAGATGCGGTATTGCTTGTTGGAGCGGAACTTGGTGATGTCGAAGCTGGGGGCGTGCGGCATGTGGATCATGTAGGCGTTGGGCAGCACGGTGAACTCGTACTCCTGCGGAGAGAAGAACTGGTTGTGAGGGTGTTCCCCAGCCTTTCTGCCGCGTGGATCAACCAAAGCTCCGCAGGCAGACACGCTCCGGCACGTGAGAGTGCCGTGTGGGCTTCAGAAGGAGCAACCTCATCACAGAATCAGAGAACATTAGGGATTGGAAGGGAGCTCAAAAGATCATCCAGTCCAACCCCCCTGCCACAGCAGGATCTCCTAGACCAAGTCACACAGGAACACATCCAGGTGGGTCTTGAACCTCCCCGGGCAGCTTGTGCCAGTGCTCTGTCTGAGAAGTTCTTTCTCATGTTCATGTGGAGGATGGAGCCAGGCTCTGCTCAGTGTCACCTAGTGATAGGACGAGGAGCAATGGGTGTGAGCTGGAACACAGGAGGTTCCACGTCAATGTGAAAAGGAACTTCTTACCAGTGAAGGTGCCAGAGCACTGGAAGGGGCTGCCCAGGGGGGTTGTGGAGTCTCCTTCACTGGAGACGTTCAAGACCCACCTGGATGTGTTCCTGTGTGACTTGGTCTGGGTGATCCTGCTGTGTCAGGGGGGTTGGACTGGATGATCTTTTGAAGAGTTAGATCCTGAGTGCTAGACGTGAGCTGCCAGAGGGACCTTGTTAGTCAGAGTAACACATAATAAATCACTCCCGTGGCAACTCTCCACAGCTGATGGCTAATTGGTTTATGTTTGGAAAGCGCAGTGGAAAATTAAAGTGCCACAGCAAGGCAAACGATTCCGATCACAATAATGTAAAGGGTCATTTTATTCTTCTAATCTGTAATGATTCTTTTCTGAACATAAATTAGGCACAAATTGGTTGGGAATTCTCTCTGTAAACACAAGTGGCTGCTAGCTCAAGGTGTGGCCTTTATAAGCTGTAGAAAAGATCCCTCCCACACATGTGCCTGCGCACAAATACGCCGCAGCCCACATCCCAAAGAGACAATATCCCAGCAAACCGCTGCTCTGCTTCACACAAACTGGGTAGAGCTGAGTAGAGAAGGCTCAGCTCTATTGCAGATCCACAGCACAAACTAGCACAGGAGGACACAGATGGCCAAACCCACGTGGGTTTTTTTGGGTGGCATGAAATGCTACTAGATCAAAACCAGGGACTGAAACCAAGCTGAAAGCAGAACAACAGACAAACCCAAACTAAAAAGAAATGCCACGACCCAGACCCTGCTGATTAGCACAGTTGTTAGCTTCACGTCCCAGAACGGCAGGGAGATGCAAATCCTGTCATTGCAGTGAGCTAGAGGCACTGAGCTCCCTGCCAGCCTCTTAAGATTTAGGTGGGTGGCAGAGACCTTGGCAGCTGAGGGCTCTGGTGCCAGTCTGGGACTCTTCCTCTGTGTTCTTACCCCTATCCATCCTGCCCAGCAGCTCCATCCAAAGGCAGGTTATCCAAGGATCAAGTGTCTGGGTGCTCTTGAGTTTGCTTTACAACCAGAGACTTTGCAAATGTGAAGCCCTTGTCTTTGCCCAGAAACGCTGCAAATCCAGGCCAGAAATGGAAGATGTTTGTCTTGTGTTCAATTTTAGATTGCTATTTCAATCTTAAATCAGCATTTAGGGCTCCCCAACCTCTGCTTGACTGAAAAACTTCCAGCTCTACATCTATAGATCCCCTAACAGGTGATGCGACTGCAACAAGTGCTGCGCTGCTTGGCCACCCTGTTGGGCAGGAGACGGACGCTGCAGGGGTTGTGCTACTGCAAAGTAACGTTCTCAGCACTGACAAATAAACTCCATGAGATCAGTTCTTGCTTTAATGCCTAACGAGGAGGGCTCCCAACTCACGAAGCATTAATTAAGGAGCTCAGTAAGACCAGATGAGCACTTTGGCGAGGCAAAGCACGAAGCCTTCCTCCAGAGCACAGATTTCATTTGAGGTTAAAAGGGGGGGCGATGCAGAGGCGTCGTCTCCTCACCTGCGCGTCCAGCTCCATGATGTGAGCGACCTTGTTCCACCCGAACCCAACGAACCGCCTGTCGTACTCCGGGCAGTCCTTCCTCACGACGACGTACGGCTCGAAGTCCGCTTCCCACTCCACACGGTAGGGGGTGGTGGCCGTTCGCCACTTGGCGAAGTTCGTCGGCGCGTGCCCTTTTGTCCAGACGTGATACCTGAGACGGAGAGGGACGCGCGGGGGCAGTTAGATCGCCCGCAGCTTGGCAAGGCAGCAGGACGTTCCCTGAAACGCTCACAAATCAGGGTATTAGCTTACAGTGCACATCATCGTTTGCACAGCACGTCGGAGGCGATTTCTAGGACCGGTTCCAGCACGATTCCCAGAGCCCCCGCGTGCTCGATGCTGGAACACGTTCTAGCTGGTGAAGGACAGCGTGAAAACACGACCTGATGCTGCTGTGAGGAACAAAGAACGGGCAGTTCAGCTTCACTGCAAAGGGCTGTGTCCTGCTCCTGGCAACTGAGTGCCTCTACCGGCGCTCCAGAATCGGTGTGAAACTCTCCATCCCCTCAAACGAGCTGGATCTACCCCAAAGTGACGCTCCTGATCTGATTTAGAATTTGCATGAGAGACACCTGCAGCTCTGGATGGGCTTTTGATTTTATTAATGACTGCTATTACTGTGGCAGGAGCCAAAGTGCATAATTAAGGAGTAAAATACTATATGCGAAGGCTTTCAGTGGTGCTTTCTGTGTTGTGGGGAGCAGCCACGTGGTCTTCAGTTAGGGAAATGATTTGATTGACAGAGGAAGATCCTTTTCTGCTTTGCTAATCTTGTTTAGGTCACAGCAGGTCTCGCCCAAGCACAGCTTGGTACCACCTCATTAGTGCCAGGGTCAATGACTCGCTCGCCCGTTTATTCTCTTTACACCTCTCCAAAAATCAATGAGATGAGCTCTTTCTGCAGACTCATAGATTAAATAATGACATGAAATGAAGGCTGTCTGTAGTGCAGCCACCTTTTGGCACCTCTGTCGTGTGGGGAGTGGCTGAGGGACGTGGGGCTGTTTAGCCTGGGGAAGAGATGGAGGGGAGAACTCCTTGCTCTTTACAGCTACTTGCAAGGAGGTTGTAGAGAGATTGGGGTTGGTCTGTTCTGCCCAGTGGCCAGTGACAGGATGAGTGGAAATGGCCTGAAGCTGCACCAGGGGAGGTTCAGGTTGGATGTCAGGAGGGATTTATTTCCTGCAAGGGCTGCCAGGCACTGGAACAGCTGCCCAAGGAGGGTTGTTGAGTCTCCATCCCTGGAGGTGTTGAAGAGAAGGGCAGCTGTTGCGTTGGGGGATAGGGTTTAGTGGTGCTGGCAGGGCTGGGAAAAGGTTGGACTTGATGATCTTGAGGGCCTCTTCCAACCAAAACTGCTCTGTGCCTCTGTGACCTGCGATGTGTAACAGAACTGGCCAGACAAACATCCTGACAGCTTGAAATGTAAGGGACACTCAATTCATAGGGGTGACTTGTGCTAGAAGTGAAAGGCTTTAAACATTAAACATTTGGAAAATGAGGATCCTCGTTAATGTCCCAATCCTTGAAATTCTCCTGCCATTGTTCCTCAAATCAGAGATGTAAAATCAGAACCTAGGAGGTTTCACTTGGACTGTGGTTGTGGCTTGTAACAGGAAAAACAGAGAGGGGTCACCTTTGCTGCCTCCCCTTGCTCAGGGCAGTGCTGGAGGACAGAAGTATTAGGATGGCTCTCGAATCCCAAGTAAAGCATCATCCTTTGAAGCCTACAGGCTAAAAATGTGAAGAGGTTGCATCACTTCCACATATCTGACCTGGGGACCTGGAAAAATGAAGATCTTCTGTGCTGTAGCCCTTGTACTTCCCATTCTCTTGGTCTCTTGTAGAAACAAGTGGGAAACCTACCCAGTCACTCGTGGGCAGCTGTCTGTGCTAGAACACAGCGTGTGGTTTAAGGGGAGATGGGGCTGTGGGAGATGCTGTATCTTCTAAAATCCCACCTCCAGCATTTTGAAACTAAGGAGGATAATACTGACTACTAAACACTTACAAAGTGATTTCTATCTTCAAAGCCCCAGACAAACTTTGGTTAATTGAGAGATTCCTGCGGAGAAGCACTCAAAGACTGCGGTTGTTCTAGTAACGTTCTCCCACTGATTTAAATGGGGGGAAACATCAGTTTCTTTCCACCTTTTGTTTGAGTATCAGTGTAAGCTGTTAGAGCACAGAATCACAGAACATTAGGTGCTACCTGATCTGGGTGGTCCTGCTCTGGCAGGGGGATTGGACTGGATGATCTCTCAAGGTCTCTTCCAATCCCTAATCACAGAATCACAGAACATTAGGTGCTACTTGATCTGGGTGGTCCTGCTCTGGCAGGGGGATTGGACTGGATGATCTCTCAAGGTCTCTTCCAATCCCTAATCACAGAATCACAGGATGGTTTGACAGCTGGCTGAACAGGAGCCAGCAGGGTGCCCAGGTGGCCAAGAAGGCCAATGACATCCTGGTTTGGATCAGCAATAGTGTGGCCAGCAGGACTAGCGAGGTCGTTCTCCCCCTGTAGCGGGACTAAAGAAGCCTCTGCTTGAGCACTGGGGGCAGTTCCGGGCCCCTCACTTCAAGAAAGAGATGGAGCAGCTGGAGTGGATCCAGAGCAGCAGTGAGGCTGGGGAAGGGACTGGAGGGAAAATCTGCTGAGGAGAAGCTGAGGGAGCTGGGGGTGTTTAAGCTGGAGAAGAGGAGACTCGGTGGGGACCTTCTCCCTCTCTCCAACTCCCCAAAGGGAGGTTGTAGTCAGGTGGGGGTCAGGCTCTTCTCCCAGGCAACCAGCACCAGGAGGAGAGGGCAGGGCATGAAGCTGCATCAGGGGAGTGTCAGGTTGGATGTTAGGAAGCCCTTCCTCAGGGAAAGGGTGATCAGAGCCTGGACTGCACTGCCCAGGGCAGTGGTGGAGTCTCCATCCCTGGAGGTGTTGAAGGCCAGCCTGGCTGTGGCCCTGAGTGCCCTGATCTGGCTGCTGTGGTGGTGTCAGCTCCTGGGCTGGGCTGGCTGAGCTCAGAGGGCTTCTCCAGCCTCAGTAATTCTGTGACCCTGTAACACATCACTCAGGCACTGTGCCTCGTGAGGAGGCACCATCACAGCCAGCACCTGCAAGCAAAGCCAGCAATCTCAACAGAGCAACCTGCTGCGGCGCCGGCTTGCCACACCACGCAGCTTGCCAGCCGCAGATGCTCACACGTCTTCCCTTTTCTGACGGCGACTGGGGGATGTAATTGAGAGCTGTTTTGTACTTCTTAGCTGCCCAGAGGTAGAAAAGGTCACCATTTGGAAGGAAAGGTGACAAAAGCAATTTCAGTGAGGGAAAGATTGCAATCTGCCGCGTGGTGTGAGGGACGGGGATGCTGCGGGCGCTCTCAGCAATCACTGTCGCAGCAGCCCTCCCCAGCTCACTCCCACACGCTCAGCCTCCAACTGCAGCAGTATTAAAGCACCTTGGAGGTGGAGGTGGAAATTCTCAGCCCCAGCCACAGCTGCTTTGTGGCTGTCGATGGGTTTGAGCAATGAAATGAGCCAAAGCAAACTGGGGAAGCGGTTGTAAAACGCCTCCTGTGTTGATACGTCCAGCAGCTACAGAGCGCGTGTCCTTCAGCTCCTCCTTAACCTTGCTCTGGCAAAGCTCCCCCTGATGTTAGAGACATTTCTGCCTGGTGAGAGCTGAGAAGGGATCAGCAAGTCTGGCTGTGTACATAACACGGCTTGAGGATGACAACTGTAGTGGGAGGCCACTGCTGTGCAGGCTGAACATGGGATCGTTGGCGAAACGAGATGTCTGGAAGGATAAACCTGAGGGTGGTACTTTTCCACGGGAAGGATCCTTCCTTTCACTTAGAGGAGAAACAATCACACTCTGTCAGCAAATCTCTTGTTAGTTTGTGTGTTGTTCCTTCTCATAGCGATGTGGAACCTCTTGTGTGCCAGCTCACATCTATTGACCCTCATCCTTTCATCAGATGCCAGTGAGCAGAGCCTGGTTCCATCCTCCTGACACCCACCCTTCACATATTTATCAACATTAATGAGGTCACCCCTCAGTCTCCTTTCCTCCAAACTCAAGAGCCCCAGCTCCCTCAGCCTCTCCTCAGCAGGGAGATGCTCCACTCCATCCTCTCTGTGGCTCTGCGCTGGACTCTCTCCCGCAGCTCTGGGTCCTTACAGAACTGAAGGGCACAGAATGAGACACAAGAATCCAGCTGTGGTCTCAGAAGAACCTCTCTCGATCTGCTATCCACACCCATTCTGATCCAGGATGCCTTTGGCCTTCTTGGCCACAAGAGCACATTGCAGGCTCCTGGCCATCCTGCTGGCCACCAGGACCCCCAGGTCCCTCTCTCCTACACTGCTCTCCAGCAGCTCAGTCCCCAACCTATACTGGTACCTGGGGTTGTTCCTGCCCGGGTGCCAGACCCTACACTTGCCCTTGTTATAGTTCATTAACACGGCCACTCTCTGCAGTGAGAGAAGTACTACAGGGAGTAGAAGAAGCGTGAGGAAAGCACTAACGTAAGAGCAGTGTGGGAGAGGTGATCTGAAGCTCCACTGGCCATAGATAGCATCTAGGTTTTTCATAGTTTTTCTCTTCAGATCTCAAAATCCTGTGAAGAGGAGAGGTGAACGTTCTTACCTGCGTTTCAGAGACGGAGAACGAAGATGTTAAGAAAACGAACTGATTCTCACACCAGCACCTCCCAGCAGGGCGGTAGCGGAGAGGAGAAGCCAGCGCAGGTCTCCTAAGCCCCCTCTCTGTGCCACATCACAAGGCCATATTGTCCTCTTCCCACCACTTGGATGCTTTACAGATGGCTGCTAATCAGACCTTACCCAGGAGAGTTAACCCCTGGTAGTCGCGGTTTCAAACGGAAAACTCTGGCAGACAATAGAAGGGACTTGTTCACAGCCACAAAAGGAGTCTGCTTCAAAGAGGAACTCCAAATTTAGGTGTCCTTCACTTCTCAACCTGTACTCAGAGTATGCTTTTACCTCTGCACTGAGATCATAGAATCATAGAATCATCAGGGATTGGAAGGGACCCTGAAAGATCATCTAGTCCAATCCCCCTGCTATAGCAGGATCACCTCACTGGAGAAGTTATGGAATCAGAGTCACTCAGGGTTGGAAGGAACCATCATCCAGTTCCAACCCCCCCACCAGGCTGGGACACCCCACCCTAGACCAGGCTGGCCAGAGCCCCATCCAGCCTGGCCTTAAACACCTCCAGGGATGGGGCCCCAACCACCTTCCTGGGCAACTCATTGCAAGCTCTCAGCAGTCTCACGGTGAAGAACTTCCTCCTCACATCCACTCTAAATCTCCCCATCTCCAGCTCTGCTCCACTGCCCCTAGTCCTGTCGCTACCTGACATCCTAAATAGCCCCTCCCCAGCCTTTTTGTAGGCCCCTTCAGATGCTGGAAGGCCACAAGAAGGTCACCTCCTCTTCAGGGAGCTGGCTGACACCAGCAGGGTACACGGCAGACCTCCAGCAAGGCAGGAAAGCATGAACCCAAGGAGGAGAAAGAAATCCTCTTTGGTCATATGATGGACACAGCTCTCCAGATCGCATTTGGCAGCGGAGGAAGCGCATTAGATGCACACGGGTGTAATGGTCACGCTTGGTTTTGTCCCGCAATAAAAAATGATGGCAATAAAACAAATTCAATTTAACAACCGGAGCCCTTCGGTGGAGGACTGCGGCGGCAGATAAAACGCCGAGCTCACAGACGGGACGTATCCACGTGCGATCCTGTTCGCTGCCTCTCTCGCTGTCAAGTGAAATAAAAGGAATCCAATAGGATTCTTAATGGAGCCGGTTAGCTGACGGCGTGAGGGAAAAATCCAATATTCAGAAGAACATGAAAAAAGTCTGTAGAGAGATAATGACCACAGGCCATTACTTTCTATTACCTGAATGTGAAGAGGGTTCCCATGTCCAGCATAGACAGCAGCTCTGCTTTTGACTTGGGGAAGGAGAGCCGGTAGCGTAGGGTCTCGAAGGCGGGCACGATCAGAGCTTTCTTGGTGTTGGCCAGGTCTAGCTGGGTGACAGACTTCCTGCCGAAGAGAAGCGACAAATCAAAGCAGGAGAATTTTCAGCCGAGCGAGTCACTTGGCTTTTCAAAGTGAAGTGCAGAGAGTGGGCAGTTTGATGCTGTAAATAAAACCGTAACCTGTACTTTTTTCCAAGGGTGCTTCACATTTTCCTCTCCTTTTGATCTGCTGCTCCAGGAGCAGGGAGAACCCCACCGTTCACACAGAGCGCGTGTGCTTGACTGCTCAACGCTACTCTGCACGCCCAGGGGTGCACAGAGATGAAACGAGCAGGACCAGCTGACCATCCCTTTAACTTAGGTAGCCCGGGCTCCTCCTGTTAGGGCAAGCAGCCCGACTCTGCCGGTGCTTCTGTACTCAGTGTTTCCACAGGCTTCAGTTCAAGCGACCTGACTGCATGTTGCAGCATGGCAGCCAGTTCCTGAAACACACAAACCTGGCTGGGAAGGACCTCCAGGATCATCAAGTCCAGCCCTCAGCCCAACAGCTCCCCAACCCCTAGACCATGGCCTCAGTCTCGCCAGAACTGAAGCAGGAGTTGAGACATCACGTTGGGTCAAGAACTCAAGCAGCATCGCTGTGTGAGTACAGCAGCCTGCCTCTGGCATGGACTAGATGACATAAAGGACTAACATAAGGGGAAGAAAGAACCAGTGCTGACACCCAGCTGGTGAACCTGAGTGACAAAGGACCACAGAGGCCATGGGAATTGTGGTAAAGACAAGGAGGATTTGGTAGAGAAGAAAACACCTTCTGCTTTCTTCTGCTAACTGGTCTGGCAGTCTGCTCCTTGGAGAGCCAGGCTCTAAAGTCTAACTGTTGCCTTTGGAAACAGATCTACTTTTCCTTTTCTGTGAGGCCCCTCTTTTCCTTTCTTGAGTGGAGGTGCCATTTGCTGGTTGACTGGTTCTAGGATGCCTGGAACAGGAACGTTTTCCCTCTTGGTGTTGCAAGCTATGTGGAGTACAGGGTAGAAAACACGTTTATTTGGAAAACCAGCTCTAGGTAAGCTGAATTCTAGCCCTAACCTGGGTTTTTGAATACAGTAACATTGATTATCCCTTCTGCCTGATCTGTCCTTTCTCCCCAAATAAGGATTTATGGTTTTATGAAGAGCTTTCTCTTTGCTAGTGTTGTCCAGGAAACCGTTTCCCAGGCATCTTTGTGTTCAGACCTGATGGATGTCATCCTGACACACTGAAGGTTGGGTAACATTTCTAAACCATCTTTTCTTTTGAAAGCATGGAAGAAATGACTCTTAAATCTCAAGAGTCTCTTCAGAGATGCTTCATGAAGATCATCTAGTCCAATCCCCCTCTCTAATCAGACCAGACACACAGCTTTTCTGATGAGTGTGAATTAACGACAATTAAGAGTAGCCTGCATATCTAAGAGAAAGTCAGGATCCTGAAATAAGAAAGTTGCTCAGTTTTACACAGAATCACAGAACATCAGGGATTGGAAGGGACCTCAAAAGATCATCCAGTCCAATCCCCCTGCCACAGCAGGATCACCCAGACCAAGTCACACAGGAACACATCCAGGTGGGTTCTAAACATCTCCAGTGAAGGAGACTCCACAACCCCTCTGGGCAGCCCCTTCCAGGGCTCTGTCACCCTCACTGGGAAGAAGGTCCTTCTCATATTTACGTGGAACCTCCTATGTTTTGGCAAAAACTCAGTCTTTAAGTGCAGCTGACCTTGGCTTTTGGCTTAATCAAGTTCATTGAATGCATGACTTGACGTGAGCAGGTGTCTTTTAATCACAGGTATGCTTCCTTGTTTGTGAGAGCAGCGAGGGAGAAGTTCACCTTCCAGCACCATCTGCAGTGCAGTGCAGAACAGGATTTAGGCATTAGAGAAGTACTCTTGAATGAACTCTACCATGTTGATATAAATCTTTCCCTCTCCTTAGTCCCATCTCAAAATGAACAGACAGTTCTCATCCTCATGGAGGTAGATAATAATATCATTCCCATTTCTGGAGGATAGGGAAGCTCAGACACAGAAAGTTGAGCAACTTAATCCTTCAGGACTCAATTCAGGCTCTATCATCCTCACCATGAAGAAGTTCCTTCTCATATTGATGTGGAACCTCCTCTGTTCCAGCTCACACCCACTGCCCCGTGTCCTAGCTCTAAATGATATTGAACAGAGCCTGTCTCCATCCTCCTGACACCCACCCTTCATGTATTTATCACCATTAATGAGGTCACCCCTCCTTTTCTCCAAGCTCAAGAGACCCAGATCCCCCAGTCTTTCCTCATCAGGGGGGATGTTCCAGTCCCTTCATCCTCTTTATGGCTCTGCACTGGACTCTCTCCAAGTCCTCCTTGAACGGAGGAGCCCAGAACTGGACGCAAGATTCCAGATGTGATCTCAGCACGGCAGAGTACAGGGGGAGGAGAATCTCTGTCGATCGGCTAACCACCCCTCTTCTGATCCACCCCAGGTTGCCACTGGCCTTCATGGCCACAAGGGCCCATTGCTGGCTCATGGTGACTCCTCCAGTGACTGGTTCAAGATCAATGAACAGGGCAGTCACACAATTTGTGGTAGAAACTGCAGAGCTGTCAGTCCGCTGTTCAACTGATCTGAGATTGTTTCCCTCTGCAGAAGGAACCAGTGCAAAGCCCTCAAAGGCCTCCAGCAAACATAACAACAACAGGCACGACTCGAAGTGAGCCCCTTGCTGGGATGCTGAAGCACAACTCATGTTGCAAGGAACAGGTACAAAACCTGTGGAGAGAGACGAGATGCGAGGTCTCAGTTCATGCTGAATGGGGCACTGGAAGGAAAGGACATGTTCTACACCAAGGTGCCAGGAAAGAACTGCAGAGCAGCTGTGACAGCTGTAGAGAAGCCACCTGTCCAGTTATTTTATGTTAAGGTGACCCACACAGCTTATTCGTAGCAACCAAGAAGAGCCTTTACCTCTGGGACAATGACAAGATGACCTCAATATCTAATGAGGGAAGGTGACAAAAGACTTCGACTCAGAACAGACCATGAAAGTGTCTGAGCTTTTTGTAAACAGGAAACTGCCAAATGAGTCGTTTCTTTCCTTTTGTACTTCACATAAAGTGAGGTGGAACAAAAAGAGGGATTTGTGGAGATTAAAAGCACTGAAATTATCTCAGCAGCTGTGAAAAAGCTCAATTAGCACAAATCTAAGTGCGAGCAACAGATACCGAGGGGGACAGGTGAGCATCAGCTCGCAGAATCACACAATTATTGAGGCTGGAGAAGCCCTCTGAGCTCAGCCAGCCCAGCCCAGGACCTGTCACCACCACAGCAGCCAGACCAGGGCACTGAGGGCCACAGCTAGTCTAGCCTTCAACACCTCCAGGGATGGGGACTCCACCACCACCCTGGGCAGTCCAGTGCAGGCTCTGATCACCCTTTCCATCAGGAAGGGCTTCCTGACATCCAACCTGACTCTCCTCTGGTGCAGCTTCAGGCTCTGCCCTCTTGTCCTGGGGTTGGTTGCCTGGGAGAGCCTGACCTCCACCTGACTACAATGTCCCTTTAGGGAGTTGGAGAAAGGGAGAAGGTCCCCACCGAGTCTCATCTTCTCCAGACTAAAGACCTCCAGCTCCCTCAGCCTCTCCTCATCAGCCTTTCCCTCCAGTCCCTTCCCCAGCCTCATTGCTCCTCCAGACCCCTTCCAGCCCCTCAATCTCTTTTTTGAACTGCCCCCAGTACTCAAGCTGATGCCTCCATCAGCTTCTCCTTCAAAACTGGCCATAACCTTTCAGACACCACCTCCAAAACACGTCGACAATGATTCTCAGTATTTCTCTTTTCCTGAATTCACTGTCTGCAAAGAAACAACCCACAATACACATAAATCAGCAAACTCACAGAGAAAGGGACTTGTCTGGCTCATCCAGTGCAAAGCAGTGCCTGAAAACCACACTATTTGTTTGCTTATGGTTGTTCTGTCTGAGGAAATGATGAAAATGTTTGCACATCGCTCTAACAGACAATTGCTGCCGTTGGGACAGGCAGCACTCATCAGCTGCTTGCAGGGGCAGCTGCATAACGATCCAGGATCTCCATATTTAAATAATCTCACTGCACCTCCCTGCTGTTTGGCTGGGGAAAATCAATTCTTGAAAAACCAACACAGCTCTCCAGTTCACCTGCAAAAATCCCCAGTTCCTTCTCAAAGAGATGCTGGGAGCAGATTAGCAATTCCGATACTTTCAGGCAACGGAGGCTCACGGTGAGGGGTAAGGTGGTATGGACCTTGCACAAGGCTGATGGAGTCATGTGAAGCCTCAAATGCAAGAGCTTTCAGTGTTTTGGGGTTTTTGAGTTGGGGCTGTTTAGTTTGGAGGCTGAGGGGAGACCTCATCGCTCTCTACTGCTCTGTGAAAGGACATTGTAGAGATGTTGGTGATGGCCTCTTCTCGTAAGTCAGAAGCGACAGAACAAGAGAGAAGGGCTTCAAGCTTCAACAGAAGTGGGTTAGACTGGCCACCAGGAAGAAATTCTTCATGAGAATTATTTCTGTGATTGTAATCTCTCAAGGACACTGTGGTACCTCATCTGTCTTCTCTCATCTTCCTTTCAGTGCTGGCTCCCATCAGTTCATGACAAAGCAACACGAATCGTAGAATCATCATGGCTGGGAAGGACCTCCAGGATCATCAAGTCCAGCCCTCACCCCAAGAGCTCTCTAACCCCTAGACCATGCCCTCAAGTGCTAGATTTGTTTGTTTTTCAAACAGCTCTAGGGATGGGGACTCCACCACCTCCCTGGGCAGCCTGTTCCAGTGCCCAACCACTCTCTCAGGAAAGAACTTCCTCCTCAGATCCAGTCTAAACCTCCCCTGTGACACGACTTGAGGCCATTCCCTCTCATTAGTAATTTTGGGAGAAGGAAGGAACAAGTTGCTCTTTCAGTACTACATGCCAGTGTTGACACTTGCCATCCTCCTCGTGTCCAGCATCAATCAGGACAGCATGCAACACTAAAGTCAAAGAACACAGAGCTAATATCTCTCCCTACAGGTATCTTGAGACATCTAACGTGTGTAGGAAATAAAAGTCTTTGTGGTCTTCATAGCTCAAGTCAAAAACAACCCCTAAAATAACGGGGAAATAAGCTGCCACACTGCAATAAAACTTCAGTGATTATTGAAATCCACTGTCTTAAACCCATGGAATGGTTTAGATTGGAAGGGATCTCTTTAAAGATCACCCAGTCCAACCTCCATGCAGTGAGTAGCACGAGTTTCCAGGGATGGAGCTATTAGGATCTCTCTGGGCAACCTGTGCTGGTGTTTCACCACTTCCATGGTAAAAAAGTCTTCCTCATATCTGGTCTAAATCTCCCCTATTTTAGCTGAAAACAATTTCCCCTTGTCCTATTGCAACAAGCCCTGCTAAAAGTTTGACAGCCCGTGTTTTTATAGGTTCCCTTTAAGGACTGGAAGGCTGAAATAAGGTCTCCTTGGAGCTCTCTTCAAAGAAGTGCTGTTCCATCCCTCTGAAGAGTGAATTTGGCCCCACACACAGATGCAGAAGTTGAAAAAGGCAATTAATGCTCCACAAGAGTGAAGCCAGAAGAAGGTGCTTACAGAGGTGTTGAGCTTGAAACACAGAGACTCCTCCACAGGTTTACAGTTCCAGAAGGTGCATTTCCTTTTACACTCCAAAAGCCTGACAGGGACTCCCTAAAGGCAGACCCTCTCTGGAACACTTTGATCCATGTATTAAAGGATGGTGTAGATGTGATGTTGAGGGATCAGGTGCAGAGGTGAGCTCTGTAGAGTAGGGTTAGTGGTTGGACTTGATGGTCCCAAAGGTCATTTCCAACCAGAATGATTCTGCGATCAACTTTCACCGCACCGGAACGGAGATGAAAAGCCAAAGTGGCCAGCACCAAGGAACTGAAATCCTGCTCGCTGGCCACAGGGTGTCCTCCTCGCTCTATGCTTTGGCCTCAGATGACCAGCCTCTGCCGGGAGAGAGGTCTCTATTAAAAACCCCCCTCGGTTCATGGATCAGAGGTCTGTATTTTGCCCAGCCCAACCTGCTCACAGCCATTATGAAACAACACACACTCGCCCTCCTCTCCCCAGTAGCCTTTTGCTAATTATTTTGCCCTGACAGGTGCTGGTTTTGCAGCTGCACGAGCCCCTCAGACTGCCGTTCTTGCGTCCAGCTATGGAACTGGATCAAGAATGTGTTACAGGGGTAACAAGTTCAACACTGCTTTGTGTGTTTTATCTCTCCCTGGCATGAAATCCCAGGGATTTTTAGGGAAATCATCCAGTGCTCATCTCTGCTAATACAGGCTGCTGATGCACACGTAATACACTTAGTCCAGTCCAATTTCCAAATTGATTCTTGCTCTGCTCTGAGGGAAAGATTCTGCTGGCTAACAGGGCTCCCATTGTTCTGCATCGTTACGAGAGGACGTGAGAGCAGTGGGGCGTGGGAAGGCTGCAAATACAAGCGACAGCGGGAATCCCCCGCCCTGTCCACTTACCTGAGGTACTCGTAGAGTCCATACATGGGCAGGAAGTCAATGTCAGACAGGAACATGTACGGTGTGCTGATGTGCTTCATGGCCACGTTTCTCAGCAGGTTCACGGGATAGAACTGTCCCTCCTTGTACACGATGTGGTAGCCGACATTATGACGGCTCATCAGCACTTCGGAACCCTGGGCGTAGCGCAGAAATTGCTGGGCTTCCGCGTCAGAAAGATAGAGGGCCAGGCTGATCGGACCTTCCCAGTGCTTGCAAATGGCTTCAAGCATCTGCAGTCTGAAAAAGGAAGGGTGAGAGTAAGAAAAGGTTGTCTCCTTGTCTGGGACTCCTTGCCTGAGCTTATCACAGAATGACAGGACATCAGGGATTGGAAGGGACCTCGAAAGATCATCCAGTCCAATCCCCCTGCCGCAGCAGGATCACCCAGACCAAGTCACACAGGAACATATCCAGGTGGGTCTTAAACATCTCTGCAGAAGGAGACTCCACAACCCCCCTGCGCAGCCCCTTCCAGTGCTCTGTCACCCTCACTGGGAAGTAGTCTGTCCACATGGGTCTACTCACAGGATAGGGGTGTCACAATCTTCAAGTGCCCAACTCACACAATGGGTCAAGCCATTCTCACGCACTAACACACTACAGTGCTCTTCAACAAGCTTGTGTAAGAGAAAGGTGAACAGACCCAGACATCATTTTAGCTCCTGCTTAGCAACACCTTGCCCAAAGTTTGCAAGGCAGGTAATCAGATCTTAAAGGCTGTTAAAAAATGATAGGTCAAGGAAACACTGACTTCTACGGATGTCTGCACTGACTAGGGGAAAACTCTCTGACAGGGAAAGAAAGGGCAAAGTGACGGCACATCAATAGAACTGGGATTTACTAGGTGTGGGGTGCAAGGAGAGGAGGGAGAGGCACAGACTATCAAAAACCCACTTCAAACGAAGCCATCGTTTGAAGTACTAATTTGTGTGTGTCTTAGCAGTACCTCAAATGTCATTAAATCATTTCCAAATCAGGAAGTATCGATGTGTAGTTTCTGTAACTCACAGCGGTGACGCCGCCACCGGTGCAACTGACAACAAAAGATCTCAAACACAAACGTAAATCAAACCCGGCCCTGATCAGGATCGATTAAGTGCTTTGGGCAATTTAGGGAGAATTGCTTAGAAATTAAGATTTGCCACCCAAAACATACAGCAGGGACTGGTTACAAAGCCTCTTATAATAAAAGGGAAATGAACCTACTACATCCTTGTCAGATCACACAGAATCACAGAACATTAGGGATTGGGGGGGGACCTTGAAAGATCATCCAGTCCGAGCCCCCCAACACAGCAGGATCCCCTAGATCCAGTCATTAGGGATGGGACCTCACAAGATCATCCAGTCCAATCCCCCCAACGCAGCAGGATCCCCTAGATCCATTCACACAGGAACATTTTAAATGTCTCCAGAGAAGGAGACTCCACAACCCCTCTGGGCAGCCCCTTCTAGGGCTCTGTCACCCTCACTGGGAACAAGGCCCTTCTCACATTGATGTGGAACCTCCTCTGTTTCAGCTGACACCCACTGCCCCTTGTCCTATCACTAGATGCCCCTGAGCAGAGCCTGGCTCCATCCTCCTGACACCCACTCTTTCCATATTGATCAACATTAATGAGGTCACCCTTCAGTCTCCTTTCTTCCAAGCTCCCTCAGCCTTTCCTCATCAGGTAGTTGCTCCACTCCCTTCATCATCTTGTGGCTCTATATTCTATAAAAAAGTAGGAACAGACAGTACAACATGATTGTCTTCTTTCCCTTCCAGATGCACTTTACTAGATTCCCCCCTATTAATATTTATACCCAACAGAAGGAAAGTTTTCCGCATCACCGTAATCAGAGGAAAATAATTTCCCCTTTCTGCTATCTCCCTCAGCTTTGCAGCAGAAAGTGCTGCTCTAAACATGGCAGCAAACACAGACTCTGATTTCACATTAATAGCTTTTCCCTGCATTTCTGAGTGATTGTGATGACATCCAGCATGATATCATCATGTTTTTTCTCAGATAGCAGACACTACCTTTCCTGGTCTATATATCATTTGCTTTTGGATCTGTTACTGAAACAAAGGGTCATTATCAGCCTGAAACATCCAGCTGAATCAGGAACACTAATCGATACAGAAAGATCTGAAAAGCAAGTGAAGGCTTTAGGTTTTTGATTGTACAAATGATGTGGAGGGTAAAATCATTCATTTTCTTTGTTTCCTACTTTTTCCAACCTATTAATCAGGAGCCTCCGATTCATCGGCTCTCAGATTTAGGGCAGCTCCTAAAACATTGACTACTTACCTAGTGAGAAACGCAGCTAAATGCCTCGCAAGGACTCCACGTGGTGGGCAAATGGCACACATAACTTACTCAAACGGCGCCTCTGATAATGCTTGCAAAGCTTTTTGCCAAAGTGAAGTGGAAGCTGGGTTTTGCTGGTATAAATTCCCAGCTGGACAGCTCAGCGTCCTTCAGAATGCCCCATTGTGCTGTGTGGTTCTGAGTGGAGTGGACAGGCTCCACTTCCGTGAGTTGGTAGAGGAACTGCTGAGTGATGATGATCCTGTGGTGCCTTCTAACCCTGACTTGGTCGAGGTGATCCTGCTGTGGCAGGGGGGATTGGACTAGAGGATCGTTTGAGGTTTCTTCCAATCCCTAATGATTCTATGATGCTTCATAATCTGCTCTGTGTAAGTTGTTCACAGAATCACAGAACATTAGGGATTGGAAGGGACCTTGAAAGATCATCCAGTCCAATCCCACTGCCAGAGCAGGACCCCCTAGATCCCTAGGTGGTTAGCAGATCAAGAGAGGTTCTTCTCCCCCTCCACTCTGCCCTGGTGAGACCACATCTGGAGTGTTGTGTCCAGTTCTGGGCTCCTCAGTTCCAGAAGGATACAGAGCTGCTGAAGGGAGTCCAGCGTAGAGGAACAAGGATGATGAAGAAAGTGGAGCACCTCCCTTATAAGGAGAGGCTGAGAGAGCTGGGTCTGTTTAGCTTGGAGGAGACTGAGGGGTGATCTCAATAATGTCAACAAATATTTGAGGGGTGGTTGTCAAGAGGATGGAGCTGGGCTATTCTCGGTGTCATCTAGTGATAGGACAAGGGGCAATGGGTGTGAGCTGGAACACAGAAGGTTCTACATCAATATGAGAAGGAACTTCTTCCCAGTGAGGGTGACGGAGCCCTGGAACAGGCTGCTCAGGTTGGTTGTGGAGTCTCCATCAATGGAGATGTTCAAGGCCCGCTTTGAACATCTGTGTGACTTGGTGTGGTGATCCTGCTGTGGCAGGGGGATTGGACTAGAGGATCTTTCGAGGTCCCTTCCAACCCCTAATGTTCTGTGATTCTGTGAAAAAGTGACAATAAAGCAACAACAAACCAAGCTGAACAAAGCCTCTCTCAGAGCTTCTAGCTAAGTGTATTAAAATCAGCTCATGCACTCCATTCCTCTCTTCCATTCCTCACAGCACAGGCAGATGTAAGCCTGTCACGACAGCCAGTCAGTCTCATCTCCAACAGGCCTATAATTGGAGACACTGGGAGTTGCTTTTTTGCCTTCTCCTCATCTTGGATGCTCATTTGAAAGAAGGATGCAGGAACAGAGCATACAGGACATTGTTTATGTACCTGTCATCTTACATCCCAGACATCACTCTTAAATGTCTACAGCTATGCTGGAGGAGCTTAAGAAAACTGGTTTAAAGAAAACAGAAAAACAAACTGGGAGCTGAGTCTCTTGAGTTTGGAGAAAAGGAGACTGAGGGGTGACCTTATTAATGTTCATAAATATGGAAAGGGTGGGTGTCAGGACGAAGGAGCCAGGCTGTGCTCAGTGGCATCCAAGGGGCAATGGGTGTGAGCTGGAGCAGAGGAGATTCCACATAAATAGAAGAAACTTCCCAGTGAGGGTGACAGAACACTGGAAGGGGCTGCCCAGGGGGCTTGTGGAGTCTCCTTCTCTGGAGACATTTAAAACCCACCTGGATGTGTGACTGGATCTAGGGGATCTACCTGTTTGGTAGAGCGACTGCTGAGTGATGATGATCCTGTGGTCCCTTCTAACCCTGGACTGACTCTGACTTGGTCTTGGGGATCCTGCTGTGACAGGGAGATTGGACTAGATGATCTTTCAAGGTCCCTTCCAATCCCTAATGATTCTATGACCTGGGGGATCCTGCTGTGGCAGGGGGATTGGACTGGATGATCTTTCAAGGTCCCTTCCAATCCCTAATGATTCTATGACCTGGGGGATCCTGCTGTGGCAGGGGGATTGGACTGGATGATCTTTCAAGGTCCCTTCTAATGTTCTGTGTTACTGTGTGGCAGTAACCAAAAGCTGTGAAACAAAACAGAGCAGCTAAACATCTGTTTGGTATGATATTATTTATTGATTGTAGCTGAAAGAAAGAATTTCCAACTCAAATCAATAATTTATATCAACACACCAGCAAAGTAGGGAAGGGGTTTTTTTCTGCACAGTGTCAGGAGGGCTCTTCTTCCCGAATAAAAATGTGTGGTTCTGTCTATCAATGAAAACATGTGCCCCAGTGAGGATCCAGAAAGGGAAACAGATGCTCAGACTTTGCATCGGTGCCAGTGAAGCAGCGCTGAGCCCCAGACCGTTCTTTTGAATCAAATTCTGGGGGGAACAGACACCATGTGCACGCACCGGCTTTACTAATTTATTGTGGCACCCGTTCAGGGTCTGCCTCGATTTAGCTCTTTCATTTTTAAACTCAAAGGTTTGTGAACACTTAAGAGATGCTTCCTGGATTAAAAATCAATAGAACAGACAGTGACGTGCACAGCACACCGTGGTGCTGCACACAGGATGCAGGGCAGAGGCTGGCCTTTGCTTGTGTGCATTTGTAAACCGGGCTGTAGTTGCTTTGTGCATCTGAAGTATGGTGACCCCCCCGGAACACTGCTGACCTTCCACTGGGGCAGCAGTGACAGCACTCACGGGTCATACTGCACTCTGCATGTGCTCTGACAAGTGAAGTATCAGTTCCTGGTTAATATCACAGAATCACAGAATTACTGAGGCTGGAGAAGCCCTCTGAGCTCAGCCAGCCCAGCCCAGGTCCTGACATCAACAGAGCAGCCAGACCAGGGCCCTAAGGGCCACAGCAAGGATGGCCTTCAGCACCTCCAGGGATGGGGACTCCACCACCACCCTGGGCAGTCCAGTGCAGGCTCTGATCACCCTTTCCATCAGGAAGGGCTTCCTAACATCCAACCTAACCCTACCCTGGTGCAGCTTCAGGACCTGTCCTCACATCCTGTCACTAGTTGCCTGTGAGAAGAGCCTGACCCCTGCCTGACTAAAACTTCCCTTCAGGGAGTTGGAGAAAGGGAGAAGGTCCCCACCTTGGTCTCCTCCAGGCTCAACACCCCCAGCTCCCTCAGCTTTCAGAGCTTCTGAAGAAATGACAACTAATGGTAATGGTGGGAATCAGAACGCTGCAGGATAGAACTTCTCACAGAATCATTAGGGATTGGAAGGGACCTCCAAAGATCATCTAGTCCAATCCCCCTGCCACAGCAGGATCACTCAGACCAAGTCACACAGGAACACATCCAAGCAGGTCTTAAACATTTCCAGTGAAGGAGACTCCATAACCACCCCGGGCAGCCTGTTGAGTGCTCTGTCACCCTCACCCTGAAGAAATTCCTTCTCATATTGATGTAGAAACTCCTCTGTTCCTCCTCACACCCACTGCCCCTTGTCCTATCACTAGGTGACACTGAGCAGAGCCTGGCTCCATCCTCCTGACACCCACCCCTCAAATATTTATAGACATCAATGAGGTCACCCCTCAGTCTCCTCTCCTCCAAGCTCAAGAGGCCCAGGTCCCTCAGCCTCTCCTCATAAGGGTGGTGCTCCACCTCCTTCATCATCCTCGTTGCCCTACGCTGGACTCTCATGTCAATTTTGGTTTTATTTTCCCTAATGAAATATCAGTTAAAAGTTAATTTTACATCCAAACTGAAAGTTTCAAAGAGTTAAATTAGAAATGCTGGTCTGAAATTGAACTTTTTAATAAAATTGCAATTACTGCTCTCAGAAGTAGATGGGTTTTTTAATATTTCACACAAGCACCTAAAAGGAAAGAGTTCTAAACTCCTAAAATTGAAGTTAAAATGTTTAGGTTTGATTTTCTCTGTGAGAAAAATCACTAATGGAATAATTTTTTGTATGGAAAACACTGATAAAGCAAAACTAACATTGTCCAGTGAGGAAATGCCACATGTTCAATCTTGATCACCTCCAATCATTTACTGAATCACAGAACATTAGCGATTTGAAGGAACCTTGAAAGATCATCTAGTCCAGGCCCCCTGCCACAGCAAGATCCCCTAGACCAAGTCATCCAGGAACACATCCAGGTGGGTCTTAAATGTCTCCAGAGAAGGAGACTCCACAACCCCCCTGGGCAGCCCCTTCCAGGGCTCTGTCACCCTCACTGGGAAGAAGCTCCTTCTCCTATTGATGTGGGATCTCCTCTGTTCCAGCTCACACCCACTGCCCCTTGCCCTGTCACTGGGTACTCTCTAAAGCTCTGTATAGTTGGATCCCCCTGTAAGGACCTACTCACTGCCTGGTGCTTCCAGGTGAACAAGAGGTTTTCCCTACCTGTCCATTGAAAGTTGAGCCACCAGTGTGACGTCGGTGTTGTCTGAAGCGGGCTCGTACTCGTAATGCAGGAAATACAAATGGGTTCGATGGACGGTGAAACGCTCTCGACGAAACTCATAGCATAAGTCATCCTCGTCCAGCTCAGACAGCTGTTTCTGGAGCTGTAAGGGAAGAACAGACGTAACAGGAAGTGCTTTGCAATTATTTTAGTAAATCAAGAGAGAATGAGGAGGTTGGGAATTTGCAGGATGGGAATGGAAGTGGAACGTACACAGGAGCCTTGCCCCTGCAAGTCACTGGGCAACAGAGTTGAGGAAAACACTGGTCAGTCAATTTGATGAGGTAGACAGACCACTGCTTTCAAAGAAGTACTTGCTGTCAACATCCAGACAGAGAATGAAATGGTGAACAATCATGATTTTAATAATCACCAAGTTTCATAGTCAATTGTCCAACGTGGTGCCTAATGTCTTTCCTTATCAGAATCAAACATAGAACCACAGAATGGGCACAGTTGGAAGGGACCTTCGAGATCACCTAGTTCCAACCCCCCTGCAGGGGTAGGGACAACTTCACTAGAGCAGGTTGCTCAGGGCCCCAGACAACCTGCCCCTCAGCACTGCCAGGGATGGGGCAGCTACAACTGCCTGGGGCAGCCTGTTCCAGCATCTCCCTACCTCAAAGGAAATAACTGTTTCCTAATGTCCAACCTCAGCCTCCCCTCTTCAAGTCTAGAACCCTTTCCCCTTGTCCTCTCACTACCACCCCTGTCAAAAGCCCTCCCCCAGCTCTCCTGTAGCCTCCTTCTGAGAGTGGAAAGCTGCTAGAAGGTCACCTGAGAGCCTCCTCTTCTCCAGGCTGAACAATCCCAGCTTGCTCAGCCTGTCCTCACAAGGGAAGAGCTCCAGCCCTCTGATCATTTGAGTTGATCTCCTCTGGACACCTTCCAGCAGCTCTGTGTCCTTCTTATGCTGGAGACTCCAGAAGAAGTGGTTCAGACAACTCACAGACACACAGCTCTAGCAGACAGGACTCAGCAGCATTTTGAATGCGCTGGACTAAGCGATTCCCACTGGAGAACAGCTGGAAGAGTAACATCTTTAACTGCTGATTCTTCCATCTTTTGAGATTTGTGTTAGATTTTGCAATGAAAATATTCTTCCAACTGCAGTGTTGCCAGAGTTAGTCCCACAAGTTTAATGGGGTTTATGCTTCTGGATCCCTAGTTTGAGAATCACAGAACATTAGGGATTGGAAGGGACCTCGAAAGATCATCTAGTAAAGTCATCATTAGATTTATATTTAATTCTTAGAAGAATTAATCAGAATATCAGAATACAACTGCATGTTTGTCGATAATTAAGCAAAATATTCCTTCTGTAAGAATTTGACAAGTCTATCTGAAAACCCCAGTGTGCTTCAAGACTCTGTCATGCAACAATGGGCGACTGAATTACAGACATTGACTGAGATATAAAATTAGCTCCTTTTTGTTCTGTTTGGAGCGATTTAATAGGAGGAGTTTCACCATCTTCAAGAAAGAAGATGGAAAACGTCGGTATTTCTTGTTCCAATACTGTTGTTAAGAGACAAGCTGTTGTTCTTGGAACTGTAAGCATAATGGTTGCCATCAAGACTAATGCTTACAGCTGCATGTCTTCATGTGAAGGCTGATGGAATAATTCCTGGTATTTTCCTGCACATCACTCTCTAATCTTCTTCTGACTAATGGAAGCACCCCCTTTGATTTCAAAGAGGTTTGGATCAGGCTCTGACTCTTCTGGGCTATTGTTCTTACAACATCGCTCAGGAAAGGCTGCTTTTAGAGAGACAAGAGTCCAAATCTTGACAAACCTTTGCTCAGGCAATACTTCTATTGAAATCAAGACATTTTTTGGTGGAATAGAGATCAGAAGTTCTTTCAGATATTCTTGGAGCTTCATTCATTCTCCTTCACAATTCATCGTTTGGCTGAGCCTGCACTTGATCTTCAAAATCACATTCAAGCATAATTGGAATTAAACCCAAACCAACGGCTACAAAAACCACTGTGCCCTTCTGCTTCTCCCTTAAAAAGAGATATCAGAGTGTCCTAAAGGAACTATCAGGGGGAGGACTGAACTGCAAATGGTAAAATAAATAGCAAACCAGTTGTGGACCCCTCAGTTCCAGAAGGACAGAGAACTGCTGGAGAGAGCCCAGCACAGAGCCACAAGCATGATGAAGGGAGTGGACTGGAGCAGATGATCCTTCGAGGTCCCTTCCAATTCCTAATGATTCTGTGAGATGACACCAGGCTTAAGTCACTCAGTTTCCCAGTAACACAAGGGCTGCAACCTAGAGGAAAGCTTTTGACTTCCAGACCATCCTTCCCTCTCCCGGCTGAGGGCGGTTAAGCTTCAGAGCACAAAATCAACTCGGCTGTTGAGATGAAAACTACCAGGAGCCCAGGATGAAACTATAATCTGGTTATAAACTGCAGCAGTTTCATTTCCTCCTGTGTAGCTGTCCCAGTTCCCACCAGTAGGCAATTTGGATTCCAACACTTAGCACTTTCCCGGCGCCTGAATTAACTGGTGCCTTCAGCACGGCATAAACAAAGCTGATGATAATGTAGGGAGCAAAAAAGCACTTGCTAAGTCTTCTTGGGGATGACCTACATAAAGTGCTTCTGGCTTCTCCAATGATCAGTAATAAAAGCCGGGCTAATCCCACGTCAATTAACGTTTTATTCTTCCCACGCCATAAAACGTTGTACAGTCGCTGTGGGTCAGATTGAGCCTTCTGCTGAACAAAGCTGTGCTAAGGACACAGAGGGTAGTGTCTGAGCAAGCCTACCTAGCAAGAGGAATTTTGCTGCAGCATGTGAAAACCAGCTAATGCTCTTGCTGCGCGGAAGTAAACGGCCGATTTCGACCGCACACAATCAACACAATTAAGGAGCTAATTTTCTTGGACACTTCTGTATCAATGGAGTACAAGTTCCCTTGATCTCAGCTGCAGATGTAGTCCTCTGTGTCTCCTTTCCTCCAAGACTTCTTGGCTGAGCTGTTCCCAGACCTCCCTTGCAGCACAGAGCCTTGACAGGCTGGACTCCTTTTGTTTCCACACATCACAACTAGTCCTGTTCCTTCCTGTGTGGCAACGTCCATGGTCGAAGTCAGTCCCAACTCTTTTACTAGTCCCACAGATACCAGTATAGGTTGTGGAGCAACCTGTTGGAGAGCAGTGTAGGAGAAAGGGGGTCTCCTGGTAGAGAGCAGGATGGCCAGGAACCAGCAACAGGAAGATGTGGCCAAGAAGGCCAATGGCATCCTGGGGTGGATCAGAAGGGGGTGGTTAGTAGATGTAGAGAGGTTTCCTCCGCCTCTACTGTGCCCTGGTGAGACCACAGCTGGAATGTTGTGTCCTGTTCTGGGCCCCTCAGTTCCAGAAGGACACAGAGCTGCTGGAGAGAGTCCAGCCCAGAGACACGGAGATGAGGAAGGGAGTGGAACATCTGCCTTACGAGGAGAGGCTGAGGGAGCTGGGTCTCTGGAGCTTGGAAAGAAGGAGGCTGAGGGGTGACCTCACTAACGTTGATAAATATGGAAAGGGTGGGTGCCAGGAAGATGGAGCCAGGCTCTGCTCAGTGGTATCTAATGATAAGACAAGGGGCAATGGGTGTGAGCTGGAACAGAGGAGGTTCCACAGAAATATGAGAAGGAACTTCTTAATTGTGAGAGTGACAGAGCACTGGAAGGGGCTGTGCAGGGGGGTTGTGGAGTCTCCTTCTCTGGTGACATTTAAAACCCACCTGGACACGTTCCTGTGTGACTTGGTCTATGTGTTCCTGGTGTGGCAGAGGGGACTGGACTAGGTGATTTTTTGAGGTCACTTCCAATCCCTAATGTTCTGTGATTAAAGTAGTCTGCTAACTCCCTATGACCACAGACACTCACCAGTACTTTGCTCTTCCTGCTCCAAACACTCTTTCCTTTCTGACTTTGGTCCAGCTTCATCCCATCTCTCTATGAATCTGTATTTTCCCTCCTCCATACTGTCTGAACATCAAACAGAATCACAGAACATCAGGGACATGAGGAGACCTCGAAAAGGTCACAGAATCATTCAGGTTGGAAAAGACAATTGGATTCTGTGATCGAGTCCAACCATCAACCGCACTCTAAACCACATCTCCCAACACCATATCTAAGCCTCTTTTAAACTCATCCAGGGACGGGGACTCAACCACCACCCTGGGCAGCCCATTCCAGTGCCTGAACATTCTCTTTGGGAAGAAGTTCTTCCTGATGTTGAGTCCTGATTTTGAAGCTTGAAGCCCTTCCTTCTGGTTCTGTCATTAATGACCCGTGAGAAGAGCCCAGCACCAACATCTCTACAGGGTCCTTTCAGATAGTTGTAGAGAGTGGTGAGGTCTCCCCTCAGCCTCCTCTTCCTCAACTCTCTCAATCTCTCCTCATCAGATTTATTCTCCAGGCCCTTCATCAGCTTCATTGCCCTCCTCTGCATCATCCAGTGCCATCCTCCTGCCAAAGGATATCCATGGCCACTACAGAGAAGGAGTGTCCAGAGTTCTGAGCCTGGTAACAGTCAAAGAACACACTAATGACAACATGCAAACCATGATTTTGAGCACAATAATTGGCTTGAGGTTTCAGCAGGGTAGCTAAAGCCTGTTCCTGCAGTTCTATCTGCTCTCTGCAACCCTCTTAGGAATCACAGAATCATTCAGGTTGGCAGAGATCCTTGGGATCATCGAGTCCAACCATCAACCCCAATCTACACGTTCACCCCAGTTCCTTCTCTTGACTACAGAGTATTTCCACGAAGAAAGCTGTGGCATGGGCAAACCTCACAAGGTTTTTTCCCACCTTAAAAAGTGAGAGAAAATATAAACCAGAAGCACAGCAGCACGACAAGAAAATCCCAGTCCGTGTGATCCCCCCACCTAGCGATGCTATGAGCAAGTGAAAGAGGCAACTTGCAGGCAGCCAACAGGACAGGCTACCAGCTCAGCATTTCACAACAAGAACAGCTATAATAATAGAAACAACACAGCCAGGGAAGTTGGGACTTCACCTCAAAGCTGCCACGTGCCATCTGTTACTGCTGAAGGAAGACTATGTCGTGACAAACTAATAACTGTAAATCCCAGCCCTACAAATGATGCAGCATCCTGAAACCTTGCAGAAGCCGAGGGTACTCAAAGCATCAGTCTGACTACAGGTTCAGCACCCTGAGACTGACGTGGAAGCTCTCTTTGCAGGTTATTTCTAGACATTCAGAAGCCACTGAATTTGTTAGTAGAGTTTAGATGATATGGTTAGCTGCTGGGATCCTCTTCGTCTCCTGGCAGATATCACAAGCCACTGGCTAATGTTAAGAATTCCTGGTTTTGCACAAAAACTTAAGTAGTTATAAAAACATCTAGTAAGTCATGGCACACCTACACAATCTTTGTGTTTTATAGGGAGGAGGAGATTTTTTTACACTGTTTCTTTGCTAATGTGCAAACCTAAAACTCTGCAGAGCATTTTAGAATCATAGAATCATCAGGGATTGGAAGGGACCTCGAAAGATCATCTAGTCCAATCCCCCTGACACAGAAGGATCCCCTAGATCCATATAATCACAGAATTCCTAGGGATTGGAAGGGACCTTGAAGGATCATCTAGTCCAATCCCCCTGCCACAGCAGGATCACCCAGACCAAGTCACACAGTCAGTTTGTTCCTGCCCAGGGAAGTGGTGGAATCTCCATCCCTGAAGTGTTTAAAAAATGAGTAGGTCTAACACTTGAGGCCATGACCTAGGAGTTAGGAAGTTGTTGGAATGAGGGCTGGACTTGATGGTTCAGGAGGTCCTTCCCAGACCTGATGATTCCAGCTTGGAGAAATGGAGACCGAGGGGTGACCTCATTAATGTTGAAAAATATGTGCAGGGTGGTTGTCAGGAGGATGGAGCCAGGTTCTACTTGGTGGAATCTAAAGAGACCCAGCTCCCTCAGGCTCTCCTCATAAGGGAGGTGCTCCACCTCCTCCATCATCTTTGTTGCCCTACGATGGACCCTCTCCAGCAGCTCCACATCCCTCTTGAACTGAGGAGCCCAGAACTGGACACAACACTCCAGATGTGGTCTCACCAGGGCAGAGTAGAGGGGGAGAAGAACCTCTCTTGATCTGCTAACCACCCCCCATTCTGATCCACCCCATGATGCTGATGGCCCTCTTGGCCACAAGAGCACACTGCTGGCTCATGGCCATCCTGCTCTCCACCAGGGCCCCAGGCCCCTTTCTCTTACACTGCTCTCCAACAGGTCAGTCCCCAGCCCATCATGGTCCCTGGGGTTGTTGTTACAGACCCAAGTATTTCAGCACACGTGCAGACACGCCGATGCAGAGGAAGAGCGCGAGCGATTTACGTTAGCTCTGATTACCTCTTAGGCTGATGCTGCTGTAAATCTCTCTGGCACTGAAAAGAATCCTTCAAAAGGGCAGAACTGACACTCATTCTCAGGCCACCTCAGCACCGAGAGGGCTCAGCGTCGGGAATCGCCCAGCGGTACCCAGCGCCACACGTCCTTTTCGTGTTTTACCGCTCTTTGCATTACAAATGAGGCTCCTTAGTTACAGGTTGCGCTCTAAATAAAACATCACTACAAATATTCAGCAGTGGAGAAGCACTGGCTGGCACATTGGAACAAGACCTTAAGGGGAGATTCTGACACAGCCAGACTGTGAGTGACAGCCTCACAACAAGCTGCTGCTGCTTTCACGACAGGGCTCAGGGCATCTAGAGCTGAAGTAATTCTGAGTGTAGAACCAGCAGAGTGGCTCCAATGGTTTGGCCACTGGTCCACAGTGCAGAGCAGCCCAGGCAGCTGAAGGAGCACCTCTTCCTCAAATGCAATGCCTTCAATAATGAAGCCAAATTGTGTTTTGAGGCTGCCAGGAGCCAGCAATGTGCTCTTGTGGCCAAGAGGGCCAACAGCACCCTGGGGTGGATCAGAAGAGGGTGGTTAGCAGATCAAGAGAGGTTCTTCTCCCCCTCTACTCTGCCCTGGTGAGACCACATCTGGAGTTTTGTGTCCAGTTCTGGGCTCCTCAGTACAAGAGAGATGTGGAGCTGCTGGAGAGGGTCCATTGTAGGGCAACGAGGACAATGAAGGAGGTGGAGCACCTCCCTTATGAGGAGAGGCTGAGGGAGCTGGATCTCTTGAGCTTGGAAAAGAGGAGACTGAAGGGGTGACCTCACTAATGTCTGTAAATACGTGAAGGGTGGGTGTCAGGAGATGGAGCCAGGCTCTGCTCAGGGGCATCTAGTGACAGGACAAGGGGCAGTGGGTGTGAACTGGAACATAGCAGGTTCCACATAAATGTCAGAAGGACACTGAGGGTGACAGAGCCCTGGAAGGGGCTGCCCAGAGAGGTTGTGGAGTCTCCTTCACCAGAGACGTTTAAGACCCACCTGGATGTGTTCCTGTGTGACTGCATCTAGGTGATGCTGCTGTGTGAGGGGGGATTGAACTAGATGATCTTTTGAGATCCCTTCCAATCCCTATGTTCCATGATTCTATGATTCTATGAATTCAGAGGAGCAAGGAGAAATAACAGATATTAAGACAAATCAGTTAGCAATTCCTACGTTACAGGCTCTTGATTTTGCAGAAATGAAAGCCCTTCTCTCCTGTATATGCTCAGGAATCCTAGTGGAAATGTACGGCTGAATCTTGGCAAATGTGGGAACCCAGCCAGCTGAACAGCAGCCAGCAGTGTGCCCAGGTGGCCTGGAAGGCCAATGGCATGTTGGCTTGTATCACCAATAATGCAGCCAGCAGGACTAGGGGCGTAACTCTCTCCCAGTACTGGCAGTGGGGAGGCTTCTTCTTGAGTACTGGGGGCAGTGCGGGACCACTCACTTCAAGAGATTGAGGGGCTGGAGCAGGTCCAGAGGAGCAACAAGGCTGGGGAAAAGACTGGAGGGGAAGTCTGCTGATGAGAGACTGAGGATGGTGGGGTGTTTAGCCTGGAGGAGCCTCAGGGGAGACCCTATCTCCAATTCCCTGAAAGAAGGTTGTAGTCAGGTGGGGGGTCAGGCTCTTCTCCCAGGCAACCAGTGCCAGGATGAGCGGGCAGGGCCTGAGGCTGCACCAGGGGAGGGTTAGGTTGGATGTTAGGAAGCCCTTCCTCAGGGAAAGGGTGATCAGAGCCTGGACTGGACTGCCCAGGGCAGTGGAGGAGTCCCCATCCCTGGAGGTGTTGAAGGCCAGCCTGGTTTGGGTACTTTGTGCCCAGGTCTGGCTGCTATGATGGTGTCAGGTCCTGGGCTGGGCTGGATGATCTCAGAGGGCTTTTCCAGCCTCAGTAATTCTGTGATTTCATGTCCATCCAGCCCAGCATCCTGTCTCCAGCTGTGACCTGGATGCTTAGAGGAGTGTAAAAACAGGGCAAGTGCACAGCAATGCCTTCTCAGAAAGCTCCCCTAGTCCTGAACTTGTGCTTCAAGTACTTTTTGCACTAAAGCTTAACAGCTCCTGATTGATTTTCTTTCCATGAAAAGCCACCTCTGAGCATATGTCTGTTTTTAGCAACATGACCTCCTGCACAAATCTTCATCATATCACAGGTGAAAGGTCTATCTCTGTTTTGAACCTGCTACTTGCTATTTCTACTTCAGGTCCCCTGGTTCTTCTAGTGGCAGGACAAACAAACAGTGGTTCCCTGCTCACCTTACAGAATCACAGAACATTAGGGATTGGAAGGGACCTCAAAAGATCATCCAGTCCAATCCCCCTGCCACAGCAGGATCTCCTAGATAAGTCATCCAAGAACACATCCAGGTGGGTTTTAAACGTCTCCAGAGAAGGAGACTCCACACGATGCTGTACTTCTGAAGATCATCCTGCAGTAGACCATGGCAATGCACTGCTGTTCAACAGGACACCTGTAACACTAAGTGCTGCTGCAGACAGAGAAAATGATTTTTATGATAGTCCTACTCTTTGGATTCTCACACTTCAAAGCTGAACTTTGCTTTTTGTATTCTACAATAAAAAGGACTCAGCTGAGTTCAGAGTGACACTTACATCAAGGGTAGAAAGAATATCCTATAAAATAATAAAACCCAGCATCTTCTCCAACGTGTTTGCTCTTCAGCTATCTGAGGTTAGGATTTCTTTTCGCTGTATCTGACTGCTTTGATAGAAGGCTGTTAATTTTTTGGTGTCTCCTGGCAAGTTAGGACTCGTGTATTTCTGTCTGTCTAGCTCGTTCTTTTCCAGTGTCTCTTTTTTTTGGTAGACTTATAAATGGAAGAATGAGTTGCATGTCTTTTTCAGACACAAGCCATACCATAGACCATATTGCGTTCTACTTGTCTTGAATAAGAAGCAGCCTTGAACTGTTAGTCATTTCCAGTGTCTGTCAGCAAAATGAGCCGCTTTCAACCCTCCAGACTGCCATTTTCAGCGGCGACAACTTGTAGTCACTGCGCGGCTTGTTGTCTGAAACAAATCTGTGTATTAGGGATTTCCAGGGCTCTGGAAAATATAGGTCTTTGAAGACAAAAACATTCACAGAATCACAGAACTTCAGAGATTGGAAGGGACCTCGAAAGATCATCTAGCCCAGTCCTCCTGCTCAAACACACTAACCGTATTAGCAATCCAGAATACTTTCAATCTGCACTCTGGAAGTGTGATAAAGGTGTCTGCTCTGTTGTCTGTCTTTGTTTTTAGGGCCTCTTCTCCCTTTTCTCTTCCTGTCTGTGGTAGTCCCATCTGTAGCCCATGGAGGACACTGGAGCCGGGGACTGGCCCTGAGGCCACGGAGTGGGTAACTTATCTGGAAAGGAACCTCTGACTCTGAGGAAGGGATCCAGGCTGGAGCAGTGAGATGCTGGGATGACTCACAGCCCATGGAAAACCTGCCTGCTAGCCAGACAAAGCCACGTTGCCACAGGGGAAAGGACTGCTCAGCTGGTTTTTCCCTGAGGGAAAGGAAACAAAAGAGCTGGGCCCAGCCATGTAAGAACCCTGTGATTGCTCTCTGTGCTCAGTGATGGGTTTTTGTGTTGTTGGAATTAAATCTGGTTGTTTTTTTTCCCAAATTGAGCCTGTCTCCTTTGCCTGTGACTCATAAGTGGCAAGTGGAGCTCATCCTGTTCTTGTTTCAGCTCATTAGCACTTTTGCTAATTAGAGTTTGTCCTGGATCTGGTTAGCACAGTCAACCCATGACACTACCTACTCTCTGCATTGTCTTATTGTGTCTTGATGTTTCTGACCATCAGACTCTTCCAGGCCTTTCAGTACATTCAGTTCCCCCGACTGTCTAACAGCCAAGAGGCTCCTCTTGCAATGGATTTTGTTTCTTCTTCTGCTTTTGCAGAATCACAGAACATTAGGGATTGGAAGGGACCCTGAAAGATCATCCAGTCCAACCCCCCTGACACAGCAGGATCACCTAGATGCAGTCACACAGGAACATGGCCAGGTGGGTTTTAAAGCCTCCAGAGAAGGAAACTCCACAACCCCCCTGAGCAGCCTATGCTCTGTCACCCTCACTGGGAAGAAGTTCCTTCTCATAATGATGTTCCAGTTCTAGCTCTATGTTCCAGCTCACACCCACTGCCCCTTGTCCTATCATTAGATGCCCCTGAGCAGAGCCTGGCTCCATCCTCCTGACACCCCCCCTTCACACATTTACAAACATTAATGAGGTCACCCCTCAGTCCTCTCACTTCTTGCTTGCTCTTTCTCCTTGCTTCAGCCTATCCCAGCTCATGTTTACCTTCAGTCTCTCATCACTCCCCCTGCTTTCATAACACAGAGGATGGCCAAGGAAGTATCTGGAAGCCACTCTGCGTGCTAAGACATATCTGTGCAATCTCCCAGTGCCATAGTTAAAAATCTGCACTGGAATCTCCTGTGGTCATCTTATCCACAGACTAAATGGAAACACTACAAGCCCCAATGATGCTATTGATTGCCAATTACCTCTTCACTGCTAATGGGTACATGACACTGGCTTTGCTTTATTGATTTTTATATAGAGAAAGCTGGTATTTTAGAACCTGGTTGTTTGTTTCTTGATGTTAGCATCAAATGCTACAGGTTGCTTTTTATTTACTTCCAGACAACATAGTCAGACTTGGGACTTGGTCTGCAGAGACCACATTATGCACGAGGAGCTCATATGCACTGTAAACATGATAAATGTGTAAGTAGTTCCATCGACAGTCTTTTTACACTGGGATGATGTGTTCTAAGGCATCAATCTGTATGTAACCAGAAATCCTTGATTTCAACCATCTGCAAAAGATTAGTTTCATCTGTAAGGTTCTGTTCTCAGCACTGGGGAGGTTTCCCCTCCAGCACTGGGAGCAGTTGTGGGCCCCTCAATTCAAGAAAGATTGGCCATTCGCTTCAAGAATGAGCGAGAGGCTGGAGTGGGTCCAGAGGAGCAACAAGGCTGGGGAAGGGACTGGAAGGACAGGCTGATGAGAAGAGGCTGAGGGAGCTGGGGGTGTTCAGCCTAAAAGAAACTCATGGGGGACCTTCTCCCTCTCTGCAACTCCCTGAAGGGAGGCTGTAGTCAGGTGGAGGTCAGTCTCTTCTCCCAGGCCTCCAGCATCATCAAGACTAGCCCTCATACAAACATCTCCCCAACCCCTAGACCATGGACTCAGGCGTTAGTTGTTTAACACCTCCAGCCTGCTCTAGAGTGGGGTGTCTCTGCCTGTGCTGGGGGGGATTGGAACTGGATGATGGTTTCTTCCAACCCTGAGTGATTCTGATTCCATGGCTTCTCCAGTGAGGTGAGCCTGCTCTGGCAGGGGGATTGGACTAGATGATCTTTCGAGGTCCCTTCCAATCCCTGATGATTCTATGATGGTGACTCCTCCACCTTATGCAGATATACAGAAACGCTGTTGTCTCTGGTTAGGGCTAGTGCAGCAGAAACCTCCAGTCTCATGTGTTTTTTCAAGTACTAACTCATTCTAAAGTTTGCAGGATGGCAAAAACTTACAAACCTACATATTTTCATTTCTTCCTCATTATTTGTGCATTAGTGTGACCACTGGCATCACTGCATGCTGAACAAGTCTTTTCCCTGCTAAGTGTTACGTCTAGGGGTGAGATCTGCAAACTGCTGAGTGGAATTAAGAGCTCAAACCCTCCTTTTCAGTTTGTGATGTTATTTTTTTGGGGGGGTTTTAGAAGGCAAAGCAGACCAAAACCAGAGGAAATGCAGGATGCACAGATGCTTTCACAGGGAAGGAACTGTGGCACAGAGACTAAAAGCACAGCATCACTGCTGGTACCGGAGCACTGACCTCCATCCTCCTGAGTTCTGCACCCCACTAGCAGCACCACCATCTCTCCAAGGGGTCACATAGCCTGTGCCTTCTGTGAACCACCCTGTGAAGCACCAAGCCCCAGCCATCCCACTCACGTTTTCGCTGTTAACATCTGCTTCGCTGGGGCAGCCGAAGAGCTCCCGTCTCAGCAAATTCCCATCGTATTCCAGGAACGTCAGGTAGAGGTTGCGGAAAAACTCCACGTGCTTGTTCTTCACCCGCAGCTTCTTTGGTGAGTTCCAGTGGATCACCTCAGAGGGAAAACAAGAGAAGACACATTCTGCTGTTACAACAGGGATTGGCTTTATCTGATCTTTTCATGTGCCTTCAGTTCACCTCCCTCTTAGAAGGAAATAATAGAAACTAACCCAAACCTACAGAGACTTCCATCTGTGCATGAGGAAAGCTTTGCCACATCTTTTGCAAGTGACTGAACAACTATCCAGATGATGTGCTTTGAGACTCCTCAACAGGAGATAGTGAGGGGCTGGAGCAGGTCCAGAGGAGCAACGAGGCTGGGGAAGGGACTGGAGGGAGAGGCTGATGAGGAGAGGCTGAGGGAGCTGGGGGGGTTTAGCCTGGAGGAGGCTCAGGGGGGACCTTCTCCCTCTCTGCAACTCCCTGAAGAGAGGTTGTAGACAGGTGGAGATTGGGCTCTTCTCACAGGCAACTAGTGACAGGATGAAAGGGCAGGACCTGCAGCTGTGTCAGAGGAAGGTCAGGTTGGATGCTAGGAAGTCCTTCCTCATGGGAAGGATGATCAGAGCCTGGAGTGGACTGCCCAGGGCAGTGGTGGAGTGTCCACCCCTGGAGGTGTTTCAGGCCAGCCTGTCTGTGGCCCTCAGTGCCCTGGTCTGCATGCTGTGGTGGTGTCAGGTCCTGGTCTGGGCTGGCTGAGCTCAGAGGGCTTTTCCAGCCTCAATAACTCTGTGGTTCTGTGATTACCTGCACAACTGAGTTAGAGCACTGCTCTTGTTTGTCAGGCAGCACCTCATAAATGCTGCCACAACTCTTATCACAGACCTGACAGGTCATGGACTCTGCTGAAGAAGGTGCCAGGGTGAGGGACACAGCCATGGGGGCATTACACATTAATCTCAGATTTCCACATGACTGTTCCAGCTAATGAAATTGATTCACTGTTTTGGGCCAGGAAAACTCTTCTCTCCTTCGGTACTGAGAAGAAACAGCTTGAAATGAATTCATGTACCCATCCTGCCTTCAGAAAGGACTGAATTTAATCCTCCTTTTTGCCTTTGCTTCATTTAAACAAGCCTGATCTCCACTGCTTTACACAACACACTGACGCAGCACAATGCTTCACACCCTTTGAATTCCAATTTGTAGGAGGTATTTAGCCTCTGCTAACCAGAGATGACTCACGCTGGCCTAGATTTAACTCTAGTGCTGACATAAAGGGTCTGACTCTCATTTACATGAAGGCAACTTTGCACTGCTGCCAGTGTGAGCAAGAATGGGGCCCCAAAGAAAAACTAGGATGGAGCCAAAAGTGGCTAGCAGGAATGATTTCGTTTTATGGAGGCTATATTTTAGGCATAAGAAAAAACACCGCGCGCTGGGTACTCTGGTTTATTCCTGTGACTTCTACAGAGATTGGAAAAAACATAAGCCTCTCTTGGGAATACTTCCAAGGTAGGAGTTTGGGAGGTTCATCCAATCCATTAAGTTAATTGCATGAAGGCAGCGTGTCCGTCACACAGAGCTGCGACGCCAGCTGCCGGGCCGGCCGTGCAGCGAGCTCTGCTCTGAACACTGCATTGCTGGGACGGGATGTGCAGAGCTGAAGTGCAGCACACAGAACAGAATGGGCCCAGAGCACACGAGCTCAACTCCACAGGAACAGGGAGCCCTCTGAAATCAGGGTGCCTGTGAACTGGTCACCTGGATTCTTCCTCTACTAACTTCAGTGAACTGCACAGTCTCTTCACGGAGTATTTAAACTTCCACACAGGCTGGGGCACTGTGCTCTACACACCCAGCACCAATGAAGTATCTCCTGATAGGGGAAAGTTCACTCCCTCCTGGGATAGCCCTGTTGAAGCTACTAGACGTCAGAGAACCACACATGCACTTACAGCAAAGCAACTGTAGGGAAAAAAGATGGACAAACTGAAATGGACAAATGGCTTTTTCACTGAATCACAGAACATCAGGGATTGGAAGGGACCTGGAAAGATCATCCAGTCCAATCCCCCTGCCACAGCAGGATCCTCTAGACCAAGTCACACAGGAACACGTCCAGGCAGGTTTTAAATGTCTCCAGAGAAGGAGACTCCACAACTCCCCTGGGCAGCCCCCTCCGGGGCTTCATCACCCTCACTGAGAAGATGTTCCTTCTCATATTGATGTGGAACCTCCTTTGTTCCAGCTCACATCCTTGTCCTATCATCGGGTGCCGCAGAGCAGAGCCTGGTCCATCCTTCACATATTTATCAACATTAATGAGGTCACCTCTCAGTCTCCTTTTCTCCAAGCTCAAGAGCCCCAGCTCCTTCAGCCTTTCCTCAGCAGGGAGATGCTCCACTCCCTTCATCGTCTTTGTTGCTCCGCACTGGGCTCTCTCCAGCAGTTCTGTGACCTTCTGGATCTGAGGAGCCCAGACCTGGATGTAAGATTCCAGATGCAGTCTCACTAGGGCGAAGCAGAGTGGGAGGAGAACCTCTCTCGATCTGCTAACCACCCCCTTTCAGATCCACCCCAGGATGCTGCTGGCCCTCTTGGCCACAAGAGCACACTGCTGGCTCATGGTCATCCTGCTGTCCACCACGACCCCCAGGTCCCTTTCTCCTGCACTGCTCTCCAGCAGGTCAGTCCCCAGCCTATACTGGTCCCTGGGGTTGTTCTTGCCCAGACTCTACACTGCCCTTGTTCTAGTTCATTAAATTTCTCTCTGCACAGCTCTCCAGCCTGTCCAGGCCCCCATGAATGGCAGCCCAGGAACCTAAAGGGCTGCTTCACAGTTTTACAGGCTACTAGTATGCATTTTATAAGCTGGCTTAGAATAGAAACTGCTGGTAGTTCACACTTATTTAAGACTGGATCAAATAAAGCTGAGAGGCTGGCAAATGGGACAAAATCTACTTGCCAAGAAAAATCTTTTGTGTATTCCCTGTACTTGTACACTTCACGTGAATTTCCTTTTGGATGCCTTCACGAGAAGCCCATCCCTCTGCTGAGCACTGTCACGACTCACCCTGGGACCCATGAGCACAGAAAGGGTTAATGATTATGAAGCCTGTAGCTGTTACAGGGCAGGCTCTGTGGTGCTGCAGGAATTTTCCATCACACACCCTATGTCACATCACAGCAAAGCCCTGGTGTTGATGCCTCTACCCAGTTGTGTGTGGGGTGATGTCAAAGCCAGTTGTCAGCATCAAGCTGCTTTGCTGTGGCACTTCAAAATCTGTTGTGTGTGTAAAAGCTGGTAAGTGTCACGGGCGTAGCTGGCGGTTCAGATCTGATCAGGTTTGAGACGTGTCGGGATGCTGCACGTGTAGAGATGTCAGGGGAGCCTGGAGTGAACTGAAGAAAGCTGGATGGAGCTGATGACTACCCAGAAAAGCTGATTTTTTTAATTGAGAAAGACAGCACCTGCCAATGCAGCTAAAGAACATCAGGAACTAGGGAACTGGCTCGATGACCTGAGGTGGGAAAAGCACAAAGCAGGTCTGGTGCGAAAAGAGACGGCTTTTCAAATGCAGTATGATTAGATAAACTGATCCTGCTGTGGCAGGGAGACTGGACTCGATGATCTTCCAACCCCTAACATCCTATGATCCTATGATCTTTCAGGGTCCCTTCCAATCCCTAGTGTGCTGCGGTTCTGTGAGAAAGACCCAGCAGGTTTCAAAAAGGAGCAAGAGCTTTAACCATTGAGATACAACATGAAATCACACACAGAGAATCACTCTGGTTGGAAAAGGCTCTTGGGATCATCAAGTCCAACCCTCAACCTTACTCTACAAGGGTCACCCTTAAACCATATCCCTCAACACCACATGTAAACAATGTTCAAACACCACCAGGTATGGTGACTCAAGCCCCTCCTTGTTCCAGTGCCTGACCACTCTTCTGTGAAGAAATGTTCCCTAATGTCAAGTCTAACCCTCCCTTGTTGTAGTTTGAACCCATTCACAGAACATTAGGGATTGGAAGGGACCTCGAAGGATCATCCAGTCCATTCTCCCGCCACAGCAGGATCCCCTAGACCCAGTCACACAGAACATGTCCAGGTGGGTTTTAAATGTCTCCAGAGAAGGAGACTCCACAACCCCCCTGGGCAGCCCCTTCCAGTGCTCTGTCACCCTCACTGTGAAGAAGTTCCTTCCCATATTGATGTGGAACCTCCTCTGTTTCAGCTGACAACCATTGCCCCTCGTCCTATCACTAGTTGACACCAAGAAGAGCCCGGCTCCATCCTCCCAACACCCACCCTTCAAGCTCTTCCAATCGCTCTTCCAAATCAATCCTCCAAACACTTATTCTTTGCTGTCAGTCCACAAACTGACCTTCAGTTCTGCCTGCAGCTGTCTGCTGCCCCATCAGCTATAATGTACATTGGTTGTACTGGTCAAGACACCTGTTCTACTCCATGAACATCCTTCCATAGGCTGTCATGGGCATCACATGATGAAGAAATTGGCTGCACAGGTAAAGCTGTGGCCATTCCATTAGAAACTTTACTGTGAGTAACAGTGAAAGAGACTACAGGGAAATCAGAAAGAAGAAAACCACTCAAAGTTAGAAGCCACTTTCCTTGCTGCCTGAGCTAAGTGTTTTCTCAACATTAAGAAGAGAAAGTGAGTCTAGAAACTAAAAACCTCATTACTGCAACATCCCCTTTTGAACAGCACCGTAACGCTGTGTTTATTTCATCTGTTTTGCCTCCTAGTTTCTCCAAAGCTCTCTTGGCTTACAGAGGAAACTGCAGCAAGACCCTATAAAATTCCAGGGCTGTTATCTGGGAGGACACCGCAGAAGCAAGAGCTAGCCTTCAGGCTGTGCCACAGATCCTCAGCGCTCCTGAGAGCTAAGAGAAATTGCTAAATGAAGATTAAGGAGCGCGTTTAAGTCCTGAAAGATCAGAACTTCAACTTCTACATCTATTTAACACTTGGTTAGTTGTCATTAAGCAGCTTGGCACTGTCTACATTTCTGTTAATACCACCCTAGTTAATCAGCAACCGTTACCACTTGCTGATTAAATTCAGCCAGCCTCCTGGAATCCTTCCACACCCTTGTGACCTAGGGAAACAGGCTATCTAGGGTCCCCGTTTACTCACCACTTCTGACCCAGAGCACTCAAAACACACTTGGATCCTCAAACACAGGAATTAGGACCAGAGAATCACAGATCATCAGGGATTGGAAGGGACCTCGAAAGATCATCCAGTCTAATCCTCCTGCCACAGCAGGATCACCTAGACTAAGTCACACAGGAACACATCCAGATGGGTTTTAAACGTTTCCAGAGAAGGAGACTCCACAACACCCCTGGGCAGCCTGTTCCAGGGCTCTGTCACCCTCACTGGGAAGAAGTTCCTTCTCACACTGACGTGGAACCTCCTATGTTCCAGCTCACACCTCTTGCCCCTTGTGTTGTCATTAGATGCCACTGAGCAGAGCCTCCTGACACCCACCCTTCACACATTCATAAACACTAATGAGGTTATCCCTCAGTCTTTTCTCTAAGCTCAAGACACCCAGCTCCTTCAGCCTTTCCCCATAAGGGAGATGCTCCACTTGGAAGGTAACAGTGGATTCCTCCCAGGCAACTAGCAACAGGATGATAGGGCTGGGCCACGGGAGAGTTAGGAAGCCCTTTGTCATGGAAAGAGAGATCAGACGCCAGACTGGACTGCACAGGGCACTGGTGGAGCCCCCATCGCTGGAGGTGTTGAAGGATGGACTGGCTGTGGCCCTTAGTGCCCTGGTCTGACTGATGTGGTGGTGTCAGGTCCTGGTCTGGGCTGGCTGAGCTCAGAGGGCTTTTCCAGCCTCAGTGATCATGAGATTCTGTGATGTTACATACTGGTGTAGCGTGGGAGAGGGCTCTAAAGTCAGTGTTTTCCACAGAAATCAACTGAACACTAAAATCCCAGCAAACCTCTTTGGGTTAGTTATCAGCTCCATTGTTCTCTCTGGCAGATTAAGTTCCCAGCCCAGTCAGCACCACTAAACTCTGTCCCCCAACACCACAGCTACCCTTCTCTTCAGCACCTCCAGGGATGGGGACTCAACCCCCTCCCTGGGCAGCTGGTCCAGTGCCTGACAGCCTTTTCAGGAGAGAAATTCCTCCTGATAGCCAACCTGAACCTCCCCTGGTGCAGCTTCAGGCCATTTCCCCATATCCTATCACTGGCCACTATGGAGAACAGAGCAACCTCATCGTCTCTACACTCTCAAGTAGTTGTGGAGAGTAAGAAGGTCTCCCCTCAGTCTCCTCTTCTCTAGGTTAAACAGACCCAGACCCTCAGCCCTTCCTCACACGACACAGGTTCCAAACCCTTTCCTAGCTTGGTAGCCACCTCTGTCCCCTCTCCAGCCCTTCAGTGTCCCTCTTGCAGTGAGGGGCCCCAACCTGGACACAGGACTCAAGGTGTGGCCTCACCAAAGCTGAGCAGAGAGGACTGATCACAACGTTACAGATGTACTTCAGCTCTAACAATATCTGAGAACACAGGGTATCGTGTTTACCTACGTGTGTACTTTTTGGATTGAAGGGGTAAAAGAAAGTGACACTAAATTAAGCTTTAATTGAAGCCTAAAGCATAAGAATAAATTAATCTTAAATTTACACCTGAAGAAGCTTAATTTTGTGAAGCACTGAACAGATATTCTTAATTAAGCCCATGAGCGCTTCGCAATTTAGGTAAATAAGTAGAAGTGGTATTTTGCAGAGCCCTCCTGCTTAAAACTAGAATCCTTGTTGAGGCAACTAGACAGTTGGCACTCAAATCAACGGGAATGAAACATTCAGCAAACCTACACAGGCTACCTTGAAGTCATCTCAACAGGCTTCTTTTGATGCACATAGTATTGAAAAGTTTAACTCTGGCCCAAGTGTTCATAGAGGGGTGGCTGAACAGGTGTGACCAGGTGGCCAAGAAGGCCAATAGCATCCTGGCCTGGATCAGGACTAGTGCTGCCAGCAGGAGCAGGGAAGTGATCATTCCACTCCACCTAGCTTTGGTGAGGCGACACCTTGAGTCCTGTGTCCAGTTTGGGGCCCCTCATTACAAGAGGGGACACTGAAGGGTTGGAGAGCAGAAGTAAAGTGTTTAAAAGTAAAGAAGCCAGTAAAGCTTTTGGAACCTGTGTGGTGTGAGGAACAGCTGAGGGATCTGGGGCTGCTTAGCTCGAAGGAGAATGATGGGGGGACCTTCTTGCTCTCTACAACTGCTTGAAAGGAGGAGCAGAGAGGTGGGGGTTGGTCTGTTCTTCTCAGTGGCCAGTGATAGGATGAGGGCAAACAGCCTGAAGCTGCACCAGGGAAGGTTCAGGTTGGATGTCAGGAGGAATTTCATTCCTGGAAGGGTTGTCAGGTACTGGGCCAGATGCCCAGGCTGAGGGTCAAGTCCCCATTCCTGGAGGTGCTGAAAAGAAGGGTCGCTGTTGGATTGGGAGACAGGGTTTAGTGCTGCTGACAGGGCTAGGAAACGGTTGGACCTGATGGTCTTCAATAAGTCTTCCAGGTCAAAGTATTCTATTATCAGAAGGAACTTCTTCCCAGTGAGAGTGAAAGTGCACTCGCTGCCCAGGGGGGCTGTGGGGTCTCCTTCACTGGAGACGTTTAAAACCCACCTGGATGTGTTCCTGTGTGACTTGGTGTGGGTGATCCTGCTGTGGCAGGAGGATTGGACTAGATGATGTTTTGCGGTCCCTTACAGTCCCTAATGATTCTATGATTCTTCTGTGACTCTGAGTCACACTGCAAACAAACATCACATTTTGCCTTGGCTAGAGAGATTTGGAAACTCCATTTTCAAACTGTGTTTTATCAGAAATGAAGAAGGAGAATTTCCTGAGAAAGGGTAAAACTCTGCACAAAAACACCATCAGGCAGGTTTCACAGTCATATTTCTGAACTACAGAAGTGTAAGTGACTTGTGCTGTAGCAGTCACCAACCCAGAGGTCCAGGCACACTGTTTTTGGATGTGGGATTTAAATCCCTGCTCCAGCTGATTTGGTGCCCATGGTGCCAGGGATTACTTTCCTGCCCAAGCTGTATGAGAGCAAGATGCCAGACCATCCCCCCATTTAGTACTTTTCAAAGTTCTCAAGTTTTCCTTAAGAGGATCTGTAGCCCTCCCTTTCAGTCTTGTACCAGTGTTCAAGGAGAGGCCAGCAAAACATCCCTATACTATTACTGTGATCCCGTTCTGGCTGAGCAGAGGCACCTCACTGGCTCCAATGTTCATTCCAGGGAGGGGAATGTTTACCTGTCTTGAGTCATTAGTCACAGAATCACAGAGTTACTGAGGCTGGAAAAGCCCTCTGAGATCATCCAGCTCAGCACAGGACCTGACACCACCACAGCACCCAGGGATGGGGACTCTACCACTGCCCTGGGCAGTCCAGTCGAGGCTCTGATCACCCTTTCTGTGAAGAAGAGCTTCCTAATCTCCAACCTGACCCTCTCCTGGTGCAGGAAGGGAGGTCCCCTGTGAGTCTCCTCCAGGCTAAACACCTCCAGCTCCCCGAGCCTCTTCTCATCAGCCTTTCCCTCCAGTCCCTTCCCTAGTCTCATTGCTCTTCTGGACTTGCTCCAGCCCCTCAATCTCTTTCTGGAAGTGAGTTGCCCAGTACTTCCCCAGTGCTCTTATTTTGATGCTGTTTTAGATGGATATAAAACTATTAACTACTGATAACTAGTTAATAGAATCATAGAATCATCAGGGATTGGAAGGGACCTCAAAAGACCATCCAGTCCAATCCCCCTGCCAGAGCAGGATCACCTAGACCAAGTCGCACAGAACATATCCAGGTGGGTAATATGAGCAACTAGCTAATATAACGAACTATAACTAGTTATAGATTAGTTAGAATAGTTTAATTAATAGTTTAACTAGTGTCGTTCAGTTAAAAATCACTGTTTTAACTGATGCAGAACCTTGCTACAGATACTTTTCTACTCTATTTCTGTTCTGTGCCTTTTCTGTGTGGTTCCTTCCACGCTCGTACACGCTGCTCAGGTGCAGCAAGGAAACAGACTTCATCGATAACCAAACCTCTGACCTTCTCTAACAGAAGCCAGTTAAAAAGTAACCTGGAAAAGTGGATAGAGATGCAACTTAATGAGGGCTGTAAAAGGAATTATTAGACTCCCCTTGAGGCAAAATGGAATATTCAAGGGCTCCACAGGCCTGAAGAAGGTACCCCGGTCACCCTGTGTTTGCGTGGATGTGAACAAAGCGCCAAGAAAATATTAAATATATATGTATACACACACACACACAAAGACACACACACCTCCCACAGCTGAACAGCAGCCCTCGGGGTGTGAGTTTATTTGACACAATGCTGTGTGTGAGAGACAAATCCTCAAGTGCCACGGACTTTGAGGCCAGATGGAATTAAATCAGTGCCTCCTCAATCTGACATGAGGAATGCAGTGTGATTTGACTGAGGAAGACCTGACTGGGCCAGCTTTACCTTGCAATTTAAATCTCTCCCTGCGTTTCCTGCTCTCCTCTGCCATCCTTCTTAATCCCCCAGCACAAACTTCATCATCTGTCTTTCTCTCCCCCTTACCCTGGAGGTTTATTTTACCTAGTTTCTCATTCCAGCCTTACCATGAAGTACAGGATGTGCCAAACACACGGTGTCACACCATTTATATCAAACGCCAGCAAAGTGACTAACGGGTCATTTTAAGACTGTATTTTCTAACTTGGGCTAATGGCATTTGTCGCTTGTTTTTGAGAGGACCACACACCCAACCAGCTGGTTTCCTTTCAGAACGACAGTTTTTCTAATGTTGTGAATCCAAATTCAGAACTTTAATTGGATTTTTACAGAAAAACTGTTTTAATTGTATGGAGAACTTTAAACAGTGCTGCCTGCGGGCCAACTCGTTACAGAATACGGGCAGAGCTCTACTGAAAGCAGGGGCTTATGTGTGCTAGAAAATGCTCTGGCCTCTCTTTCAAAGCAAAGAATTTCACTCCTGGTTCAGTATTTAGGGGATAATTTTAGCTCTGTGAGTAAGTCCAGTTCAGCTGAAGAATTTTCTGATGTGTCTGCAGCCTTTGCTAAGTACCTCAGACCAGAAAGCCAGCGCAGGGTATTATGCATCTATGACTTCATTGCCTTAGCTGTAATGAAACTAAGAGTGTGACAGAATATGTGGCAGTATTACAGGTGCACATAAAATAACATATAAAATACATTTCATACACACTAGATATTATATAAAACATATAAATTTCATGACTGTATGACTTGGTCTAGGTGATCCTGCTGCGGCAGGGGGATTTCGTCAGGCACTGGAACAGCTGCGCAGGGAGGGGGCTGAGTCTTCAACACCTCCCTGGAGGTACTGAAGAGAAGGTAGCTATTGCATTGGGAGACAGGGTTTAGTGGTGCTGAAAGGGCTGGGAAAAGATTGGACTCAATGATCTGGAAGATCTCTTCCAGACAAAACTCTTATATTATGATCTGAGTGTTGCTGCTCAAAATGACCACAGCACAACTGATGTTAATGTACCCACACGTGTTCAAATCTGTCTTGCTTCTATAATCTCCTTGACAGTAGTGACAACTGTAGATACTATAGCTCCATTTTATTAAGTTATCATAGAATGTTAATAAATTCCTAGTCAACCTTTTCTTCCAGGGCAAATCCTGGAGAAATGAGTGGCAGAGTGGTTGGGGCACATGTATGCAAAGGCTAACCATGAAGTGTACAAGGTCGTTACATCTTTGCCTTCTAACTTGTCAGTATGGGAAGAAAGGTTTTGTATTCTTTGTGTAGGAAGAGCTAACACTTGAGACAGCAATAGGAACTCAGCGGTAAGGTGCAGTGGTATAGGTGACAGGTATAGAACTGAAGAAGGGTGAAGCACTTCTGTAACCCCTTGCCAACCCCTGAAGCATCACCCATGTAGCTTTTCCAGCAGTGAAAATGTACAAAGCTCAAGTCATATTTGTTTCTCCTGCTTGGGTGTCCTCATAAAGTGTATGTGTTAGCTCTCCCCACATTTAAATGCCTTTGTTCTTCTGTCACAGTGAGTCCTGCAGTTCTCTGACCCAAAGAATCATAGAATCATCAGGGATTGGAAGGGATCTCGATAGATCATCTAGTCCAATCCCCCTGCCAGAGCAGGATCACCCAGACCAAGTCATAGAATCAAAGGACACCACTCATCCAATTTCCTGTGAAACATACCTTCAGGTCAGACACATCCCTGTAGCACTGCTCCGAACGCGTGTGGTCAGAGAGCTGCACGTTCCAGAAACATGGGAGCTGGTAGACGAGGAAGGGATTTTGTTTGATGACTGCGTTGAAGATGTCCTAGCAGACAAAACCAGAGAAAACAGTTGGGTGTGCTGCTGCTACAGTGACACGATCTCAACCCCTGCCTGAGCTGACCGTCCTTCTCCCCGTCACAGTGCAGATGCTTGTGCCAGTTGACATCCGCAAACCCTGTCAGGGTGGTGAGATGCCGGAACAGGCTTCCCAAGGAAGTTGTGGCTGCACCATCCCACCCTGGAAGTGTTTAAGGTCAGTCTGGAGAAGAGGAGGCTCCCAGGTGACCTTATTGTGGCCTTCCAGTATCTGAAGGGGGCTACAAAAAGGCTGGGGAGGGGCTTTTTAGGATGTCAGGTAGTGACAGGACTAGGGGCAATGGAGCAAAGCTGGAGATGGGGAGATTTAGAGTGGATGTGAGGAGGAAGTTCTTCACTGTGAGAGTGGTGAGAGCCTGGAATGGGTTGGCCAGGGAGGTGGTTGGGACCCCATCCCTGGAGGTGTTTAAGGCCGGGATGGATGTGGCTCTGGCCAGCCTGGTGGGGGGTAGGAACTGGATGATCCTGTGGTCCCTTCTAACCCTGAGTGATTCTGATTCCATGGCTTCTCCAGTGAGGTGATCCTGCTGTGGCAGGGGGGTTGGACTGGATGATCTTTCAGGGTCCCTTCCAATCCCTAATGATCCTATGATTCTAGGTTGGATGGGGCCCAGAGTAACTTGATCTAGTGAAGGTGTCGCTGCCTCTGCAGGGGTTTGGATCTTTCAGGTCTCTTCCAACCCTGACTATTCTATGACTCCATCGGTCTGAGGGGTGACGTGTAGATCTGAGCAAAAGGAACAGGCTCCCTTGACATACAGAGATAACGGATGCCAGCAAAGTTTGCAAACATGCATCTGGTACTGCTGTTGAGAGGTCTGATTCCTCATCTAGTCACCATGGAGAGTGATAGGCAGCAAGTGACAAACTACCTGCTGTTAGTAAGTGCTGCATCACTTTTCAATAAAGGGGATGAATGTGATCCTGGCAGTTGCGCTGCATCAAGGTGAATTACTACGTGGGATTTCAGCCGGCACCTTACGGCTGCAGTGAGTATTCCACGTGTTCCAAGGAAAGGATATGTGGGACAGATCTGAAGAACAGCCTGTGCCATGAGGGACTGCGTGTGTTCTGCCTCTGTGCAGCCATCTAGTTGAAGAATTAAGGTATAAGGTCAGTCTTGTGGTTAGTAGGGCACGACACAAGCAACTTTGGTCTATTACCCAGCTCCACGCAGGCATCTGACAGCAACTCAGGACCTGACTCAAAATGCAGTGGAGTTGCATGAACAATCTTAATGAACTTCAGTAGCTCTGGGATGAACCTGCAAGGGTTTCTTGATTTAAAACCGAGAGCTGGCAGGAAGCACAGAGAGAGCAAGCATGCATGTCTGTGTATGGGCACACTATTTCTTCTCCTGGCCTCAGTTTCCCCTCTGTGTCAGGGAGAGAACAGCATTTATATCTTCATGGGGGTGTTGTGGCAGGGAGTGTATTGAAAGACTGCTGGGATTCATCTGGCACAAACAGTAAAGAAATACCTGGAGGCTCTTAAAACTAAAGTCTGCTTTAGATAACAACAAGTAACAAAAGACACCGTATATTTGGACTTCTAGTGTCTGGAGAGTTTTATGTTAAAGGAAGGAGGACAGAAAATTAAAGTCTGAAAATCCCGTTTGTCTACTCTATGAATCATCTGTGCAGAGGAGATAAAAATGTCAGTGTAGTAAGAGAAACCTTGTGAGTAAATTTCCATTCCTCTCTTCTACGTCTCTCCCAGAATGATTCAACCAATGGTGAACACAGGAACAACATCTTTCCCCTGTCTGCTCCTTCTTTTCCCCTTTCTTATCTTCCTCAATCCATGAAGTATCACAGAATCATGGAATCATCAGGGATTGGAAGGGACCTCGAAAGATCATCCAGTCCAATCCCCCTGCCACAGCAGGATCACCCAGATCCAGTTGCACAGGAACATGTCCAGGTGGGTTTTAAATGTCTCCAGAGAAGGAGACTCCAGGAGCCCCCTGGGCAGCCCCTTCCAGTGCTCTGTCACCACCACCGTGAAGAAGTTCCGTAGTGGTTTTACCACTCACCTGCAGTGTCCCACTCACCTGGTCGGCCAGTGAAGTGGACAGCATGCTCATTAGCTCCCGCTCTGCTGTCAGTCTCCACATCTGCTCCCATTTCATCTTCCGTAACTTGTCAAGCAGCAGCAAGATAACCCCTGAAGGAAAACAGAACAAGAGAAGCCATGATGTTACATGATGTCAAGGCTTATTCTGTCTATGACTCAGCAATTAAAACAAGGCCATGAGCTGAGGTCTAGCAGTGAAAACTAAGTCCTTACCCTGTGCTAACTCAGGAAGGTGACTGAAAACGCTTCAGGTTTCAAGATGCCACTACGAGAAACTTTACTTGAACTGAGACTGCAGAGAGAAAACAGAGAGACAGCATACAGAAGAATGTTTGGTTGCAGAGGCTGGTGAGAAGGCTACTAGCCAAGGGGGAGTGGAATGAGCAAGAGAAGAACGTTGTATTTCTAGTAGTCTCCTTAGCTGACAAAGCTGGGTTTCATTATGGAATCATTAAGATGATTCCTTACAAAATGAATCAACACACATGATTCATGTGATGGAGGCTGACGCCATCCAAAAGTCATTATCATTCCAAAAAGAACTAGACAATGAAACAAGAAACAAAGAAGGAACTTCTTAATGCTCAGAAGTGACCCTCCCTACTCTTTATGTTGAAAAGCTCCAGAGGAGGCTCCAAGAGGATATTCACAGAATCATTAAGGCTATAAAATACCTGTGGGATCATTGAGATCCACCATCAACCCAATGCTAGTAGGGTTGACCCCTAAACCAGATCTCCCAACACTACATCTAAGTGTCTTTTAAACTCATCTAGGGATGAGGACTCAACCACCACCCTGGGCAGCCCCTGCTGTATTCTGCCAAGCCACTGTCTACTTGTGGCAGAGGCAACCCCAGTTTATCCAGTATGACTCCATATCTGTCGTCTTCACACTGAACAGAGATCTGCTTCTTCCAAAATCCCACAGTTTAAAGTGATTCCTACAAGTCCTGATATCAAGAATGTGTGGAGGACTTCATACAGAACATTTTACTCAAGGACGAAATGCAGCCCTTGAATACTGCACAGGATGCAATACACATCCTGCACGAGATGGAACCGTAGCCCTTACTCCACCCAATGACTTCCCTTCAGGTGGCTGTAGGGAGGGAGAGGGCTCCTGGTCTATCTCTCCCTGTTGTGTCTAGTGGAGAAGAAGGGAAGACAGCAGCACCAATGAAGCTGGATGGAAGAAGCATCAGCAAAACCTTTCCTACAGTGTCTCAGACAATGTTACTTGAAAAATTAATTGGGGAAGACATAGATAAGAGCATTGTCTTGGGGAACGAAGGCAAACTGAAGGACCATAAAGGAAGAGCACCGATAAACAGCCGCCTAGCAGGTTGACAAGAAGCACCTAGTAAGAACAATGATGGGTTTTGTGTTGTTTCACATCTTCATTAGTGGAAGGGGAAAGCGAACGGAATAGTAATGACATCTGCAAGTGACATTAAACGAGGGCTTACAGAAACATATAATGGCAAGTGTAGAGAAACATAATAGCTGTGCAGGAGAATATGAAACGGCAAGAAGCAGACACTGGGAGAAGCTGCCCGAGGGAGTCTAAGATGATAAAACTAAAAGTAATGAGAATATAAAAGGAAATGTAGTCTGAATACTTAAGGAAAATTCTCCTGTAACCATTGTGGTGAAATGACCTAAAAATGGCAGATAAAATGCTTTATTTCATGAGTCTTTAAAAATCAGACTACACCAAGATTAGAAAATATGCTGGGAACAACGCTGCACTCGTTGAGAGAGAACAAAAATGGTTCTGGTTCGTTCTTCTCTCCAGCTTCTATGACAAGGCACGTTTCTTTCTAGCAAGAGCTGGCACTGCCATGAATACAAGGAGAACCTCTTCTGGCAGGGAATTTTGTGGCCTGTTTTGCTTCTGTTTCCCATTTCAGTCCATCTGTTTCCCAAGGATGCTGGAACCTGTACTGAAGAGATCCCCTTTCATCTTCAGTCAACCTTTCTGCTTCCAGCTGTTGGACTGGAAAGGCTGGTGTTGTCACAATGTGCTCCAGCACATTTCTGCCACTGTGTCTGTCTTCTCTCCAGCGTAACCCAAGCCTGTTTGGAGCGTGTGGTGTGCGTGCATCAGCCTCTAAGAGTGCTGTTGTGCTTTGCCTGAACTGCCATGGCAGTGTGGACCAGGTTGCTCGTGCTACAGCAATAAACTGGGTGTGAAGAGCTCCGCTCTGGCAGCGGTGTTTTTCCAGCTGGAAAGAACTGTCAGCTTTGTTTCAGTAGTGAAATCACAGAATCATAAGGGATTGGAAGGGACCCCAAAAGATCATCTAGTCCAATCCCCCACAACACAACTGAGAAGATTCCTCAAGAAAAGTAAAGAATAATTGCAAGGGTCTGTTAACTGTATTGTAATAGATTTCATAATTTATACACCATAATTTTTCCTAGTCACAGAACATTGGGGGTTGGAAGGTACCTCCAAAGATCATCCAATCCCCCTGTCACAGCAGGATCACCTAGACCAAGTCACACAGGAACATGTTCAGGAGGGTTTGAAATGTCTCCAGAGAAGGAGACTCCACAACCCCCCTGGGCAGCCCCTTCCAGTGCTCTGTGATCTTTTAAAGTGACCAGTCTGAGGAGGAAAAGGAGGAATGTTTTAATATGTGCAGCATTCTCCCATTTGTTTGTCTTCCACTCGGATGCTAGCAGCAGATGACGGCATTGCGGCTAAAGAGATCGTGCTGTCCTCAGGGGCTATCACAGTAGCAGCTGAGAGTAAAAGAGGCAGATGGGGTGGAAAAACTGGAATATATGTAAGAAAAGATGCATTAAATGATGATGCGATGGAATATTCACAAGCCCTTAATGTCACAGAATCAAAGAACATTAGAGATTGGAAGGGACCTTGAAAGATCATCTAGTCAAGACTAATTTTGATGTGACTTCTACTTTAAATCATCAACAGGCTTGGGTTTAACACCTTTGTACAGGCTTCACTCGGGGCTTCTGGCACTGTGGAACTCTCATTTCCTGCTGCCATACAAATAACTGCTGGAGAATAGAATCACAGAATCATTCTGGCTGGAAAGGACCTCTAGGACCATCAAGTCCAGTCCTCATCCCAACAGCTCCCTAACCCCTACACCATGGCACCAAGTGCTCTAGCTACTCAGTTTTTAAACATCTCCAGGGATGGGGACTCCACCACCTCCCTCGGCAGCCTGTTCCAGTGCCCAACCACTCTCCCAGCAAAGAACTTCTTCCTCAGAGATGTGTAGTAAAATTAACTATCTACTCATTAGGATCACCCAATTAGTGTCATTTAGTGCAAAAAGCAAAGCAAGATCATGTTTGTTGGACTTGTAAATAGCTTATGCAGAAGGAAAAACACCTTTTCTTCAGAACACAGCACGTCACTGCATCACAGAACATTAGGGATTGGAAGTGACCTTGAAAGATCATCTGCTCCAATCCCCCCCACTGCCACAGCAGGATCCCCTGGATCCAGGTTCACTTCTCTAAGGTTCTGCTACCTGAACCAAACACAACAAATCAACTAACTCCAATCCTCGCAGTGACTTTGCAGGCAAAGTGTCTGAAGGAAGGAAATGGAAATACTTGCCTCAGGAGCCCTTTCCCTCAGAGTCAAATTGAATAAAATCTCAGACTGAATTCAAGATGACATGTAGCTGAACATAATGGGGAAAGGGGCTTATGCTCAGCTGCTGCGCTGGGGGAAGAAGAAACATGAGGAAAAAGAAATAATAAAAAACAAAATCAGAGGAATATTTTATTAACACCTGGCCCCAGGCGATGGGACTTCTCATCTTCTGATGAGGGCACCGTTTTCCTGCCCTAACCTACCTGAGAAGAACAAATGGAAGGCTCGGCAGCAAATAAACAAATAGGGACGTGGCGGAGCAAACGTCTCACGAGCATTAAACAAGTCATTATCAGCCACAGAACACCCTAGTCTCCTTATCCTAAGGAAACAGTTCAGGCAAAGACAGAGATGTAAATACCTCAACGAGAAGAACAACGTGCTACTACTGCACCTGTGGAACATGTCTGAGTCTAGTCTTGATCTGAACTGCATTAGGAATTGCTCAAACAAACAAACAAGAAAGGAAACGAGAACAAAGGGGTTTCTCAAAAATGTTATTTCACACTCAAACCCCCCTGAACTCCAAAAACAAAGCTGCGATGCAGAATCACAGAACGTGAGGGACTGGAAGGGACCTTGAAAGATCATCCAGTCCAGTCCCCCTGCCACAGCAGGATCACCTAGGTCAAGTCACACTGGAACATGTCGAGGTGGGTTTTAAATGTCTCCAGTGAAGGAGACTCCACAACCCCACTGGGCAGCCCCTTCCAGGGGTCTGTCACCCTCACTGTGAGGAAGTTCCTTCTCAGATTGATGTGGAACCTCCTCTGTTCCAGCTCACACCCACTGCCCCTTGTCCTATCACTGGATGACACTGAGCAGAGCCTGGCTCCATCCTCCTGACACCCACCCTTCACGTATTTATCAACATTAACGTGGTCAGTTAAAAGGGATTTGGTGAATAGAATGGAAACAACAGGGCAACAAAATCAGGTTCAGCCTTTTGCTTCTAAACATTTCAGCTGGGAAATACTGCAGACTTTATCCTTCCTTTCAAAATCTATAGAAATCAAAAAACTTATTGAAAATGGTTACAAGACCTGAAAAGGAAAAGACATGTTTCATCCCGAGTCTAACAAAACTCTGATGGTCATCTGAATTTTCTCTTCTTTCCCCAGTTAATTCAATCCAAATAATTTCTTAGTCTTTCAATCGTTTTGACTAAGCAGAGGTTTTAGTAGGTGCTTCAAGCCAACACAGCAAAACAGTCTGAGGCTTTTGTTTTGCTAATCTGCTGCAGAACACAACATTTAATTCCATTTTTCTGAGTAGCAAAGTGAAGGTTTGCTGAATCCCTTGGAATGCCACCACACACTCCCATCTCTTGCTTCTAGGTGATCCTGCTGTGGCAGGGAGATTGGACTGGATGGTCTTTTGAGATCCCTTCCAATCCCTAATGATTCTGTGATTCAGCAACAGAGAATGTGGCTTTAACTGAAATTCTGAGAGGGAGACCTAGTGGAACTGGAAGTAATAAACAGCATTTTAAGACAGAACAGAATCACTTACAGAAGTTACAGTGAAGCTGGACAAGCTTTCAAACTCAATTTATTGCAGTGGCCCTTTAGAGGTGGCTGAACAAACACTCGATGCCGTGGGAAGAAAAGCTGCTACAAGGCCGTTTTCTCTAAGCACTCCCCAGCCTGTCTCTTCCAGGTGGAACAGGATGCTATTGTGAGCTGTTGAGGTGATGCTGCGTTAAGTGTGAGGCATCTCAGAGCCTGTATTTGTCAGGGCTTTGAAAAAGTCTTCTTGAAACCAAGCCTGTAACAGTGAATCATCTAGACAGATGGCAAGTAGATGCCATTACAGTTTCTGAGGAATCACAGAGCATCAGCGATTGGAAGAGACCTCAAAAGATCACCCAGTGCTGTGGCAGGATCACCTAGATCAACTCACACAGGAATGTGTCCAGGTGGGTTTTAAGTGTCTCCAGAGAAGGAGACTCCAAAACCCCCATGGGCAGCCCCTTCCAGTGGTTCATCACCCTCACTGGGAAGAAGTTCCTTCTCATATTGATGTGGAACCTCCTCTGTTCCAGCTCGCACACACTGGCCCTTGTCCTATCATTAGATGACATTGAGAAGAGCCTGGCTCCATCCTCCTGATACCCACCCTTCATATTAACATTAATGAGGTCACTCCTCAGTCTCCTTCTTTCCAAGCTCAAGAGACCCAGCTCCCTCAGCCTTTCCTCAGCAGGAAGATGCTCCCCTCACTGCAGCAGCATTTTTCTCCACAAAAGCCTTTTGCAATGTACAAGAATATCCCAACTCAACAGCAAAACTCACAGGGATGCACAATGTGATAATTGAGAATAAATAACTTCATGTTTGAATTTATTTCAGAGGAAACCAAACAGGACTGAGAAGCTGCTTTGAAGCAGAAAGCAGGAGTCCCTCCAGGCACAGTGACAGAAGCCAGTAGCCCATGTTCTCCGTGCACACGTACTGAAAGGGGATCTGTGGCAGAGTGCACTTTGAAATGCTGTGTTTGTCACTGTGTTTGGAGCCTGGTTCCTCTGGCAGTTTTATGAACATTTTATAGACACTTACTGATGACCCCTTGCTGAAATGGAAGGCTTTCCTTTCCTTTCTTTTCCCCTTCCAGAGGCTGCTGTTTGTGCTTCGGCAGAATGAAGATGAAGGATGTACACAAGCATGATTGTAACTGCTTATGGAGCTCTTGACTGGAGCTCAGAATGTTCTGGTTTTGTAATTGTTTTGTTATTGTTCAGCTCCTGCTCTTCACAGAATCACAGAACATTAGGGATTGGAAGGGACCTTGAAAGATCAGCCAGTCCAATCCCACCGCTAGAGCAGGATCACCTAGATCAAGACTTCCTAAGCAGTTTGAAAAAGGAAAGATGCTTTGTATCTTGACTTCAATGATTTCCAATTCTGGGGGAATTTAACCAACTTTCTTAAAGACCCAAAGGCAGCTACAGAAAAATTTCCTTGATCCAGGAGTTTAAAAGTCACAGAATCACAGAACATCAGGAAGGGATCTTGAAAGATCATGTAGTCCAAGGCCCCTGACACAGCAGCATCACCTAGACCAAGTCACAGGGGAATACATCCAGGTGGGTTTTAAACATCTCCAGGGAAGAAGACTCCACAACCTCCCTGGGCAGCCCCTTCCAGTGCTCTGTCACCCTCACTGCAAAGAAGGTCCTTCTCATATTTATGCGGAACCTGCTCTGTTCCAGCTGACACCCACTGCCCCTTGTCCTACCATTGGGTGCCCCTGAGCAGGCATGTGGAAATATTATAGAGTAAGAAGTCTTTAGATGATGCAGTGTTGAGAAGATGCTACCTTCCAGAAATACCTCCTGGAGTGAACTAGCAACAAGCCACATTCAATGTATTTGGGGTTTTGTTCTGACAAAAGCTATGTTGTTCCCTTACGTAGACAGGACACCAAGCAACTTCTGTGTGGATGATCAGGGAGCCAAGAAGGAACTAGGGAGCTGAGTGTATGATCATAGAATGTTAGGGGTTGGTATGATTTTATTGTTATTGTTATTTCTGAGGCTGGAAAAACCCTTTGAGATCATCCAGCCCAGCCCAGGACCTGACACCACCACAGCAGCCAGACCAGGGCACTAAGGGCCACAGCCAGGCTGCCCTTCAACACCTCCAGGGATGGGGACTCCACCACTGCCCTGGGCAGTCCAGTCCAGGCTCTGATCACCCTTTCCACGAGGAAGGGCTTCCTAATATCCAACCTAACTCTCCCCTGGGGCAGCTTCAGGCCCTGCCCTCTTGTCCTGGTGCTAGCTGCCTGGGAGAAGAGCCTGATCCCCACCTGACTACAACCTTCCTTCAAGTAGGTGTAGAGAGGGAGAAGTCACATCAGTGAGTCATATCAGTGCCTCAAAACATAGAAGTCTGAGTAGGTGGCATAACTACATGTAGCCAGAGTAACTGGATTCTGGGTGATGTGTCCTGAAAAGGAATCACTGAGCAGTAGCTGTGGTAGAACTTTTCCTGTGCAGGTGATCCAGTTGTTGGATGTTCCTGTGCAGGCATTCCCTTTGGAAAAAGGGGTTACACAGAGCTCGTTTCCATAGATAGACTCTAAGGTTTGCTGGAATTCACTGAGTATTTACCCTGAGGAAAACAAGTGTATCTCCCAAAACTGACTGTTCTTGAACTCTCCAGCAAAGAGTCACCCACTTTTAAAAGAAAAAGACCTGTTTCTTGATCTTCAGTTCCTGCAAACAAGCTCAGGTCTGTTTAACACACGAGTCAGGTATTTACACTGGATCTGGATCGTAATTCCTAACACTTAGACATTGGCTTTTTCCTTCACCAGAAAGCAGCAGAAAGTGAAGGGTAACAGTGATGTTTGCTTTACATGATGTGGAACTTTCTGGTTTTGATCCTCTCAAAAGCATCACATTTAATAGAAGTTGAAAAGTCAACGATTTCACAAGGTTTCCTCTTCCAACTCTGTTGCCACGGTTTGAAAAGAAGAAAATGCACCCTGCACAGGCAACGCTTGTTTTGGCTAGTCTGTAGGAGAAGGTCTGGAAAGCAGCCTAGAAGAAAAGGACCTGGGGGTTCTAACTGACAGGGGGCTGAATCTGAGCCAGCCGGGGGCCCAGGTGGCCAAGAAGGCTAATGGCATCCTGGCCTGGATTAGAAACTGTGTGTCCAGCAGGTGTAGGGAGGTGATTGTCCCCCTGGACTCAGCAGCAGTGAGGCCACACCTTGAGTACTGGGTCCAGTTTTGGGCACCTCAGTACAAGGGAGACATCGAAGTGCTGGAGTGAGTGCAAAGGTGGGCAACGAAGCTGGGGAAGGGTCTGGAGAATCAACGTGATGAGGAGAGACTGAGAGAGTTGGGGCTGTTTAGTTTGAGGAAGAGGAGGCTCAGGGGAGACCTCATTGCTCTCTACAACTGTGTGAAAGGACATAGGAGAGATGTTCCTGCTGGTCTCTTCTTACAGGTAATTAATGATAGAACCAGAGGGAAGGGCTTCAAGCTCCCACTGGGTGGGATCAGACTAGACATCAGGAAGAAGTGTTCACAGAGTGGTCAGGCACTGGAATGGGCTGCCCAGGGTGGTGGTTGAGTCCCCATCCCTAGATAAGTTTGAAAGACACTCAGCTGTGGTGTTGGGGGATCTGGTTTAGGGGTGAACTTGTAGAGTTGATGGTTGGACTCAGTGATCCCAAGGGTCTCTTCCAACCTGAATGATTCTGTGATTCTGTATTAAGAGTAGTCCACAAGGCTAAGTGTAGGGATGGACATGAGCAGGAACCTCATCTTGCTGTGGTGTTCAGTCAATGCTCTAGCAACAGAGGAGAATATGTGGCTCATGGGCTCTACAGCCTCTCAAGGTTTGGAGCTCTGCATTCAGAAACAACCACTAACCTTTTGTTTCCCCTCTTAATGGGCAGTTTATTGATTGGATGATGTTCAGGAGGAACAGAACATTCTAAGAAATGGATTAGGAGAAGCAAAGCAGCAGCACCACAGAATGAAGAAGCCTAAAAATTAACCCCAGTATTTAAAAAAACCCAGGGAACAAAAAGTACTTTAATGCAATGATTTCATCCAAAGGTCAGCTTCAGGCCAATCCTTTCTCCATGACCGTTTCTCTTCTAGTAACAGAGAAACTGGATTAGGTTCACGAAAGAAATACAGAGATGCCTCCCTGCCCGAGGAGAAGACGTGTGTGGAACTGCTTATCATGCTCACATAGCCAAACTGAGGGGTAGTTTGGAAAAGTGGACTGCAAGGCACCTTCAAATTAAGTTGTAAATCTCTAAACATCCAGACGGCAGCCAGACAGCACAAGAGCTGGTACTGGGGCTGATTCCTATCTGGGGATGAGACAGACTGCGTCCTCGGCAATGTCACACATGACACTGAGGTCTGTGGCTGGTACCCCGAGGGCAGGGCTGCTATACAGAGGGGCCTTGACATGCTGGACAAATAACCAAGGAGAAAGCTACCAATGTATAAAAGCTATAGTCCTGTGGGGGACTATTCCTGAGTGGACAGTAGAGGCTAGATGACAAGTGGAGAGAAAAAGGAGCTTTACAGGAAAACTCCTGGGGGCTTGGAATAGAATCATAGAATTATTCAGGTTGGAAAAGACCCTTGGGATCATCGAGTCCAACCATCAACCCTACTCGACAAGGTCACTCCTCAACCGTGGAAAAGACCCTTGGGATCATCGAGTCCAACCATCAACCCTACTCGACAAGGTCACTCCTCAACCGTGGAAAAGACCCTTGGGATCATCGATTCCAACCATTAACCCTACTCGACAAGGTCACTCCTCAACCATTACCACACTTTAGTCAGTACAGGTAAGTCCACAGTGAAGTGCTGTTTTGGATTCCTCAGTCAAGTAAAGAGACTGACATGCTGAAGCAAGTTAGGCAGAGAACAATCCAAATGGTCAAGGGCTTGGAGAACATCGATGAGGAGATGTTGTACAGCCTAGAGAAGGCTAAGTGTATCTCTTACTGCTGTCTGCAAGTACTTAATGGAGCCAAACTCTTTCAAGTGCTGTACAGAGACGGAGTCACAGAACATCAGAGATTGGAATGAACCTGGAAAGATCATCCAGTCCAATCCCTCTGCCACAGCAGGATCACTTAGATCAAGTCACACAGGAACATACCCAGCTGGGTTTAAAATGTGTCTAGAGAAGGAGACTCCACAACCCCCCCGAAAAGCCCGCTCCAGTGCTCTTTTAAATTGGAAAGGTTTGTCCCTCACACCTACTTTGCCCTAATGGTAAAATTATGAGAACATAGATGATCTTTCGAGGTCCCTTCCGATCCGTAATGATTCTATGATTCTATGATCTCAGTAGCAAGTAGAACCTGAGAGTGGTCTATGGCCGAAGTAAACTACTCCGTTGGCACTCTCTTAGAGGCAACAGCTTTGACACAAGGGTGTAGACAGACATCTGTGTTACTCTATTACTTTCTGTGACAGGTAACAGCCTGCCCGTTAGAGTCCGCGAAATGAAGTCCAACTGTGATGCCTCTTTGGGACTATGGCTGAAGCCTCTGTTTCTGTATCAACATAAAGGACCTGTCTTCACACAATCACTTTCATGAGCACAATGAGAAACTGGAAAGTGAACTTGCACTTCAGAAGAAAAAGTACTGGTTTTACTATTACTGTGCCTTTGTCTGGGGTTCTCCTGTCATAGAATAGAAGCTTTTGTTCTCAGTTTAGGCACCTGAATACCTCTACTAGGCTTTTATGTGCAAGACTTTCATCTAAATTTAACCTGCTAATGATGGTCCTTCCACAATAAAAAGAGGACATCTCTGAGTTCTAGACAACATAATTACTCATCAAGCTATGCATGGCCATGGTCTGGTGGTTAGGGAGATGTTGAGATGTGGACTGGATTTGATGACACTGGAGATCCTTCTCAGCCATAATCATTCTATGATTCATGTAAAGAACTGTCTTGATGGCAACTGAGTATGAGCCAGCAGGGTGCCCGGGTGGCCAAACTCATCCCTGGATGAGTTTAAAAGACACTTAGATGTAGTGCTGGAGGAACTGTAATGATTCTATGATTCTATGATGGTTGGACTCGATGATCCCAAGGGTCATTTCCAATCTGAATGTTGTGATTCTGTGACTGATCAAGGTTAAAATATCACATTTCAGATACAATATTTATATCATTAGTCTGGAACACTAATAATACATTCTTCTTCTTATTATTATTATTATTAATGTCAGATAAATTGGACACTGTTAGATGTTCTATGTATCTTACAGAAAGAACGTGATACTACCAACTCAGATCAGACCAGTAAATAACCCACCCTACTAGGACAATTCAATCAACTAAAAAGAAATTCTTTCTATTTACCTCAATAAAATGAAAACTCAAGTCTGGTATAGAATGTCTAAATGACTTTGTTTTTAATTGCAGGTTTCTTAGGAGATGAAAGTTTTAAATAAAGTCAGGTGTAGGGCTTTTATAAAAAATCCCTGTTATAGTAGGGCCTGATACAGCCGATTGCTAAGGAAGAGAGGATGTACCTCAGCAAACACAAACGGGCTACTAATTCAGCCACAGCAGTACCATGACTCCATGAACAGGCCTCTCAAACCAGAGGCAACTTTTCTGAAATCAAATCTGTACTGACCCTCATTTCAGAAATGTCAGTTCTCACTACATCCCACACTTCAGAAACGGTGTGAGAAAGGCTGTTAAGGAAGCTATTCTTGGAGGAGAGTCAGATTTAAGACAGCTTATTTTCAAGTGTAGGCTACAGATTATAGCCAACAAGGGATAGGGATGTGGTCATCAAAGGCAGAGCTTCTGACCCAAAGCACTGACACAAAAAGACTGATATTTCCTGATGGTCCTAAAATGACAATGTGCTGGCACTTCTCAAACTACTACCTGTACAACGTGCACATGATATCTGTAGTTCAGATGCATAAAACCTGCCTGGCTAGGTTCCTGTGCACTCAATATGAGAAGGAACTTCTTCCCAGTGAGGGTGACAGAGCCATGGACCGGGTTGCCCAGGGGGAGTCTCCTTCTCTGGAGATGTTTAAAACCTGCCTGGTTATGTTCTGTCACCCTCACTGGGAAGAAGTTCTTTCTCACATTGATGTGGAACCTCCTGTGCTCCAGCTGACACCCATTGCCCCTTGTCCTATCATTAGTCTGGCTCCATCCTCCTGACACCCACTTTTGACATGTTTATCTACATTGATAAGGTCAGTGCTGGACTTGAACTTGTCCCTATCTGTAAGCATTAAAATGTTTTTTTCACATGCATTTTTCATATTATTTCATTTAAAACCAAACCTAACTCTACCAGTTCCTTTACCCAACATGACTGATGTTTTACACAACAGGAGGTAGGTTTATTGTGGTGGCAGTACTCCTTTATAAACATGTAAATATACTGGACCTCTTCTGACTTCACAGACCATTAGGGATTGGAAGGGATCTCGAGAGACCTTCTAGTCCAACCCAAGGCACACAGGAACATATCCAGGTGACTTATGGATGAAATATAGAGAAAAGTACTAATTTAAATCACAGTCTAAGCAATACAGTTGCAAATTACTGCTAATTTTGGATGGCTATCACAGAATTCTGAGTCATGATTTCTGAGTTTCAGGAGAAAAAAGGCATTTTGGTAACATTTCCACCCAGAATTAGGCAACACCAACTATTTAAAGCATTAATTGTGAGGATTTCTGACAAACAGAAGTGTCTGAGAAATTAGAAGTGCTCAGCACCGCTTAACATCAGCTTGATTATCATAATTGTCATGAGGAGAAGTGTCTGGAGCTCAGATCAAAGCAGCTATTGTGTTTCTGGAGCCCAACCACAGGCAGTTCCATGACAACCACCACCCCATTTTGCATCACTCTATTAGTCACTTGCTTTCTGCTCTGAAGATGCACAGTATCATCCCGAAGCAGCTCGAGATGTGATCCTGTCTGATTTCATATAAACAGTCTGCCCCACACTTGTCACAATTGTTAAATATTATATGCAAAAGTGACAAAACATACGCTTCCCACCTACAGCTCATCTTCCATGGGTCCTTCTTTTCATGGAGACAATAAAGGGAAGGGATTCATTCCAGCATTCTTCCAGCCATGACAAAGACGGGAGCAATAACGCGCCGCGCACACACAGCCTGGCGACGGCTAGGCGCTAGCCATTCCCTTCTGTTCCCCATCCTCAGATCTGGTGATGTGACACTTCTCCGTGTAGGAGTATGAATCCTTAGCTCAAGCTGCTGAGACACCTCCTTACATGATGTAGTAGCTGCACTTTGGCAGTGTATTACGGATGAGTCTCAAATGCTCAGGGCAACCTTTTGTTGTCTAGAAGCCTGCAATACCCTGGGCCAAAGCTTTTACAAATGGCTGTAGTCCCTGGCACACAAATTATGGACACAGTTCTGTTGTTAAGGTGCATTTGAAAAGCAGAGTCCTTTCTCAGCTGATAGAACCTGGCTCTGCTGCACTACAGCCAGGGGTGATTCACACCAGCTGAGGAAGTGGCCTGAAATCACGATAACACTCACTTTTCAAAGCTCTTCTCCACCATGATGGAAAGCGTAAGGCAGACAAAGCACTAAAAGCTTTTACACTTCAAGTTTCCTTGATGAGGTATTTTTTCTGAGGGCTAGGATGACTGTTATCCCAGAACTGAACATCAAACCACACAGAGCAATTCTGGAGCTGTCACTTTAACATCTGTGAAGAGAGAAATCACAGTGCAGCTCAGGCAATACTTTTGAATGTCCACTTCAGTCAGTGTGAGACAATGGACTCTACAGAGAGAAAAGTGTGCTGCAATTAATGTATGAGGAGCAAAACGGAGTGCATGATACGTGTCACCCCTCAGGGTCTTCCAGGAGCACTCTGCTTAGAGTTATTCCCTCTCTTTCCTGAGAGGTGACCTCATTCATGTTTATAAATATGTGATGGGTGGGTGTCAAGAGGATGGAGCCAGGCTCTGCTCAGTGGCATCTAGTGACAGGACAAGGGGCAGTGGGTGTCAGCTGGAACAGAGGAGGTTCCACATAAACATGAGAAGGACCTTCTTCCCAGTGAGGGTGACAGAGCCCTGGCAGGGGCTGCCCAGGGTGGGTTGTGGAGTCTCCTTCTCTGGAGATGTTTAAAACCTGCCTGGGCATGTTCCTGTGCGACTGGATCTAGGGGACCCTGCTGTGGCTGGGGGACTGAGTGGATGATCTTTCGAGGTCCCTTCCAATCCCTACTCTTCTCTGATTCTGTGATAAGGAGTTATTACAATGATGGGTACAGAGCACTGGAACGAGCTGTTAGAGACTGTGAAGTCTCCATTGCTGGGGACATTCAAAATCTGCCCGGGCATGTTCCTGTGGGATCTGCTGTAGAAAGACTTGCTTTATCAGGAAGGCTGGACTAGATGCTTTTCAGAAGTTCCCTCCCACACCTGCCACTCTGTGATGCTTTGGTCCTATGGCCTGGTAGGTATGAATCAGGATGCACGAAGAATTAACATGTGCAATGTACACAAAGGTCTGAAAACATTTTTGCCCTCACTGGGGTAATTCCATCATATCCTGGCATGTGGTAACCCTATAAAGCATTTGAAACAGTAAGTTAATAGAAATGCAAGTCTTACAGCATGTTTTGTTTACACAATTGCACTGCAGACCACACATGTCTGGATTACTGTCATATAATGTGGTTGGGACACAGTTCTCTTGGTCAGCATTACAACGACAGAAAGGAGACAGCAAAACTGCAGCAGAATGAATGTTAACTGTGCAAGGTGGTGACCTCTCAGCTGAACAAAAGATATTGCTTCGTGATGTACCACTGATCAAGATTGACATCAACAAGTGTACTTGTGTACAACACCTCGTTTCAGGAAAAATCCATGAATCACAGAATTATTGAGGCTGGAAAAGCCCTCTGAGCTCAGCCAGCCCAGCCCATGATCTGACACCAACACAGCAGCCAGACCAGGGCACTAAGGGCCACAGCCAGGATGGCCTTCAGCACCTCCAGGGATGGGGACTCCACCACTGCCCTGGGCGGTCCAGTCCAGGGTCTGATCACCCTTTCCCTCAGGAAGGGCTTCCTAACATCCAATCTAACTCCTTGGTGCAGCTTCAGGCCCTGCCCTCTTGTCCTCTCACTAGTTGTCTGGGAGAAGAGCCAGAGCCTCAGCTGACTACAATCTACCTTCAGGTAGTTGCAGAGAGGGAGAAAGTCCCCCTTGAATGTCCCCCTCTCCAGGCTAAACAACACCAGCTCCTCCGGCCTCTCGTCATCAGAATTTCCTTCCAGTCCCTTCCCCAGCCTTGTTGCTCCTCTGGACCTGCTCCAGCTCCTCCATCTCTTTCTTGAAGTGAGAGGCTCAGAACTGCCTCCAGTACTTCAGGGGAATAATAGAATCACAGAATCATTAGGGATTGGAAGGGACCTCAAAAGTTCATCTAGTTCAATCCCCCTGCCACAGCAGGATCACCCAGACCAAGTCGCACTGGAACACATCCAGGTGGGTCTTAAACGTCTCCAGAGAAGGAGACTCCACAACCTCCCTGGGCAGCCTGTTCCCATGCTCTGTCACCCTCACTGGGAAGAAGTTCCTTCTCATACTTATGAGGAAGCTCCTATGTTCCAGCTTACAACCACCGCCCCTCGTCCTATCACTAGATGATATTGGCTCCATCCTCCTGACACCCACCTTTCACATATTTATAGACAGTAATGAGGTCACCCCTCAGTCTCCTCTTCTCCAAGCTCAAGAGACCCATCTCCCTCAGCCTGTCCTCATAAGGGAGGTGCTCCACTTCCTCCATCATCCTCGTTGCCCTACACTGGACTCTCTCCAGCAGCTCCACATCGCTCTTGAACTGAGGGAAGCTCCTGTGTTCCAGCTCACACCCATTGCTCCTTGTCGTATCACTAGATGACATTGAGAAGAGCCTGGCTCCACAGATTTACAAAATACTGACATGATTACCCCAGATACACAGGGGAACACAAAAATGGAGATGACCCAACCACAGCTCATGCAATCCTTTCTCTAGGTAGTCTGTTTAATTCAAAAGAAGTGGCTAAACCACTCTCACAGTGAATAACTTCTTGATGGTGCAGGGACATTTCGATGGGCTTATCTTTTCTAAATGGAAGCTTCACCATCTGTTCTGGCCTTTTATTACAAATAGAGAGGGAGCCTAACTCACTGCATCAGCATGTGTAGCCTAGCACTGAAATGATTTAGATGCACGCGTGTGTTCTTTATGCACCTGGTATGTTGTCTCGGATACCAAACACAAATCAGGGGGAAGACCTGTCTGTTGTAACTTCATAAATCCTCTGAACTATTGGCTTTACTCCCTTCTCATGGCAGCAGAAATTGATGGCCAGTAGTTTGCATTTTATTAAGACAATTATGATCCTGTTGCTGTCCTGTACGAGTTACACCTTTATTGGGCTAGCGTTTTGTGATAGCATTTGCCTTCATTCCTACTCCTTCTCTCTTTCTGGGCAACATATGCTTCATCATGGACACGAATGTGCTGAGGAGGCGTTAGGGTGCTGAAATGCTTTGTCCTTCCCCAAAGGATGTCATATGAGCTCTCTTAGGACCATTTAGAGATGAAACATTCTCCTTAGATTAGCACAAGACCAGAAACTCCAAAATGCACCACACTGCATCACTTTTACAGCTCTAAGCAACACATTTTGCAGTAGTGCAGGAAGGGAGGTACAAGCTACCCCATCTCATCTTCCCTGCAGCAGGAGACTGATTGCTTCTCAATGGAAGTTTTAATTTGAAGAAAACCCTTAGGGCCTACCTGTGTTGTAGCCCCTCCCAAGCGCTGGCCACGGCCGATGGTTCTTCCAGAGGTTGCCCAGATACCAATCGCTCTGGTTCTCCACCAAGCCCAGAACCTGATGTCCTGAAAAAGAGAAATCACAAATAGATTGTGAGACAAAACGCAGTCAATGAGAAAACAAACATGAAATCTGGAACGACAGACATTCGGGTGCTGCCTTCCCTTCACAGACTTGGAAGACGACTGTTTATGTAAGAGAGAGGAAGCCTGGCACAGCAAACTCAGCACGGCTCATTTCTTTCCTTCTCCCCTGGCTAGTCTGAGTAATTAAACACTGTAGGAACCTTTGTCATGCTGACAAAAATATATCACCCAGACAAATCTGAATGCTGCTTGGTTTTGGAATACAATGATGGAGAATCCTCCTACGGAGAAGTGAGTGTCGGTAAAACGATCATCTAATACGAAGATCTGTTCATACTCGGATGGAGACAACATAACTGAAGGACAAGGCCCAGCAAAAACAAATTATTCTCGCCTACAGCTCCCCTCAACGAGTTTCAGGGATTTTTTTTTTCACAGTCCCCCACAAAAACATCCCTTTTGCTCAGGAAAATAATGGATTCTAAGAGTTAACCTCCATACACAAGTTGCAGGGGTTTAACTTAAGAGATTATTTAGAAGTGGTGTAGGTAAGCCCGCATCTGAATGCTGCTAAGAAGTGATGATTTCAGTTTTCAATGGGTTTATTTTGGTTTAGCTTACACTGATTAGCAGCTGGCTCCAGCTAGAGTAAAACACATTTGAAATCAAATGTGTCTAGAAGGTTTACACGGCTTCAAAATCAACTGAAAAGTGAGTGTTTGTATAGATAAGGGCTTAATTATCAATCCTGAGATGCTGCTGTGTAAAATGTAAATACGCAAAGTGATTGAAATGATGCTCTGCTGATGGGGAGTGGAGGGAAGGGGGAAACTGCATTTGCATCTGCTGTAAAGGAAGGAAAGGGAATAGAGCTTTGACAGAGGGACCCACTACATGAAGGCACTAAGACTGGACTGGGGATTTTTTGCAGCCCTTTGAGAAAGCCATTAAGCATCACACTCTGAATGTGCATTTTAAAATCACAGCTAGCACAGAGCCACAAATTTGATGAAGGGAGAGGAGCATCTCCCTGATGAGGAGAGGCTGAGGGAGCAGGGTCTCTTGAGCTTGAACAAAAGGAGACTGAGGGGTGACCTCATTAATGTTCACAAATATGGAAAGGGTGGGTGTCTGGAGGATGGAGCCAGGCTCTGCTCTGTGTCTTCTGATGATAGGACAGGGGGCGATGAGTGTGAGCTGGAACATAGGAGGTTCCACATAAATATGAGAAGGAACCTCTTCCCAGTGAGAGTGACAGAGCACTGGCACAGGCTGCCCAGGGGAGTTGTGGTTGTGGAGTCTCCTGCTCTGGAGACATTTTAAACCCCCCTGGAAGTGTTCCTGTGTGACTGGATCTGGGGGATCCTGTTGTTGCAGAGGGATTGGACTGGATGATCTTTGGAGGTCCCTTCCAATCCCTAATGTTCTGTGATTCTGTGTTGATTCTGCACACAAAGGTTTCTTACTCTTTACTCTTACAGCTGGGGCAGAATGAACCTAATAAGAAACTACCCTGGCTACTAAAGCATGAGGAAAAAACCGAATAAAAATGCAGGTGCAACTGGGCTAGAATGGATTGGCACAGCTGGTAGGCAGAGAGTGACCCTGTCTATATTCTAACAGCACATTTTGCAACTCAGCAGTGCACAAAACCTTCTCAGGATAGTGCTGCTAACATCAAAAGAAACGTTAGAATTCCTTTTGCAGGAAGCAGACACCGAACTTCCTTACCATGGAGCCTCAATCTGCTGTCATTATTTTTATCCCCATGCGTTTCCCAACAAGCCCCAGAGTTCTGCCTTCAAGTGGATGAATAATGAAAACAGAACAACCCTTGCTGGTTGTTAATGGTTTTCCCTTCCCACCTACTAGCCCTGTTCTGATCATGTAAAACACTTAGTTCTTATTTCTCATGCTAAGATAAACCAAAAGGGCTCAAGAAATTATGTTCACATGTGTTAGTTGTAGCTGCATTATTTTCTACCCCCTTTCCTCTTTATTTTTGAAGGCAGCGGAACAAATCTCGCTCCTACCAGAACTGTGTTATTCATGGATGAAGGCAGAAAGCAACATCATACAAGCTTTAGGGCTTATATGATGGATCAGATTATCTGCCTTAGTGTATATCAACTGAGCTGGAATAACTGCCTGTACTTATCCTTTCAGTTTGTCAGTAGTAGTAAACATGTAGTAAAACACACTCTGCCTTTGCGGTGGCCTGGGAACATGCAACACGCTCACTTATTGTCCTAGGACAGAGCATTATCATAGAATCACAGAATCATAGAGTGAAACCCATCAGGCCGTTGTAAAACTTGCTGGAGTCGAAAAACCTACTAGACAGATGCGATAGCTTGTCTTCCAGACCAGCTTGGAGAAAGTTTTGTGTAGCACTACAGGCTTGGGGAGCAGTGCCTGGAGAGCTGCCCAGCAGAGAGGGCCTGGTAGTGTTAACTGAGGGCCAGCAGTGTGCCCATCTGGCCAAGAAGGAAAATGGCATCCTTGCCTGGAACAGGAATAGTGTTGCCAGCAGGAGCAGAGAAGTGATCACTGTAATCTACTCAGCTTTGGCGAGGTCACACCTCGGGTCCTGTGTCCAGTTTGGGGCCTCTCACTACAGAAGAGATATTGAAGGGCTGGAGAGCAGAAGAGGTGGCTACCAAGCCAGTAAAAGGTTTGGAACCTGTGTGGTGTGAGGAACAGCTGAGGGATCTGGGGCTGTTTAGCTTGGAGAGTAGGAGATTGATGGGAGGTTGAGTCCTCATATCTAGGGGTGTTGAAGATAAGGGTTGCTGGTTGCATTGCGGCAGGGTTTAGTGGTGCTGACAGGGATGGGAAAAGGTTGGACTCAATGATCTTGAAGGTCTCTTCCAGCCAAAATGATTCTATGATTCTGTGTTTCTCTAGTTATATTTCTGTTTTCTATAGGAATAGTGCTTCTATCTCTTCCCAAGAAGAATATATCTTTAGTTACATTTTCTCTGTGCTGTTGACATGGACAGAAGTGATCAGGGAACCAGAATTTCAGCTGAACAGCAAACTGAAGCCCAGATGCTGGTTTAGTTCTGAATCAATGTGTTAAAAAGAAATCCTGAAACATTACCTGGAAAAAAAAAAAACCCAAATATTTTGATCTGGTTAGGAAAAAAAAAACCCACAAAAAAAAATAGAATAATCGAATCATTCAGGTTGGAAAAGACCCTTGGGATCATCGTGTCCACCATCAACCCTACTCTACAAGTTCACTCCTAAACCAGAACCCCCAACACCACATCTAAGCATCTTTTAAACTCATCCAGGGAGGGTGACTCAGCCACCACCCTGGGCAGCCCATTCCAGTGCCCGAAATAAATATGAAGTTGTAAACAAGGCATTGGGACCAACAATGCTTGGTACAGAACAGGAAGAACGATCCTTCGTCCACAGCTCTCTGAGCACCCATTAACCCCAAGCTGTCCCTCTGCCACTCTCCAGTGCCCTCCTTCCCTGGAAGGTGCCTGCTGTTGGGTGGGAGCTTTCCCCAGCTTCATTTCACCCCTAATCATGCTGCAGTCTGAATTCACACTTTCTGAGGAGATGGACTAGAGCTCCTTCCAGCCATGGCCATTTGTAAAAGGCAAGCATGAAAGACTTATGTGAGCTACTCATCCAGCAGATGAGAACATGGTGGCTACCATAATGAATTAGAAAAGCATCCTGAGCTGCCTGTTTCTTCTCCCTAAGAGTTATTATAATAAAATACCATCACTAACAGCAAAAGCTCCATCACTGCTCTCTGCTCTGGCCCTGATGTTATGATTAAATGCATTCGTCCCACTGTCTGTGACTCCAGGCACAACCTATATTATGAAAATGAAGCTGTCTTTCTCACTTACTCATACATCACCACTAACAGGCAGACAACAGAAAACAAGGCTATGATTCTGGCATGATCCTGGTGAAGAATTACTGAGCCAGCACAACTACAGCTGGATTGTTGGGAGTGGGGCTTCTCCACAAGGCAGCTGCACATCTACAGCGTTTGGCACAGCACCCTGACAGCTCTCGAATAAGAAGTGTTTTTCTCCTCACAGAAGCTTAGCAGTCACTGGAAAGTGGTTTCCACAGAAAACCAGGTATTTCTAAGCCTGAGAACCCAATGCCTTAAATTCTGTTTTCAATGATTAGACTTTTGGTGGTTAATGAGACTGGACTCGAGATCTCTTAGGTCACCTAACAGCCTCCTCCTGAATTTTCCCTTCTTAAAGACAGGGCTGACAATAACTTCTTACCCTTCTCTCATTTTGCCCTTTTCACACGTGGCAAATAGTGTGCTATTTGCCTTTGAGGCAAAAACTGTGTGCTAGTTTCTACTGAAATCACAACAGCAGCAGCACGTGGCCAGGCTGGAACTCCATCCAGCACAGCCTTTTGTCTCCAGAAGCAGGGAGGAGCAGCTGTGCAGTATGGAGCACAACAGAGCAGCTCTATGGTGGCACCACTTCAGGCCCTGCCCTCTTCTCCTGCCTGGGAGAAGAGCCTGATCCCCACCTGACCACAACCTCCCTTCAGGGAGTTGTAGAGAGGGAGGAGGTCTCCCCTGAGTCTCACCTGTTCCAGGTTAAACACTGCCAGCTCCCTCAGCCTCTCCTCATCAGACTTGCCCTGCAGTCCCTTCACCCGTCCTCTTCTCCAGAAGCAGAGACTGAGGTGGGGACCTTCTCCCTCTCTACAACTAGCCAACGTGAGGTTGTAGTCAGGTGGGGGTCGGGCTCTTCTTCAAGGCAACAAGTGACAAGACGAGAAGGCAGAGCCTGAAGCTGCCAGAAAGGGTTAGGATGGGTGTTAAGAAGCCCTTCCTCACAGAAAGAATGATCAGAGACTGGAATGGACTGCCCAGGGCAGTAGCGGAGTCCCTGGAGGTGTTTAAGGCCAGACTGTCTGTGCCCTGGTCTAGTTAATGTGCTGGTGTTAGGTGCTAGGCCGGGCTGGATGATCTTGGAGGTCCTTTCCAGCCTCAATCATTCTGTGATTCTGTGAAAAGTAGAAGGATTTAACAACTTAAAATACAAACTTGGCAAGAGTCAGGAGAACTGCAGAGCTCTGCTCCCACCATAGAACCCAGAAACAGTAAAAAGGTGACAGGAGAGAAGGGAAAATTTGTGAATGCTGGGATGTTTATACATTGGCCAGTACTGAGTCTGAAGAACATAGTCAGGACTAGCTGAATCTATAACTGTTACACTGAAGCTAGGTATTTTCTGCACAATTCAGAGTTATAATCTTTTGTTAACATCCTACCCTTCTTCCCTCCTTCTCCTGATTTTCTTTATCGTTTAAGCAACTGCACGAGACACCCTTCCCTTCTGACATGTGTGAGGCCACATCCTTAGCTGGTACAGAGCTGCACGACTTCAGTGAAGCAAAGTTGCCTTATGCTGGTCCTTCCCAACCTAATGTGTTGTAGTCCATGTTAAACCCTGTCTGACTGACTGACCCTTCCTCTACAGCCTTCCGGTCCCGGAGTTTGCACTGATTCACACAAAATATGTGGCTTCTAAAATCATTCAGCTCTGCTGCCACCTCTCTCACCCACACTTCCAGAGCACTGTCAAGTCCCAGCTTTTCATCCTGGCTATTGATGTCCTGTGAGATTCTTGCACTGTCTGTATTAATTCATGTTTCTTCCTGCTCCCAAAATCACTCCTACTGCCATGTTGCCTCTCGTTGCTAAGAAATACTCTGTCTTCTCACGCAGCAAATGCCCCGAGTTGCCTCTGAAAATAGATTTCAAGTAAAGAAACCCTCAGGATTTTCTTCTATAAAGTTTTTTACAATCTAGTGTAAAAAGTGCACATGAAATCTTGTGTGCGCCCTGCAACACAAGTCTGCCTGTCTCCAGAAACTCAGTGTGGCATTTCCTCATATCAGTGTGCAGTACAGAATACGCAGTGCTCAACAGAACCACTGAATCACAGAATTACTGAGACTGGAAAAGAGGCCTGAGATCATTCAGCCCAGCCTGTGACCTAGCAGCATCACAGTAGCAAGACCATAGCGCTAAGCGCCACATCCCACAGCCAGGCTGTCCTTAAACACCTCCGGGGTGGAGACTCCACCACTGCCCTGGGCAGTCCAGTCCAGGCTCTGATCACCCTTTACGTGAGGAAGGGCTTCCTGACATCCAACCTAACCCTCCCCTGGTGCAGCTTCAGGCTCTGGCCTCTTGTCCTGTTACTAGTTGCCTGGGAGAAGAGCTGGACCCCCACCTGACTACAACCTCCCTTCAGGTTGTTGTAGAGAGGGAGAAGGTCCCCCCTGAGTCTCCTCTTCTCCAGGCTAAACACCCCCAGCTCCCTCAGCCTCTCCTCATCAGCTTTTCCCTCCAGTCCCTTCCCCAGCCTCACTGCTACTCTGGACCTGCTCGTGCACTTCAATCTCTTTCTTGAAGTGCCCCCAGCACCCTCTACCCTGTGCTGTGGATTTATTTCACAGGTGTGCAGCCAGGTACCAGACACAGCCAGTACATGTGTATGGACATGTGCACACCCATAACTGCATACAGGTAGGTGTGAATGTGTGTGGATGTACATAGACAGCTAAAGGAACAGAGAGCCTGTATTGTGAAGAACTTCTCTCTTTCACGTGGAAACGTGAAGTTGCAGGGGAAAATGGCTCCCACACAAATTTAACTTTCTTATTTAATCACAGAATCATTTAGGTTGGAAAAGACCCTTGGGATCATCAAGTTCAACCATTACCCCGAATCTACAAGTTCACCCCTAAAAAAGTTCCCCCAGCACTACATCTAAGTGTCTTTTAAACTCATGTAGGGATGGTGACTCAACCACCACCCTTGGCAGCCCATTCATCAAGGGCATTGCTGTTTCCCAACAGCCATAAGGCCCTCTTAGTGGACTTGTTGCAGTATAGAAACTGCATGGACAGTTATTAAGGAGCAATTTTGGATGAGAAGGGGACCAAAGAGGAGCTCACTGAAGGTACTGCAGGATCATGTCACAAGGAGAGAGGGTGGCTCCTTGGGAGCATCACATTGGATGGCACACTGCTGCCAGCAGAGGAAGGAAGACAGGATGTGAACAGTTGATTCGAAAGGAGGGTAGGTACGTGAAGCAGTGGAAAGAGCAGGGAAGTCAAGATGGGCCAGACTGAGGCAGTGAAAAGGAAAGGATCACAGAATGCTTTGGGTTGGAAGGGATCTTCAAAGATCATCTTGTCCAAAACCCCTGTAGTGAGCAGGAATGTCATCAGGTTGCTCAGATACCCATCCAATTCAATCTTGAGTGTTTCCAGGGATGGGGTGTCTAGCACCTCTCTGGACAATCTGTTCCAGGGCTTCACCACCCTCATAATTAAGTGTGAAATCTAATGAAACAAATAAAGTGTGATCTAGTGAAAGGAAGAAAGAAAGGAGGACACTGGCAGTGCTGGCGCAGTGATCTAAAGGAATGCTATCGGCTGGATCTATTCTGAGGTGGTGAGGCAGTTAGGGCAAACGAAGTTACAGGCCACTTGGTCCAGAGAAGAAGAAAAACTCGGCAAGAACCTGTACAGGAAGAAACCTGACAAGGGTATTGTAGGTGACAGGAGGGAGGATTCAAAAGGCACACTCAAGCACAAAAGGTGATCAAGAGGATGAGGTACACAGGATTGGATTGAGAAAGGTTGGGGTAAAGAGAGAAATCTGTGATTCATCTTCATAAGGGAAGATGAAAGAAGAAAATCAATAAAAAGAAGAGAATATATTGGGTTTCTGTGCATCTTCTCCTCTCCTCCAAGGAGCTTGTTAGAAAAAATGAAGAGGACAGTGAGGAGTCCAGCAAGCTACAGCAAAGCTAGTGACTCTGTCATTAATGTTTGCAGCACTTTCATCTGCAGAATTTCAGGGAAATGGATTCCCAGCAGCCGAGCAGAAAAGCCTAAGTGTAGAAAAAACCTTTCACTTTGGAACAAAACTTTCTGAGGCTTTCTGTGACAACGGCAAGGCTTTGTGTGTCTGTGAGAGCCGGGCTCCTGGGCTGCCAGCTGCTTAAGAAGAATTTGAAGATGCTCTGATTTGGACACACACAGAAGGGGTTTTTTCCTACCTGTCAGGAAAGGCTGTGCCCAACACATTGCCAGTAAGAGTGCTCCAGCATGGATACTGAGGAAGAATAAGCCTGACACTGAAGTCACAGAATCACAGAACATTAGGGATTGGAAGGGACCTCAAAAGATCAGCCCCCACAGCAGGATCACCTAGACCAAGGTGCACAGGAACATGTCCAGGTGGGTTTTAAATGTCTCCAGAGAAGGAGACTCAACAACCCCACTGGGCAGCCTGTTCCAGGGCTCTGTCACCCTCACTGGGAAGAAGTTCCTTCTCATATTGATGTGGAACCTCCTCTGTTCCATCTCATCGTCCCTTGTCTTACCATTAGATGACACTGAGATGTACTCATTGCTCTGACCATACCCATGGCTTTTCTAGTCACACCTCTGGCAACGTAAAGACCGTCTGTTCCAATATTGCTTTTTCATTTTGGATTTGTTCACTACAAAAACCCACACTCTCACAAAAATCGACATCTAACTCTGAAAGCAGCCAAACGTCCTTGTGAACAGCATCAATTCTGATCTACTACTTGTAATATTCAGGCATTGAGCTGAGAGAAAAGGCATTTTTCAATGACTGTGCCCCTTTCTAAAGGAGATGTGCTTCTGATCTGCACATTTTTGTTGGCACGAACCCCACCTGTGAAATGCATCTCGGTGATGGGGAGCTGAGCCGCAGGCTGCGATGTGCAGTGAGTAATCTACCTCTCATGCAATGACTTCAGTTTTATAGTGCTTCATGAGGGAGAGATCTCTTCAGAGAGGGAGAAACTGAGGTGTGTGGTGACAGAGGGACACTTTCAAGGTCATTGAGGGGGTGAGCGATGATCGATGTACAGGTGCCAGGACTTGTGAGCCCTAGAGCATTGCCTGATATTGAGAGACACTGTCCCTTTTAGCCTAATGCCCATCCTGTCACTGCCAGTAACCGCGTACAAATCCCCACTCAGTGAGTCTTTCAAGCAGCTGTCAGCTCATGGGGCCCACCGATGGCTGAGTTTTTCTCACCACGTCCCTCGGTGCTATATTCTGCTCTGCCACAGATATACTTTGGGTACGTCCCTCGGGATGTGGCCGTGTATCTTCACTTTCCCCCTGACATTCAGGCAGCTGCTCAGTGTAGCTGTGGCAACGTAAACCTTAAGCTGTCTCCGTTAGCCGAACAAACGTAACTTAGATTCACAACAGGGTAACAAGAGCTGGCTGTTTGTTCCTCACTTCCATAACACTGTGGCTTCACTACACTTCACCAGGTTTCAGTAATCAGTGTTTGAGGTTTCTGGAAGAGTCAACTGTGGCTTATTAGCAATGAATTAGAGACAGAGGGTAAGAGCTTTCTCATATTCCAGAGACCGTTGGTGCAAACTGTGCACAGCTTCCTACTTCATATTCTTTTTGGCAGTTATCGTATGCAAACAGCAAGATACTAAACCCCCTTCCTTTTCATGTAAAAGGAATGAATCTTCTACATCAATGCACACACCAGGATTGTTTGTAAGCAAGAAATCAGTAGGTATCAGTAGCTACGTATCCTAAGTACTTTCTGCAAACATCACAGCAGTCACAGAATCATAGAATCACCACGGCTGAAAAGACCTCCAGGATCAGGTCCAGTCCTCATCCCAACAGCTCCCTAAGCCCTAGACCATGGCCTCAAGTGCTCTGGCTACTCAGTTTTTAAACACTTCCAGGGATGGTGACTGCACCACCTCCCTGGGCAGCCTGTTCCAGTGTCCAACTCTCAGGAAAGAACTTCCTAAGATCCAGGCTAAACCTCCCATGACACAAGTTGAGGCCATTTCCTTTTGTCCTATCACTAGTAATTTGGGATCAGAGACCAGCACCAGCCTCACTACAACCTCCTTTTAGGCAGCTGTAGAGAGCAAGAAGGTCTCCTCTCAGCCTCCTCTCCTCTAGAGTAAATAACCCTAGTTCTCTCAGCAGCTCTTCATAGCGCCTGTTCTCCAGCCCTCTCCCAGCCTCAGTGCCCTTCTCCTGACCCACTCCAGCACCTCAATGTCCTTCTGCTCCTGTGGTGCCCAAAACAGAATTTACAGTCCAGTATGCAGAAGCAGTGGTATTAAAAATCCCACAAAGAACAAAATGAAAAGGTTTGTTTTCCTCTGGTTCAAACCAAAAGAAAACAGAGGCACATTTAGCCGAAAAGGGCTCTAGTCACTCACTTCAGTGAGGAAAAGGTTGCCCAGTCACTGTACACTGAAATCCAACGATGTTGACATTATTTTTCCCCTCTGTTGCGTTCGGATGTGTTAAAAAATAAACAGGTTCTGCAGTTCCCTTTGGCTGTGTGGCTTCACCAGCTTATGCAAATGTCTCCGGATGAAAATTCAGGAGATGTCTCTTCAGCAGACGCAGACTGCAGATGCTGCTACCTGCCTGGCACGTCCTGCCAACGCTATTAATGGCACTTACTATAATGACAATTTAATTATGGGATTTGAGACGGGTTAGAGCTCAGAAAAACTACAGCTAGGAATCCTTTATGTATCAGGAGTGTTAGGTGGCAAGATGACACCGCAAATATTTGTTCCCTTCTCATGACTAAGCACAATTAGTCACCAGACTAATTGTAGCAGGAAATGAAATGGAGCTCTGATTCCAAACAACAACCTGCTGTCTTGCATCTTCAGCCTGCGGAGTAGAAGATGCTTTGGCTTAAGACAACAAAGCAGTGACTGTACCAGGAGCCTCATGCTTTAGTGATGAGCTCAAGAGACTTGGGATCTGTTCCTCATTCTGATGTTGACAAGCTGTACAATCACAGATGGGTCACCTCTTTGTTGAGCTTCAGCCTCTCTAAGTAGGGCATGATTCTGCAGTCAGGCTACACAGCAGATGTGTGTCTAAGAAGAAAAGATCAACCTGGAGGAGAGAATGGAAAATTTTCTCCTCACACGGTGTTGCAAGCTATGTTGTCAGGCAGACATAGAGCACTGCACATACCTAATACAGGGCAAAGAACTGCTCTTCAACTTTAGCACAATTGCTCTTTTGCTATGTCCTTCTCTGCTTTTTAAACCTGTACCCTGGAGACACTTGGATTTAGAGAACAAAATGGCTGAGATGGTCTCCTGTGGAAAATGCATCTACTCATAAACTCAACTTGAAAACATACATAGCACTGACTCAGTCTGGCCAACACTGCAGAGTCAGGATTGAGATAAAGAATAAAATTACAGAGCCAACGCTCACACAGCACCTTGACCTCTACGGCTGAATAGTAACAGGATGCCTCATGCTAGCAGATATTACAGAACTGAGGGAGCTGGGATTGTTTAGCCTTGAGAAGAGGAGGCTCAGGGGAGACCTTCTTGCTGTCTACAACTACCTGAGGGGTGGTTGTGGCCAGGAGGAGGTTGCTCTCTTCTCTCAGGCAGCCAGCACCAGAACAAGAGGACACAGCCTCAAGCTGCACCAGGGGAAATTTAGGCTTGAGGTGAGGAGAAAGTTCTTCACCGAGAGAGTCATTGGCCACTGGAATGGCCTGCCCAGGGAGGTGGTGGAGTCGCCAACTCTGGAGCTGTTCAAGGCACGATTGGACGTGGCACTTGGTGCCATGGTCTAGCCTTGAGCTCTGTGGTGACAGGTTGGACTTGATGATCTATGAGGTCTCTTCCAACCTTGATAATACTGTGATACTGTGAACCAAGGAACATTAGGGATGGGAAGCAACCTTGAAAGATCATCCAGTCCAATCCCCCTGCCTGTTCACTTGTTTAGTTTACAGCTATTTACTGCGTGTGTCACACATTGTACTAGCATGACAGCGAAGTGGTCAATATTCACAGGATCACACAGAATCACAGAATTATTGAGGATGGAAAAGACCTCTGAGCTCATCCAGCCCAGCCTAGGACCTGACACCACCACAGCAGCCACACCAGGGCACTAAGTGCCACAGCCAGGCTGGCCTTAAACACCTCCAGGGTTGGTGACTCCACCACTGCCCTGGGCAGTCCATTCCAACATCTGATCACCCTTTTCCAGGACGAAGGGCTTCCTAACATCCAATCTAAAGCTCCCCTGGTGCAGCTTCAGGCCCTGCCCTCTTGTCCTGGCCCCAGTTGCCTGGGAAAAGGGCTGGATGGACCCCTACCTGACTACAACCTATCTTCAGGGAGTTGTAGAGAGGGAGAAGGTCCCCACTGAGTCTCCTCCAGGCTAAACACCCCCAGCTCCCTCAGCCTGTCCTCTTCAGCCTTTCCCTCCAGTCCCTTCCCCAGCCTCGTTGCTCCTCTGGATCTGCTCCAGCCCCTTAATGTCTTTCTTGAAGTGAGGGCCCCACAGCTACCCCCAGTACTTGAGCTGAGGCCTCACCAGTGCCCAGTACAGCAGAAGAATTATGTCCCTATTCTTGATGGAGAATCCAGTGAAGCTTGGACAAAGCAATAACCCTCCCCCCAATATTCAGCATTTAGAAGATCAGTCGCTGTGGATAGTTCCAGAAGTTATCAGATACTTAACTGAAGTCCACCTCAGAGGTGACATTTCTCTCTTTTCCTGGTTTATTGGTTTAGTATCGAGTGATTCCTGTCACTCTGAAGAACCCCAAAGAAAGGAAGAGGAAGGCTGTGCCAACCAAGTAAAGGGATAAAAGCAAGTGTTAGCAAAAGCAGCTTAAGCTCCTTCTCCCTCTCTGTTGTTTAATTAATAGTTAGTGCCTGTGTGGTTTTAATTCAGACAAACACATGAAAAATGTGAACCCAACAGTACAGAGGTTTTATTACACAACTCTGAGGGCTTCAAGTATTACAACAGAGTTGAAGTCTAAAAGCAAAAGAGGTGAGAGACTAGCAGGAGGTGCCAGTTTCATTAGGTAGGTATGTTGATGGTTAAAGGGAACAAAGGGCAAGACATGCTGGCCACTGAAAGACAACCACCACCCCCATAACGCATTCTGCACATCGTATCGTTAAAGCCTCTAATATTTCATTCATTGATTTTATTGTCAAATGAAAAGGCGCTTGTTCGAAGTGGCATTTAGTGAGACAGATTGGGAGAGACTCAGACTTCATTAGTGGGAGTTTGCACTCTGGATAACGCTGACAGCAGAGGGGCGAAAAGCAAACAGAGTGCAAAAGCCTACTGGTTCTAACGTTTAGAAAAGACTCTTAGGTTCTCTTCCTGGAAGCTGAAAGGCCTTTCACCTCATCAGACTGCAGCCTGCCTCATGTCTTAAGCCTCTGTGGAAAGGCACTGTCCTCCCTTTCTGGCTGTGTGCTCCTTGCCCTACATTAGCCGGATTATACCAGTAGCCCACAAACTTTCCCTTTCACTCTTCCCCTATAACAAGGTAGACTTGTTTGGAACTTCTGAAATTCCGGGTGGATAAGAGTAAAGATGCAAAATGGATTTAGACTTAAAATAGAATCACAGAACAATTTAAGACCCACCTGGATGTGTACCTGTGTGACTCGGTCTGGGTGATCCTGCTGTGGCAGGGGGATTGGACTAGATGATCTTTCGAGGTCCCTTCCAATCCCTAATGATTCTATGATTTAAGAATTCTGAGGACATTAAAATGCAGTAAATGGGCTGTGCAAACACTGCAGGGAGGCATGCAAAGGGCAGGAACTTAGGGTATCAGTTAATCCCCTTAATCTCTGCTAATGCATCAAGAGTGAGCAACGCTGCTTTCATGAAGCAGTAAAATGCTGTCATGAGTTCTGAATCTATCTTGCATCTCACTGAATTCTGTAATCAAAAGGCTAAGAACAGCAAGCCAAACACAAGTAAATTTCCTTCTTGCTTATTTTCCTCTTCACCTGCCTAGGCATGAGACAAAAACAACGGAACCACCGAGAGCTGTGAAACAGACTTGGCTAACTCTCTCTCTGTCTCTCTCATAACCACAGACGACAGATGACACCCTGTACTTGCTCTTAAAAAGGGAACAAACATATGAGAGAAGAAAGATAAAGAAAACGTTCCACAACCTATCTGTATGATAAAATCCTTCTGCATAAAAAGAAAGAAGTGTTACAGAACAAAGGGCTTCACTCTGGCTTCCCTGGGGAGACAGAAGGAGAAATCCTTCACCCAGCAGATGATCACAGAATCATAGAATTATTGATGCTGGAAAAGACCTCTAAGATGATCAAGACCAGCCTATGACTTGATATCACCACATCAGCTAGACCAGGGCACTAAGGGCCATCTCCAGGGATAGGGACTCCACCACTACCCTGAGACGTCCATTCCAGGGTCTGATCATCCTTTTCAGGAAGAAGGGCTTCCTAACATCCAACATAACCCTCCCCTGGTGCAGCTTCAGGCTCTGCCCTCTCATCCTGTCACTAGTTGCCTGGGAGAAGAGCCTGACCCCCACCTGAACGACAAGCTTCCTTCAGGGAGTTGTAGAAAGGGAGAAGGTCCCCCCTGATTCTCTTCTTCTTCAGGCTAAACAACCCCAGCTCCCTCAGCCCCTCCTCACCAGACTTCCTTCCAGCCCCTTCCCCGGCCTCACTGCTCCTGCACCACACAGACAGCCCCTTTCATCAGCTTGTAGTTCCCTGTAGTGGAATCTGATGTCACTTTTCTGTTAGTCACGCTGCAGATCTATTAAGCACCGTAATAAATATAAACTACAATAGAAACACATTTAACACTTTAGGAAATTAAAAATAGATTGCCTTTCAAGTACTGAAAAATAGCAATAAATTCATAAGTATTTTGCTGACCAGAAAGGCAGTAAGGGGAAAAAAAGGGTGATGTAGATGACAGTGTTGGCTGGGTATTTGAAATACCAGTAAGACCCTGTTACATTTAGTGATAAAATCTTGGCTTCCATTGCATTTATCACTGGGAGAATGAATTCAAATCTCACTCAAATAAAAGTTGTAGATGCAGGCACACTAATTTGAGAAATTATCACTCCATAGCAGGAGTTACTGCCTCTCTAGTTCATCTCAGTGTACAGCCATCTGGATTAGCTGCAGCCTTCTTCCCTGATCCTCTGTAATTGGCCCCTCAGTTCCAGAAGGACACAGAGCTGCTGGAGAGAGTCCAGCACAGAGCCACTGAGATGATGAAATGAGCGGAGCATCTCCCTGATGAAGAAAGACTGAGGGAGCTGGGTCTATTGGAGCTTGGAAAAAAGGAGACTGAGGGGTGACCCCATTAATGTTGATAAATATGTGAAGGGTGGATGTCAGGAGGATGGAGCCAGGCTCTGCTCAGTGGCATCTAATGATAGGACAAGGGGCAGTGGGTGTGAGCTGGAACAGAGGAGGTTCCACATCAATATGAGAAGGAACTTGTTCACACTGAGGGTGAGGGAGCACTTGCATGGGCTGCCCAAGGGTGTTGTGGAGTCTTCCTGTCTGGAGATGTTTAAAACCTGCCTGGCCATGTGCCTGTGTGACTTGATCTAGGTGATCCTCCTGTGGCAGGGGGATTGGATGATCTTCTGAGGTCGCTTCCAATCTCTAATGTTCTGTGATTCTGTGATAATGGCTGTAAGGAGAGCGAGAGGAACAACGAGTCCCCATAAAATCTGTTAATGCAGCTCATGGAAAAGTGATGAAGAAATGATTGCAATAATTTCTTAAATCATTCCAAAACTGTCAGGAAGCCAGTCTATGCCTGCAAAAGCATCCAGTAAATGGGATGTTTACAGTTAATCTGTTCTAATCCCTAGAAAAGGTAAATCCTCTGTCAGAACTGCATGAGGACAGATTCTATAATCTGGCAGATTTGTGAAAACGTCCCTTCGGCATCTCACTTCAGCTTCCACCTCTGCTCTTTTCAAAGGCAGAATTGATCTTTCTCTCAGATATTTTACTGGAGGTGCACAAATGCTGAACTCACCCATAAAATCCAAACACACAGACTTGCCTACGATTTAGCCTTCATAAATTGAAGATCATGTAGGCGGCTCCAAATAATTCTTGTGAAATAGTGTGAGAACAGATATTTTTTCAACTCTAACTCTCTTTATAGTCCATCCAGTTCCAGCCTCTTTCTATTCCACTGAATTGAGCATCCCCCCGAGACTTCTTTTATCTCCCCACTTCACTAGTGCTACTTCTAGTGTGGGTCTACACCTGCTCTCTATCATCACTCAGGGGTTTCAGAAATGAACTTTTTAACAAGGGGTCCTGGTGGCCAGCAGGATGACCATGAGCCAGCAATGTGTCCTTGCGGTCAAGAAGGCCGATGGTATCCTGGGGTGGATCAAAAGTGCGGTGGTCAGCAGATCAAGAAAGGTTCTCCTCCTCCTATACTCTGCCCTGGTGAGGCCACATAGGATCATAGGATGTTAGGGGTTGGAAGGGACCACATCTGAATATTGTGTCCAGTTCTGGGCTCCTCAGTTCCAGAAGGACACAGAGCTGCTGGAGAGAGTCCAGCACAGAGCCACAGAGATGATGAAGAGAGTGGAGCATCTCTCTGACAAGGAGAGGCTGAGCAAGCTGGGTCTCTTCAGCTTGGAGAAAAGGAGACTGAGGGGTGACTCCATTCATGTTGATAAATATGTGAAGAGTGGGTGTCAGGAGGATGGAGCCAGGCTCTGCTTGGTGGCATCTAGTGATAGGACAAGGGGCAATGGGAGTGAGCTGGAACATAAGAGGTTTCATATAAATATTGGAAGGAACTTCTTCATGGTCAAGGTGACAGAGCACTGGAACAGGCTGCCCAAGGCAGTTGTGGAGTCTTCTTCCCTGGAGATGTTTAAAACCCACCTGGCCATGTTCCTGTGCAACCTGACATACAGGATCCTGCTGTGGCAGGGGGATTGGACTAGATGATCCTTCAAGGTCCCTTCCAACCCCTAGTGTTCTGTGATTCCTCTACAACATGTGAAATGACAGTTTCTTCCCTTCTAGAATAAGATGTGACCTCCTGACTGAATTTAAAGCTCTTACTCTGTCACTTAGGCTCAGCCCATTAATTGCATGAGGAAACAAACTCCAAGGCATGGATCAATTTCTGGGACAGCCTTCCATTTGTTACCACCATGTGAAGATGCTCCTGTCTTTCTGTGGATGGGAAATAAGCAGTTTCCCATTTAAGATTATAAGATCAATGCTGAGAGAAGAGGAACGTGTGAGCATGCATCCACTGAAGGCAGGGAAGATTTATTCAGGGTGTGACTAAAGACACAAAGGCATTAAAAAGACATCACTATCTGTTCTAGAGGTGGGGAAAATATCTTCTCTATTTCATTTTCAGGTTCTAACCAGCTCTGGAGGTGGAGAAGTACTAACAGTATTTCATTCCAGAACAGATGGGCAGGTTTCCCCCTCAGAAAGACTGAATGAGGTCTGATTCAACAGCAACAATTAATTATTAACTAATTTGAAGGATTTTTTCCCCCCTCCTCTTTTTCTCCTAGTCCTCTAAGCTAATTTTGTAGTTAATGCCAGGACAGATCTGAGGGAGTAATTATCAAGCAGGTAGGACAGGATTTAGTAACTGCTCTATGACAAGACAAAGCCAGGCCTCTCTCACCGAACCACTACATAAATTACCTGTGGTCAGGATTAAAGTATTTAATTAAATCATCTTTTTGGAGATGAAACATGAAAATTATTCTTTTTTTAAAAAAAACCCAACATAACTTTGCTTGCTTCTTCCAATCTATTATTGAGTTTGTAGTTCAAACAACAAAATGATGAAAACAGCAGTGACTCACTGGCAGGAGCATTAGGACAAATCAATGTACCTTAGGAGTGATCTCCTTGCAGACTTTGCTCCCCCAGCTGAGATGATGGCAACGTTATGCAAATGAGTGACTGGAACAAGGACAGCTTTCAGACTGGAAAGGTAGTGTCCCTCTGTGGTCTGAGTGGTTCAGGCACAGGAATTCCTGGTGATGTAAGGAGAGCAACTCAAATGAGCAGAGGGCTGGAGCACCTCCCCTATGAGGGCAGGCTGAGCAAGTTGGGGATGTTCAGCCTGGAGAAGAGGCTCCCCGGTGACTGCAGAGCAGCTTTCCAATAGCTAAAGGGGGCTACAAGAAGGCTGGGGAGTGCTTTTGACATGAGTGGTAGCGAGAGGACAAGGGGAAAGGGTTCCAGACTTGAAAAGGGGAGACTGAGGTTGGCCCTGAGGAACAAATTCTTTGCTGTGAGGGTGCTGAGATGCTGGAACAGGCTGCCCAAGGCAGTGGTGGCTGCCCCATCCCCGGCAGCGTTGAAGGGCAGGTTGTCTGGGGCCCTGAGCAACCTGCTCTAGTGAAGGTGTCCCTGGCCTGTACAGGGGGGCTGGAAGTAGATGATCTTGAAGGTCCCTTCCAATCCTGGCCATTCTGTGATTCTATGATTCATTTCAGAGAACTGCAGAATCACTCTGGTTGGAAAAGCCCCCTGGGATCATCAAGTCCAACCATCTACCCTACCTTACAAGTTCACCCCTAAAACATATCCCTCAACACCTCATCCAAACGATCTTTAAACACATCCAGGGATGGCGACTCAACCACCTCCTGGGAAGCCCATTGCAGCACTTGATCACCCTTTCTGTGAAAAAACTGTTCCTAATTTAGTTGTTACTAAATGTTAGCAGTCTGTTAACAGATTCTGAGACAGAAATGGGGTTGCATATGTTTTGTTTTATACACACACCAGTGAGAGGTCAGGAAAGGCTTGCTATTTAAGAAAAGAACTAGATGATCTTTTGAGGTCCCTTCCAATCCCTGATGTTCTGTGATTCTGTGAAAGAAGTGTGTGTAGAACAAGGAATTTCCTGACTCCTGAGAAAAACAAAGGAGAAAGAATAACAACTTGTAGACATATCTATTTCTCCTAAGACTTATTTTCTGCAGTACCAGAAGGGAGAATCAACACTCTGGCTAGAGTGGCTCAGTTAAGGTCAGCAGGTCTGAAACATCTAAGGGAAGTACTGGAATCATCATCTCTGGATGTGTTTAAAAAACAAGCACTCGAGGCTATGGTTAGGGAGACGTTGGGATGAAGGCTGAAGCTGATGATCCTAGAGGTCCTTTCCAGCCATGATGATTCTGTGATCCTCTGCCCCTCTTGTCCACCCTAGCAACTGTGAAACACAGCCAGCACAGGGCAGGACACCCAAGAGATGCACAAAGCTTTTTGTGGGCTGTACTGAAGAACTTTGTAAGTTATGGCTGAGCTGGGGCAGATAGAAATTTCTCTGCTTGCACAAAAATGGTTTTTGAAGTCTCATTTAGAAAACTGTTTTGAGAAATTAATGTTTGAGCCTGCTCTGCCTCCATTTGGCTGCAGAACTGAATGAAATAGCCAAGGTAGAGGATAAAACAGGATTTGGACTTCATTCTCTAGCCACTGTCCACTAGGACTTCAAGCTATTCCTTAGTATTTGGACTAATATCTTGGCTAGAAGAAAAACCAGTGGGAAAGAACAAATCCTTAATACCTTCCTTCAGAAGATAAAAGTGTGGCCATTTTTCATATTGGATGTGTACTTCTTATTGCAGAAAGTAAATCAATGCTTTTGGGTTTTTTGGTGTGAAATTCAAGCCGTAACAAAAAGTAGAAAAGAACAGTTTGCACAAAATCATTACAGATGTTTGAGATCCTGCTCTGGCAGGGGGACTGGACTAGATGGTCTTTCGAGGTCCCTTCCAATCCCTAATGTTCTGTGGTTCTGTGAATTGATTTCTAGGTCTAACAGATCTTGGCAGAGTCCCTTTAAAAATCTATGGCCAGTTAAGCTGTGTGGAAAGTAAAATAAATAGTTCTCTGAGGCAGAAAGGAATGAAAGTGAGATAAAACAAATATGAACTGTCCAGGGCAGTGGTGGAGTCGCCATCCCTGGAGGTGTTTGAGGACAGACTGGCTGTGGCACTTAGTGCCCTGGCGATGTTAGGTCCTGGGCTGGGCTGGATGAGCTCAGAGGTCTTTTCCAATCTCTGTACTTCTGTTACTCTGTGATTCTGTGACGTTTGGCTCACACAACTATACACCCTCACGTGTACCTATGTAAAAGATGCTATAAGATCTCTGCTGTAACCAAAGACAGCAGCTTCCTCTTACTAATTTTAATAATAATTGCTGGATATATTAGTAATTTACTGTGAATGAGAGAAACTAATCTGCAATAAGAAGCAGACATCCAATATGAAAAATATCCTGCAGCTGCACTGTGGACAGCATCTGTGATGGAAACAAGAACTTGGAAAGAAAGTCTGATGAGGAGAGGCAGAGGGATCTGGGGTTGTTTAACATGGAAAAGAGGAGACTCAAGGGGGATCTTCGTCCTCTCTGAAGGGAGGTTGTAGTCAGGTGGGGATAGGGCTCTTCTCCCAGGCAAATAGTGACAGGACATAGGGGCAGGGCCTGAAGCTGCACCAAGGGAGGGTTAAGTTGGATGTTAGGAAACCCTTCCTCATGGAAAGGGTGATTAGACACAGGAATGGACTGCCCAGGGAGGTGGTGGAGTCACCATCCCTATAGGTGTTTAAGGATGGACTGGATGTGGCCCTTAGTGCCCTGGTCTAGCTGATGTGGTGAAGACAGGCCACAGGCTGGGCTTGGTGATCTCAGAGGTCTTTTCCAGTGTCAATGATTCTGTGAACTGCTAATGGAAATGAACTGAATTCTCTCTATGAATTATAGAGTCGGGTCTGCAGGAAGCTCCAACCTGTATGATACTGCACATAACAAAATGCTTCCACAGCATAAGCCAAAAGCTGCGCCAGGGGAAATTTAGGCTTGAGGTGAGGAGAAAATTCTTCACTGAGAGAGTTATTTGCCACTGGAATGGCCTGCCCAGGGAGGTGGTGGAGTCGCCAACTCTGGAGCTGTTCAAGGCAGGACTGGACGTGGCACTTGGTGCCATGGTCTAGCCTTGAGCTGTGTGGTGACAGGTTGGACTTGATGATCTATGAGGTCTCTTCCAACCTTGATAATACTGTGATACTGTGATAACATAGAGCTATGGTCAGCAGGTACAACTCAACATAGAGCTATGGTCAGCAGGTATGACTCAATATATAGCTATGGTAAGCAGGTACGACTCAACATAGAGCCATGGTAAGCAGGTACGACACAATATAGAGCTACAGTCAGCAGCAGGTATGACTCAATATAGAGCTATGGTCAGCAGGTACGACTCCCTTTATTCAAATGGAGCTGCTCCAACTTCCAGCAGGTCAGAATTTGGCTCAATGAATCTATACTACAGAAGAATGATGCATTTTTCATATATAGTCTGATAAAAAACACTGGCTGTTGGCTTTACTGCTGATTAACAACCTCACACTTTCCCATTCTGGGCAAGCTGGTCAGGAAAGCTGTCAGACCAAGAACAAGATTGCTGGCAACCTATCCTCTGGCCAAGGCACGCTCCACAGAGCGTGCTGCTGTGTAGGAGAGGCTTTGCCATTTGGGAAACTGGGCTTCATGAATTCTAATCCATAGCAGCCCAAGTTTAGTTCTACACAAGAGCAAGCTAAATTAAAACTAACTACTTCCCCAAGTGCAAATGGAACCGAACGATGGCAGGATGGCATAGCGGGATGTGTAAATTGCTGCTTGACCGCGGCGAGCACGTTATCTCAGTTGATGTTTTCACGGGAAGAAATTCAGTGAGGAGAAAGTACCAGAATCGTGTGGCACTAAATATTAAAATTCACAGAAGGCAGCGTTTGCCCTCTAAAGCGTCTGACAGTTATCATTCAGGAGTACACACACTAAATAGCATCTGAGCAACCACAATGAAAGCAGACAGTTACAACTTCACGTACTCACAGTAAATCTTGCATAATTATTCCACTGAGACAGAATGGGAGATAAATCAGAGGGAACTGTGAATTTCCAGTGGAAAAAGGGCTCGGTGTAGAAAATATTTATTCCTGTGGACAATTTATTGGCATAGAGAGAGCTCAGCCAGTGCTCTGCAGTGCTAGGTGCTGTACAAACACATAACGTGCATGTTTGTCTTGACTAGGCAAGGCAGGCAATGGGAAAGAGAAAGAAAACCACAACTACGCTACAGGACTGCAGAGGCTGCAAGGTGCCTGTCTATGCCGATGGTAGAGCCAGGAAGCAGAGCCCAGACCCCTGCTGCCCCACCCAGTGGAATTGCTCTTCTCCTTCTCACAGAATCACAGAACATTATGGATTGGAAGGGACCTTGAAAGATCATCCTGTCCCTCAGCACAGCAGGATCACCTAGATCCAGTCGCACAGGAATGTGTCCATGTGGGTATTAAACATCTCCAGAGAAGGAGACTCCACAACACCCCTGGGCACCCCTTCCAGTGCTCTGTCTGTGATGTTTCCTGAAGGGTCTGAAGTAACTACCTCCAGCAATGTCCACCTCCAAGTTCTGCTGACCAAGTGCCAAAGGAAAAGCTTTCTACACTGACTTATTCATGTAGTAGGACATGACCTTGGGAGACGTTTTGTACCATGTCAGACCGGGAAGAATACATAATTCAGTAATTAGCAAGCATGCAGAAACATTATATTAGTGTTTTATACATTTAGGTGGGTTTACAAATGCAAGAAGGACAACGAACAGGAGTACTGAAACCACAGCAGGCTGGACAGTCAGTTTGATGACAGTAGTTAAGAAGATTAATGCATCCTCCAAACTCAACTCCCCCAGCTGGCCAGCACTCAATAATTTAAAAGACAATGCCAGAGTCTTCATTTCAAGGTGACAGAAAATTCTGATGATGAAAGAGGTAGCTGCAAACTTACTTTTAATTAAAAAGCAAACAGGTTGAAGCTCCCATGTGCCTTAACTGGAAGCAACACCATTTAGGCAACAGTGGGGAGGGATTATTATTTAGATCATTCACTTTATTAAATAAAAGAACTAAAAGAGAAGCAGGAACAACTCTTCCACCCTAGTATCCTTAATAATATAAGATGATTACTCATTGACTAAATGAGAAGAAGTTTGAGGCTAAAGAGAAAGCAATTAATCTGACAGATTTATTGCTACCAAGAACAGATACGGGCAAAATGCAAAGTGAGGAGGCATTAAATGACCAGAATAATTCATGAATGTTCCCGGGAAGATGAATAAATGGATGAAAAAGCTCACATATTTTATGGGATACAAAGAGGTAGACAGGTGACAAGCAAATTGATAGGTGTATGTTCCGATGGACACAGAGGTGACACGACCATAACATTCATTATGTTCCTGTGTGAGTGGATCTAGTTGATCCTGGCAGGAGGATTGGACTAGATGATCTTTTGAGGTCCCTTCCAATCCCTAATGTTCTGTGATTCTGTGATTCATTAAAAATAAAATTATTATAATATACTAACAGTTGATGACATGTGAGAGTCTAGAAATTGGGGAAAACAGGCCAGATTAAACCCAGTTTTTATGGGATCTGGATGTTTTCCAGTTAGCTTCACTCTCTGGCTACAAGCACTTTTAACCTGCTGAAGTTTAGTTACAAAACCATTTCAGTGTTAAGAATTTATGAGTTGTGGGCAAGGTATTTTTTTGCTAGGGATCACTGAGCTCTGTAGCCTCGGGCATGCATCATCTCCCCCAGCACAAGCCAATGGGGAGCAGCAGTTCATCATGGTCACCTATGACATTTTGCTGACTGCTCCACCTTTTTCCCCAATGCTAGACTCAACGATCTTAAACTTCAGCTTCAATTTCAGCATCGCAGGGCTAATGGGAAGTTACTATCGCCTCTGCACTTGGGAAGACCACATTTGGTAGGTGCTGTTCAGCGAAGGGTATCAAAGTGGATGCTGGTGGAGAGCAACACTTGGCCCTGAACCTATTAGCCAGGAGAGGCTCAGATGTTATTGGTCCTAACTCAGTGCTGTAGCTCCGTGCACAATCATTTTCAATCTTGCTGAAGTCATGAGACTACTCATGAGCTTGTAGACTCCTGCCTATGACTAAGCACTTCACTAAATAAGGCCATTAAACTTAAATTGGAGATGCCCGCTAGGTGCTCCTGAAGGTTGTTCTCTCCACGTGCAACTTATTCCCTTCAGGCTCATGGCTGGCAAAACAAGTGGCAAACTAACATTCCAATCTGCGTGTCAGCAATCCTCCCACTAAACTTAAGACATGGGAAAATGATTGATTGAAGAGGGAGCTGTGTTTACCATATTGCTGATGTAGAGAAGAACAGGAGGAGATGGTTATGGTGCTGAGAACAGACTCGGGCTCTGCTCAGTGTCATCTAATGATAGGACAAGGGGCAATGGGTGTGAGCTGGAACACAGGAGATTCCACATCAGTATGAGAAGGAACTTCTTCATGGTGTGGGTGACAGAGCACTGGAAAAGGCTGCCCAGGGGGGTTGTGGAGTCTCCTTCTCTGGAGATGTTTAAAACCCACCTGGATGTGTTCCTGTGTGACTTGGTCTAGGTGATCCTGCTGTGGCAGGGGGATTGGACTGGATGATCTTTGGAGGTCCCATCCAACCCCTAATGTTCTGTGATTCTGTAACAGGATGATACCCACAGAAAAAGAAAGGTGTATGAACCTGGCACACCACAGAGAGATCTCAGCTTGTCTGGGCAGCAGCAGCCATACGACTGTGTTAATGCAGCGTTTTGCCACTGTGTATTTCTGCCACTTCTCAGCAGGACTAATCAGCCAAGCACAGCACTTTGCCAGTGCAGTTAAGTAGCTGGGGTACATGTGCGCGTGTTGGCCCCCGCAGAGACATTCCTGAAGGATTCACACGACACTTCCAGAAGCTATCAAGCTATTTTCACTTCTCCCTGCTCAGTATGTACACCTCAGAGCAGCCCTCTACCCTGCTTCGTGCTCACAAACAGATTATCGATCACGCTGAAGTGTATGCTAAAGCCATAACACGGATAACAGACCATTAAAAGCTCACATGAGACTGCTAAACACACTTCATTAATCATAGCACAATCTACTCTTGAACCAGCAGCTACAGCTTTGGCACACTGGCGATGGAAGGCTCCTTCCTACCATTTCTAGTGATGGGGGAAGACAGAAGGGTTCCTCAGCTGGGTTGCTCGTACCTTCTGCCCTTGCACTTTTTTAGGTGTATGTGGCCCCGTGAGGATTACACTGCTAAGGAAAAAGTGTGAGTAGAGGATAAAGAACAAAAATAATGATATCATCCATGAAGAAAGAATGTGAATGCTGTTCAGAGCCTGGATTCTCAAAGAAGCCGCAACACCTACAACTCACACCAATTTCAGTAAGAGCCAGCTGGCTCCCTCTCCCTGACAAGGGATCTCTACCTGACAGAGAAAGGGTTTTTCATCCTGGGGGCCTAGACCCACTGCTGGTTGTTCCAGTGTAAAAACATAGCAGGTAAAAGCTAAAGGAAATGCTGTGAAAACGAGATGTCCCTGTGGCACCACTTCTTATCGTTACATCTCCAGTGTTTCTCGGTAGCTTCCCCAACCCTTTCCCAGGGATCTCAGCAGGTTAGGCACCAGGTTAACAGGAGTTACTGCCAAGCACATCTGGCTACTCAATCTCCCCTGATGCCACATGTCTCTGCATACCAGCTTTGAGGTGGGGGCACACTTGTCTTTTTTTCTCAGGGAGCAGGCTGGATAAGGTGGTTTCAGCTGAGAGAACTTCTTTCCTTGAAGAGCAGAGGCAAAAGACAAGAATAATAAAAGACCCTACTTTAATAATTTATTGGAAGAGTGAATGTGTCTGAAGTAAAGGAACCTACTGAAGTGGGGTTCAAGTTTAATCCAAATGAAGGATTTGAATCAACAAACTTCTTGTGAGGAGGCAAGGATTTTTACCTCACTGCAGTCACACTGAACTCCCTGCATTAGACTTAGAAAAAACTCTTCCAAATGAGAAAGGAGATCAGTTGTGACATTGCTGGATGGAGTTTACTAGCAACATGAAAAAAAAGGGGAAGAAGAAGAGCTTTCATAAAACAGTAGCAGAGGCTTAATGATGCCAAACATCAGTTATTTTTATGTTGGAGCTGACTATGTTTGCAGAGGTCTGCATCTGACATATTATCACATAATTCCCATATGCTGAAGTGACAGAGCTCCTGTTCCAATGGGGTCTGTAGGATTCTGCAGCACTACAAATTAAAAGGCAAAAATCAGCTTCTACATCAATCACAGAATCACAGAACATTAGGAATTGGAAGGGACCTCGAAAGATCATCCAGTGCCCTGCCACAGCAGGATCCCCTAGATCCAGTCACACAGGAACACATCCAGGTGGGTTTTAAACATCTCCAGAGAAGGAGACTCCACAACACCCCTGGGCAGCCCCTTCCAGGGCTCTGTCACCTTCACTGGAAAGAGGTTCCTTCTCACATTGATGTGGAACCTCCTCTGTTCCAGCTCACACCCGTTGCCCCTTGTCTTACCACTGGATGCCACTGAGCAGAGCCTGGCTCCATCCTCCTGACACCCGCCCTTTCCATAGTTATCAACATTCATGGGGTCACCCCTTAGTCTCCTTTTCTCCAAGCTGAAGAGACCCAGCTCCCTCAGCCTTTCCTCACCACGGAGACCTAGAGGGGTAACAGTGAGGGTGAGGAAATGAGAAAACAAACCTGGAACAAGTACATGTTAGTGAGCCTGAGGAATAGAAACTAAAACAGAGAAAGGTAGTGAATGGGGTGGAACCTGGTGGAAAGCAGCGTGTCAGACAATAAAGAGGGAGAGCTATGATCTGTTGTGCTTTTTGCAGGAATTGAGTGAGAAAGGAACTGCTTGATTCTTGTCTTACTTGTGAGGCTCCCTGGCACTGAGCTCCTGCTTGAGATCCTCTTTCCTCTGATGTTGAGTCTCACATGAACTTGAAGTGATTTGGAAAGAAAAAGCTCTCTTCAGTACTCAGAGAAGATGGGCAAAGCAGAGCACCTACACAGTACTGGATATCTGAAAGGCTCTTAGATCACGGAATACTCCTGGCTGGAAAGGACCTTCTGGATCACCGAGTCCACCCATACTCACAACAACAACAAAAACCAAAACCCTGAACAGACATCAGCACCAAACGCAGTCATAGAATCACAGAATCATGACACATTAGGGATTGGAAGGGACCTCAAAAGATCATCCAGTCCAATCCCCCTGCCACAGCAGGATCACCTAGACCAAGTCACACAGGAACACATCCAAGTGGGTCTTAAACATCTCTACAACCTCCCTGGGCAGCTTGTTCTCCGTCAACCAGACAAAACACAAAATAAAGCCCCTACAATGGCTGCCACTAAAGCTGGTGCTGAAGCACCACGTCTAGATGTTTCTTAAACACCTCCAAGGATAGTGATTCAACCCCGGGAAGCCTGTGCCAGTGCCTCACCACTCTCTCAGTAAAGAACTTTTTCCTAATATCCAATCTACGCCTCTCCTGATGCAGCGTCAGACCATTTCCTCTGGTCCCATCATTATTCACTTGGGAGAAGAGGCCAACACCCACCTTTCGGGTAGTTATAGAGGGCAATGAGGTCTCCCCTCAGCCTCCACTTCTCCAAACTAAACCATGCCCAGCTCCTTAAGCCTCTCCTCTCCTCCTATGACTTGTTCTCTAGACCCCTCATCAGCCTGGTTGCTCTCCTCTGGACACATTCCAGCACCTCAATGTCCTTCTTACAGAACTGTGCTCCTCACTGAAATCTGCTGTCTGTAGAAAAAAACCCCACAGTACATCTCACATGTGCACTCTTTCCTAATTAAAAGCTGGATTCCCATCTCATTTTCACCAAGATAAACCCAAAGATAACTTAAATGAAATTAATGGAGTTCCTCTGGATTCAGTCTATGGCAAATGAAACAGCCTCCCTTAAGACCTCCATTAGTAACACTGGGTTTTCAGTGAAAAATGCATCATGTTCCTGCAAGATCCCCTGATGGGGAAAAAATGGTGGTTTTTTAGTACATTAATTCTACACAATTACAATAAAACTTTTGGTGAGATCTCTGGGGAAATGGTTACAGAGCCTTGCTATTTCAGTATCCTTCCTCACCAACAGCACTAGAAATACATACAGAAAATCTGCAACAACTCTGGAATGTACTTACTGAACTGGTTTGAGACTAGGTATATTTTGGGTCTGCAAGAGGAAAGCATGATTCAACCACACCTGTTGTCCTTCAGCAAGTGTCATTAGTAATTACTACACAGAATCACAGAATTATTGAGGCTGGAAAAGCCCTCTGAGCTCATCCAGCCCAGCCTGTGACCTGACACCACCACAGCAGCCAGACCACCGCACTAAGGGCCACAGCCAGGCTGGCCTTGAACACCTCCAGGGATGAGGACCCCACCACTGCCCTAGGCAGTCCAGTCCAGGGTTTGCTCACCTTTTCCATGAGGAAGGGTTTCCTAACATGCTACCTAACCTTCTCCTGGTGCAGCTTCAGGCCCTGCTCTCTCATCCTGGCACGAGTTGCCTGGGAGAAGAGCTTGACCACCATCTGACTACAAGCTCCCTTCAGGGAGTTGTAGAGAGTAATTATGTCCCCACTGAGTCTCCTCTTCTCCAGGCTGGAGAAGAGCTCCCTTGGGCTCTCCTCATCAACCTTTCCCTCCAGTCCCTTCTTCAGCCTCATTGCTCCTTTAGACCCACTCTAGCTCCTCAATCTGTTTCTTGAAGTGAGGGGCCCACAACTGCCCTTCGTACTTGAGGTGAGGCCTCACCAGTGCCCACTACAGTGATGTTCCTAATCCTGCTGGCCACACTATTGTTGATCCAAGCCAGGGTGCCACTGGCCTTCCAGGCCACCTGGGTACCTACAACTTCACTCACAGCATCGCTGGATGACATTCAATTGCTTCCAATATATTTCAGAGAAAACCTAATTCCACTTGCAAAACAGGACACAGGTATGAGCAGCTGGTAAAGGTACTTGAAGCTTTTGCACTGATAATGCAATAGTGACAGACTTTATCTGGATTCATCTGGAAGAGTTTGCCTCCTGTTTGCCCTTTGACAATCGACCCACTATGAACAAGGCATCAGAGCTACAAAGCTCCTAGGAATACGCTCATGTTTTGCCTGACAGCTAGGCCAGACAGAGGCAGTCTTTGGAGAGCAGAACAAAGAGTATGAGCTATTTTGGATGTCTTAAGAAGCACATCCGCGATGCGTCTTTGCAGAGATGGACATGTAAGCATGACTACTTTCCCCCCCACCTCTCCAAAGCTCTCAGCCTGAAATCACAGCTCTCCTGTCTCTGCTTTGAACTTTAGCTGCAACTTCCTTCAGAGTTTATCACTGCTTATTCAAGCGCTGATCACAAGGGGATGAAATAATGAAAGGTGCTCACCAGGTCTCAACACATTTTCCAGACACTTCTAACCCAGTCTTTAGTTCTTAATTTTAACAACCTCTTACGTATTGTTAGAGGAATGATTAAACATCCTCCTCTTCTACCAAGGGATGAATTAGGACCAATCATTGCTTGGCTTCATTAAAATAAAATTTCTTCTTCTTTAGACTCTGCCTTCCAATCTTTATCCCAAGAAAGGAGCTTTCCCAACTGCTTTTAACATGAAAGTTAACATAGCAAGGTACCCTAGAGCAATTAGCAACTAAGCTGGTCCTAACCTGAGTCCAGCAGTGGCTCCGTGTTCATTAGTACACTGGCCCTGCTCATGACTGAGTCACCCAGCAGAGCAAATCTGACACATAAGCAAACGTGGGCACAGAGTGACATTTCTACTGCGTTAGCCTGAACACACGATTCGGAGTTTATGCTGATTTTAAGCTGGTTGTTGAAAGACAGATGGTATCTGATCCAGGCTAATGTTTCTCAGAATAGTTCATCCATTAATATTTTGGAACAGAAATGAACCAGTGAATTTATACCAGACTATGCCTTTGTGTTAGGTGACGACGACATTTTGATCTGGTACCAAGATCTCTGGTGCTTTATTTACTTTATCACTAAATGATGGTCTTCACCAATTAGTCGTAGTCATAGAGTCTGTGACTATGGCCAGGGTTGGAAGGGACCTTCAAGATCATCGTGGTCCACCCCAACCTGCACAGGCAAGGATACCTTCACTAGAGCAGGTTACTCAGGGCTCCAGACAAGCTGTCCCTCAACATGTCATCTCTGCAACTCATAATGTTGTGCATTTTGGAGAAGGCTAAGTACAGACCTGCATATCTGGTGAGGTGTGCCTTGCCAGTTTAGAGAGAGTGTGTACCAGCAAGGAGCTGCAGATGGATCTCAGGTGTAGGCTGGTGATTTTTCAATGCATTATAGAAAACACAGGGTGATAGGAAGATAGGAGAAGCCTTGTAACCCATATGAAAGGTAAAACCAATGCAGCTCAAACACTGGTGTCAGATCTGCCATGACAAACAACCCTGAAATACATGAAGAGCGACCTGATATTCGTGCCCTATGAGGGAACTGGGGTTATTTAGTCTGGAGAAGAGGAGGCTGAGAGAAGACCCTTCTTGCTCTCTATAACTACCTAAAAGGAGGTTGTAGCAAGGCTGGTGCTGGTCTCTTTTCAGAAATTACTGACGACAGGGCGAGAGGAAACGGTCTCAAGTTGTGTTAGGGGAAGTTTAGATCGGATCTTAGGAAGAAGTTCTTTCCTGAGAGAGTGGTTGGACACTGGACCAGGCTGCCCAGGGAGGTGGTGGTTATGAAAGCAAAGGATGAATAATTTCTTGACACAGAGAGCGCCATCAAAAATGAAGATCAAATACAGGGTAACAGCTGCCTTAGCATTGGTATTGGGTAAGTATAAAAAGCTCAAGCTTTGGTTGTTATTCAGTTGGATATCATGGCTTTTTAAGGATCCACACATCCATATGTCTTGCTGAAAAGTGATTTGTCTAGTTATTAAAAAGTGAGAAAGCCATAGTCCAGCTCTTAAGAAAATGAAGATTTTCTAACCCAGCCACAAAACCCCACTATGAGCCACAGAGTTTACTCTAAGACTGGGAAAAAGAAGAGGCTGTGCCAGCTTGTTCTGCATTAGAGGTGGAAGGATGGTTCAGAGAAGTGACTCATACTGCATGTAGCTAGTTAGTAAGATTAATGAATAGAAATCACATTGCACGGTGGTCAGTCTTCAGTAATTTAATTGAAACAGGAACTAATTTCAAGGTGATATAGAAGTCTCTTTGAAATGTGGCTACAGTTTTTCTCATGAAGTAGAAGTTAACAAGTTATCAGGAAGTGAATGAAAAATTAACCTTTGACTTTTTAATTTGAAACTTCCTGATTGGAGAAAGGAGTTAAAGAAGAACAAGAAGGGAATCACGTTCAACAAATCTTGATGAGATTAGATGGAACACACCACTTCTGGAAACTTTAAGATTATGGAAGCAACTTCCAACACCAGAAAAATGACTGCCCAGGGGGGTTGTGGAATCTCCTTCTCTAGAGATGTTTAAAAACCACCTGGACATGTTCCTGTGCGACTTGATCTAGGTGATCCTGTTGTGGTGGGGGGATTGAACTGGGTGATCTTTGAAGGTTCCTTTCAATCCCTAACGTTCTGTGATTCTGTGAATGAAGGATATGGAGCACCCTAGGATATTAGGTCTCTGAACAAGTTAGAGAGAGGCATTCAGAAAGCAGGAAGGAAATCTTGGTTCCCACCAACCATTGGGGTTGGAATCAGTGACCTCTAGAGGTCCCTAAAGATCTGTGTATCAGCCCCAGCCAGGGCTGAGAAACCCAGAACAGAGTCAGGATAACTGCAGATCAAATAAGAAGTAATAGCAGCAGAGCTGTCTAGGCTCACAGAGCAGTCGGTGACCATAAAGCGTGTCTGAACTACATGACACTCCCTGCTGCCTGTTTGACCTTGTCAAAGGGAACCCCTGCAGGATCCCAGCTGGAAGCTTTTAGGTTCTTTGAAATTTGCATACTAGGAATGAAAAGTTTGTTCATCACTGATGCAACTGATTGCAGGAAACTAATAGACTTGTGCCTCCTCATAAAAATCCTGATCAATAATAATCTCCACAGCTGTCTGGTTCTGCTTGACTATACCCTGGCTTGTCAGGAAATTATGAACCTGTAACAGTGTTCTTGGTACTCTAATGGTTTGCTGGGACAAAGTAAATGGTCTGCGACTGGCCCATAACTTCAATTTGAAGTTTGCTAGTAAAGATGTACAGTAATCTATCAGAAGTTAAGGAAGCTGACATGCTCCAGTGGTCCACTGCTCTAGGACAGCTGAGCAATGAGTGGAGATGCAGATTTGTGGAAGGAAAAGCTCTAGAACCATTCTTCATGAACCCAAGAGACTCTGCACAGCACAACTGTTAAAAGACAACTTACAGAGAGAGTGAAAGTCCTCAGTATAGGCAGATCTGAAACACTTTAGGGCTTGTGAGGTCACAACCAACACCCTGAAGCTCACGGGTTCAGTATGCAGCTGGAACCAGCTCTCAGCATGAAGCAGGGCTTTGTAAGAGGGCTGCCTCATTTGGCAGTTCTCACTTCAGCCTCTGAATAGTCTCAAGGAGCAGCCCCATGCAGAGAACATTAAACTGGTCCTGCCTTTTGAAAACTACAACTGTCCTGACAAGTCGTTTTTATACTGAGTCCTTGGTACATAATCCTAAGTCCTATTCTGCTGTGTTTTTCAGAATTATAGAATCCCAGAATTATTGAGGCTGGAAAAGACCTCTGAGATCATCCAGACCAGCCTAGGACCTGACGCCACCACAGCAGCCACACCAGGGCACTAAGTGCCACAGCCAGGCTGGCATTAAACACCTCCAGGGATGGAGACTCCACCACTGCCCTGGGTAGTCCAGTCCAGGCTCTGATCACCCTTTCCATCAGGAAGGGCTTCCTAACAGCCAGCATAACCCTCCCCTGGTGCAGCTTCAGGCCCTGCTCTCTTATCCTGGTGCTGGTTGCCTGAGAGAAGAGCCTGACCCCCACCTGACTACAACCTCCCTTCAGGGAGTTGTAGAGAGCGATTATGTCCCCACTGAGTCTCCTCTTCTCCAGGCTAAACACCCCCAGCTCCCTCAGCCTGTCCTCTTCACCCTTTCCCTCCAGTCCATTCCTCAGCTGTTTTGCTCCTCTGGACCCACTCCAGCCCCTCAATTACTTTCTTGAAGTGAGGGGCCCAGAACTGCACCAGTACTTGAGCTGAGGCTTCCCCAGTGCCTGGTACAGGGCGGGTATACATGGACTGATTAGAAAGCCCTGCTCAAAGCTATTTGTGACCTCAGAAGCAACAGGAATTGACTCTTACTCTGTTCTTGGTCAACCATGACCCCAGAAGTTTATAACCTGCCTGGCCATGTTCCTGTGCGACCTGGTCTAGGTGATCCTGCTGTGTTAGGGGGATTGGACTGGATGATCTTTCAAGGTCCCTTCCAATCCCTAATGTTCTGTGAGTCTGTGATTATATTCCTGGATTTAAGTCAGTTTCATATATTTGTTTATTATGTCATTCCGATGCTTTATGGAACCTCTGCAGTGTCCCTTGACAGACCTGCAGAAAGGCTGGTGTTAAAAGACACTCCATGAAGAGCAAAGGGAAAACCAGAGCTTCTCATCAAACTGTCACCCACAACAGCACGTTTCTAGGGTAATGCAGGCCTGCTTTGCATTGCTGTGGCAACTAAACTTTAAAAGAAATAGCATTAAACCAAAGCAAAAAGAAAAAAGAAATCCCAGAAATGGAGCTTCCTCACTGCTCTTCTCAGTTTGACAAATCATCCTCAGCACTGCTACCCCCTTTGAAAACTAGACTGGGTATTACAGCCATCCAAACTATTCAGGAAGAGGAAGAAAACCACTCACCTTCACAGCAGTGAGTGCACAGTCTTCTTACAGTCTCTTTCACAAACAGGGACTAGAAGTGTTGGTTTACAAGGACAATTCTTGCACCACAGAGCAAAAGTACTGAAGAAGTCATAAAAATGATGGTAGAACCATCTGCACTGACTGCAGCCACGTGGAGATGATACCTGGATTATCTACCTTGCAGGAGGGCAGGTCCAGAATTAGACTGAATTAAATGCTGGGTTAGCTCCTTAATGCTACCGTGTACTTCATTACCTCCTGGGCAAGTTTTTTCTTATAGTCAGATGATGCTGCCAAGAAAATGCAGAACAGTTCTAGACACTGACACTCGCTGCTGCTTCACAGAAACTTACTGTGAGATATGACATGTTTAGCTACTCATAGATGGGCTTCAAGAGAAATGATCTTGACTAATTTGGGGTGTGTTGCTACTTCTTGCCTTTTGCTGTTACGTCTTCCCTGCCCAGGATCCTGTTTATTAACTGCTGCTTCCATCTCCACGCTGTTTTCTTATTCACCTACCCGTTATGTCCACTTCCTAGCATTATGTTTGAATAATGACACTGTGTAAACAGCATCTCCTAATGTCTCCCTGATCAGGAAAGGCTGAGGGAGCAGGGTCTCCTGAGCTTGGAAAACAGGAGACTAAAGGGTGACCCCATTAACGTCTATAAATATCGAAAGGGTGAGTGTCAGGAGGATGGAGCCAGGCTCTGCTCAGGGGCATCTAGTGATAGAACAAGGGGCAATGGGTGTGAGCTGCAACAGAGGAGGTTCCACATCAACATAAAGAAGGAACTTCTTCACAGTGAGGGTCACAGAGCACTGGAATGGGCTGCCCTGGGGAGTTGTGGAGTCTCCTTCTCTGGAGACTTTTAAAACCCGCCTGGACGTGTTCCTGTGTGACTCAATCCTGCTGTGGTGGGGGACTGGACTGGATGATCTTTTGAGGTCCCTCTGAATCCCTAACATTCTGTGATTCTCTGAGGTGCCCCACACCTCACGCCCTAGCAGTGTGCCGCTTTGCTGCCCTGATGATGCACGTCAGCCTTCACGCACTGCAGTCCTGGCTGAGGTCACCAGAGTCTTTTTTACTTGTGACCCATATCAGGGGTCTACAGTTGAAAGGAGAGAGATTTAAAGACTGCTGCTCCAACTAGTCACAATTTTTTTAGCCTTTCAAAGAAGCTCTAAGTTCAAAGCAGGAATATTTATGTAAATTAGGGAATAGAGGAGCTAGCCTTCTTTACTGGTGTAGGTCAGCATCACCCAGTTTGCTCCAATGTTTAACAAAGCTAACTCGTGCCAGCCGAGCTCTCTCAAGACTTTATGACGTGGGTGCAACGATAATCAGATCTTAACTTCTCAGTAATACAGGGAAGTGCCCGAATCTCCAAACACTGTAAAACTGGATGCCAGTACGATGCTGAAGGGAGGCTGGCAAAAGGCCTGTAGACAGCCCTGCGGAATGCCGCTTGGCACCTGCAATAATTCCACCCTGAAGCATGCAGGAGGGAAATATGATTACTATCTATTAAATAGAACATGTGCAGGAAGACATGGCCATGCCATGAATCAATGCAGCCCAGGACATCCTGAGCCAGTTTCAGCGCTGATGTGCATTTCAGTGCGGTGCTGTGAGCAAAAACTGGCTGATGCTTTGTGTTGATGAGCTGAAGAGTGGTAGCACTGAGTCATCCAAGGACAACTCTGTAGGAGAAGAAGTGTGATGGCTCACTTCACTTCAGTGTTTCTCAGAAAGGCAGAAGCAGTAAGCAGGTTCTCAGATGTGGGATGGTTCACGGTCTGGCCTACTTGCCAACAGCACCACTGGTGGAACATCTTCTTCAGAATACACCTCCATCTCTGCTCTCATCATGCAAACGGTGTGTCAGAGTAGCACTTATTTAACCCTTTCCCAAGGCCCTAAGTGGACAGAAATTGCCCCAAACAGGGGTAGAAGTAGCTTCAGGGTATCACTCAGTCTTCCAGCAGTTAATGGCTTTCAAGAACTGTTCTACTGACACATTCACCCCCAGTTCCAGAATGAACTCCAGAACCACAAGGAGCAGAAGCAGCTAACACAGGGCTCATCTTACATCCAAACAGGAATAGAATCACTTAAGATATTGAAATTCTTCTAAGTATTCAGGCAGAGCAAAGGAAACAAACTGGCCTGAATCTTTACCAGAAAATGTTGAACGTGCACCTCTTACACTGACAGGAACCTGCACAGCATTTACTGCAGCTATGAATTCTGCATTGTAGGTCCACATTCTTTCCAGGACCAGCTCTTGTGCCACAGAGGGTGTTAATGTGACACTCAAGTCCAAACCATGAACTGCTCTGCCACTAAATGCAGGAAATAAAACACAGAAATGCTGTGGGCACAGTCAGTCCCCGAGTCTCTGGCATCTGAGAAGGGCTAAGAGAAAAATCCTTCTGTTGTCATCACTGTCTCAAACTACAGGAAATGTTGACACTGAGGAAAGAGTTAGAGGACCCTGCTGCAGAGTGCCTGTCCCATGCTGAATGCAAGTTGGAGATTACTGTGAGCAATATGGAGTAGAACAAGTTTGAGATTTATTAACGGGAGATGTGGGACACCCTAGACACCGCTAATTCTTTCTTTTAACTTGAAGGTTAAGGTTGAGACTCCATCTTGAGTACTGGTGCCAGTTTTGGGCACCATAGCAGTAGAACGACATTGAGGAGCGGGGCCAGAGAAGGGCAGTGAGGCTGGGGAGAGGGCTGGAAAACAGGCACCGTGAAAAGCAGCTGAGGGAACTGCAGTTATTTAGTGTAGAGAAGAGGAGGCTGAGAGGAGATCTTGCTCTCTACAGCTACCTAAAAGAAGGCTGTAGTGAGGCTGGTGCTAGCCTCTTCTCACAAATTACTAACGATAGAGTGAAAGGAAATGGTCTCAAGTTGCATCAGGGGAGGTTCAGAATGGATCTTATGAAGAAGATCTTTTGTGAGAGAGTGGTTGGGCACCGGAACAGGCTGCCCAGGGAAGTGGTAGAGTCACCACCCCTGGAGGTGTTTAAAAAATGAGTAGATCTAGCACTTGGGGTCAGGGTCTAGGGGTTATGGAGATGCTGGGATGAGGGCTGGACTTGATGATGCTGGAGGTCCTTTCCAGCCATGATGATGCTATGATTCCATGAAAATAAGGGGTTTAAACATCCCTGATTGTCTAGGCTGCTTGGAGTAAGGAAACCAATAAGGTTTCTACTACTTCCACAACATTGGACTGATTACTGACTGAAATCACAGAACATTAGGGATTGGAAGGGACCTAGAAAGATCATCTAGTCCAATCCCCCTGCCAGATGACATGTCTGCCTTTCAGTTCATGCAACTGTCTCCGTTTTGCTCACGGTCCATTTCTACAGAGTCTTAGTGCTGTTATGTAATAAATTGGTTTAATTTTGTGCTGCTCTTTCCCTCTTCCCTAGCTGTAGAGAGAGCAATACCATCCTGCCAGTGGGACAATCATACCATTGACCTCTGGATAATACATCCTGCCTTGCAGCATGAGCCCAAGAGACAGATATTCCTTTCACCGCTCTACCCTATGCAAATCCACGTGCTGCCAAGGACTGTATTACAGACATCATTTGCAGCATGAAAGCCAAACAGGTGAAACCTTGGATGAGGGCTTTGCAATTGGAAATGGGGCCTTAGGTCCTTAAAAATATGGATTGCTAATGCAAGGCTCGGAGAATATGCTTGGTTCAAAGAGGGAGAAAACAGAATATCAAGTTGTTATAATGCATGTCACAGCGAACTCTGGAAAGCTGTGCGCTTGATAGATTGCATGTGATTAGAATGAGGGCCTTCGGCACGGAAACCTATCTATTAAATATCATTTTTTTCTTTAGTCCTAGTAATATAACTATCAAACCTCAGAGTAAACTTCATTTGTTAGGTGAATGACCCATGTGTCTCATCCGCTTGGCTTTCTCGCTCTCACAGAGGTGACTCGTCGTTACACATTATTAATTGGAATGATGGAGAGGTTGCCACTCCCTGCTCATACACTTGCTCGATTTCTGTCACTTAGGGAATGCAGAGTGACTGGCCAGAGTGACTAGTACAAGCTCTTAATTTGTATGTTCCAAGCAAGAAACCCCATGGCTGCTATTTGGGTTTAGGCTTCTTTTTAACAGCACTCTAAAAGAATATAATTAAACAAGCTGAGAGCTGTTGGGGCAGAGGTACTGACTGTGTCTGAGGGGGAGAATGTCTGTAATTGCACAGAAAAGGTGAGAGCTGGGTGGGGAGAAACTGAATGAACTATAGCAAGGGTAGTGCAGAGTCTGGCTTCTGGGCAAGAACAAGCCCAGGTACCAGTACAGGCTGGGGACTGACCTGTTGGAGAGCAGGGCAGGAGAAAGGGACCTGGGGGTCCTGGTGGCCAGCAGGATGGCCAGGAGCCAGCAATGTGCCCTTGTGGCCAAGAGGGCCAACAGCATCCTGGGGTGGATCAGAAGGGGAGTGGTTAGCAGATCAAAAGAGATTCTCCTCCTTCTCTAGTCTGCCCTGGTGAGACCACATCTGGAGTGTTGTGTCCAGTTATGGGCCCCTCAGTTCAAGAAGGACACAGAGCTGCTGGAGGGAGTCCAGTGCAGAGCCACGAAGATGATGAAGGGAGTGGAACATGTCACTGATGAGGAAAGGCTGAGGGAGCTGGGTCTGTTGAGCTTGGAGAAAAGGAGACTGAGCCTTGACCTCATTAATGTTGATAAATATGTGAAAGATGGATATCAGGAGGATGGAACCAGGCTCTGCTCAGTGTTATCCAATGATAGGACAAGAGGCAATGGGTGTGAGCTGGAACACAGGAGGTTCCACATCAATCTGAGAAGGAACACTGGAAAGGGCTGCTCATGGAGGTTGTTCAGTCTTCTTCTCTGGAGGTGTTTAAAACCCGCCCGGCCATGTTCATGTACGACTGGATCTAGGGGATCCTGCTGTGGCAGGGGGGTTGGACTGGAGGATCTTTCAGAACCTCTTCCAATCCCTAATGTTCTGTGATTCTATTCCCTTATTCTCATGATCTGTTATAAAAGCTTTCATGAAAAGAAAAAGACCCTTAGTTTGACTTCTCATAACTAACAAGCGAGTGCAGGCTGGAAGACCAGCTATCCTTAATGTTCTGTGATTCTGTGAACAGATGAAAATGATCCACCCAAAATATTTACTGGTGCATAGCAACTCCTGACCGATCTCCCCTGTTTATCTGGGATGAGGTGTGGGGGGTGTTATTATTATTTTCCTCTTCAGTTTGTTGCCACTCTCTGCTCTCACAGGTTTTCACTTCAGCACTGCCTATGGGCATCCTGTTCCCAGAAATGCATTCTTCTCTGCCAAAAACAAACACCCACTGGGAGCTGGACTTTCTAGCTCTGCAAACTCACTGCTTCTGCTAGTGAAGAGAGATGGGGATACACACTTTGCTCCTCCTGTGCCACATGCTGCCCAGATTTCCCTCAACAAATATTTGTTAGGCAATTCAAAAAAGCTCAAGGTCCATTCTCCACGGCTGGAACACTTGAGATTAATAGAATTAAAGGCTCTTTAAATCCTGAAGAAAGAGTTCAGAGAAGGGAGAAACTGCTTATTTTTTGCTTTAACACTGTGTGACTCACCCACTGTTTAGTTTGGGTGTTTAATACCTCATAGCATCTAAGCCCAAAAGAAAGCAGTGGAATGAGTGGCAGGTGAACAAAGACTGCAGAAAAATAATGCAGAAAAAGCAGCAGAGTGATGTTGAGAAGGTAGGAAAAAAAAGCCCTCCAAATTTGAGGGCTGCCACCAGGATCTTATTACAAATCTTGTAGCATGTGGTGGGTTTTTAATTCTGAAAACTCCAGCTGTGGAATCAAAAGATGACAAAAGAGCATCAGCTTTTCATTTTTAATTAAAACATTCCTCGCCCCCATGAGGAAAAAGGCTGAAAACATGACCAAAGGATATCTCTTGGAAATCAAAATGGAAAAATAAAGAGCCTAAACCTTTTATTTTACATTTCCCCTCTCCCCCAAGGGTTATACCCCAACCCACTGTTGGCCTTTCACCTCTAAATATTTCTGCCTGGTGGCAGAAACAGACAAAGAACCATTCAGCAAAAAAAGAACTACAGATGTTTCAGAAACTGCAGCCATTCTATTTTGGAAGCAATTCATAATCAGAATTTTCTGATTATGTCCCTTGTCACATTAAAACCCATAAACTAGAATGTGCACATGCTGATCCATATAATAAACTCTCTCCCCTGGAGCTCATTTACTGAGGTCAACTTTCTCCCATACTGCTGTCTCAATAAAGGAACAGGATAGCAAAGCAAACTGCAATTAATAAAACAAGAAAGGAAGACAAGAACTCTCAGCCACTCAGCTTCTCTGACAAGTATGGAGAGACAAAAGTGTTTTTCCCCACATCCAAAGAATCAGGAAGTCCCATCTCTTTGCTTGATCCCATCCTAATTAACACCAGCAAAACTAACCTCCAATCACAGTCATAAACCTTTTCTGCTTCAAATATCCTAAACCCTTACTTTTCATGGTCTAGGTGATCCTGCTGTGGTGGGGGAATTGGACTAGATGATCTTTTGAGGTGCCTTCCAATCCCTCATGTTCTGTGACTCTGTGATTGACTCCTGTGGTTTCACATGCAGGTGGTAACAACAGCATCACCGGACAGAGAATCACGACCCTCCCCAACGTTTCTATCAGCTTTAGTTAATAGATAGGATTCAAAGCAGCAGCGAAGAAGAAAATGCTATGACATAACAATCAGGGATAGAGAATCTTAATCAGACAGACTCCACGGGGACCTTTTCAAAGAGACAATGTACTTCATTTGTGGAATAACCCTAGGATGAGCTATGTACTGTAGTCTAACCATTAAACACTTACACAAGTCTTCCAGAAATGAACAGATGTTCCTTTTATGAGCCAAGACAAGTGCCATTCGGCCTTTTCAGACATCTATAAAAATGCAGATCATTCGAAGCTATTTTAATAGCTGCCTGACAATTTTATTAATGCACTCTGCTCTAACGTGGTCCTGTTTGGCTCACAGAAAAGCCTGACTCATACCATGGGTTGTTACACATGCTCTGAGGTGGTGCACGTTGCTAATGCCTTCCTCTTCATCAGGCAGAAAGGAAAACCTATTGTACTGACCAGAAGGAACAGACAGATCTCTGCAGGTTTTAACACAAACAGTGTGTCAGACTGCAGAGATCCTGTCTCAAAATGATCTGTGTAAACTCTGATCACAGAATCATAGAATCATTAGGGATTGGAAGGGACCTGGAAAGATCATCCAGTCTAATCCCTCCGCCACAGCAGGATCACCTACATCCAGTCGCACAGGAACATGTCCAGGTGGGTTTTAAACATCTCCAGAGACAGAGACTCCACAACCCCCCTGGGCAGCCCCTTCCAGTGCTCTGTCACCCTCACCATGAAGTTCCTCCCCATATTACGTGGAACCTCCTATGTTCCAGCTCACACCCACTGCCCCTTGTCCTGTCATTGGATGACACTGAGCAGAGCCTGGCCCCATCCTCCTGACACCCACCCTTCACATATTTATCAACATTAAAGAGGTCACCCCTCAGTCTCCTTTTCTCCAAGCTCAAGATACCCAGCTCTCTCAGCCTTTCCTCATCAGTGACATGTTCCACTCCCTTCATCATCTTTGTCGCTCTGCACTGGACTGTCCACCAGTTCTGTGTCCTTCTTGAACTGAGGGGCCCAGCACTGGACACAAGATTCCAGATGTAGTCTCAGCAGGGCAGAGCAGAGAGGGAGGAGAACCTCTCTCAATCTGCAAGACTGAACTACAGAACCAGCCCCAAATAAATTCTGTGGTTCAAATCCTGGGTGCAGCCATGGGTGACAATGAGTTTTAAATGTTAATCTTGGCAACAACTGTGTCTATTACATCACATGACAATTATGCCTATGAAAAGTAGGATCTTTGCAGAAGAAAAGCCTAGGTCTTTGACAGGTATCTTAGGTTTATTAAAACGGGTCTTCACTGATGGAGCCAAACTCAGGGACATTTATACAACACCTGCTGACTGCCTGGCTCTCACCAGTGCCATCAGCAGCTCACTCTCTGGCACACTAAATTCACACACAAATGGAAAGCTGTGCAGGCACTGGATATTATCACAACCTTAAGCACGATAGTTCTTGTAGGGATATAATTACTAAACCACCTACATGAGATACTGATTTGTGCAACGGTCGGGATTTTTTTTGGTTGTTTGCTCTTTTCCCTGAAGCAGCTCAAAAATAGCAGGAATCTAGATTGTTACCTCAGGCATTGAGCAGAGCGATGTGCCAAAGCACCCACACACTGAATATTCACAACATTTTCAGTTTGGGATTGACTATGTGCCAATCTCTCTTCAGCTGTGGGCACTTGAGCCTTCACCAAAATCAGTCCTGACCTTTCCTGGCATTTGTCACGTCGGTATGGATTTGTATCATTGTTTGAGCTGCTGATACAAAACAAACAGCTGCTAGAGCATGTTTTCCCTCATGAGAAGTATGAATATGGGAATTTCAGGTTTCCCATCACACTGGCCACTTCTTCTCCTTGGATGCTTGATTAACGGAGGTAGATGATTCTGCCTTACTGCCTCCATTAGCTTTCCAGAGAAGAGCTATGTGCACAGATGAACACTTCTTCTAGGTCATATTCTCTGGATAACTTCATCTACAAGTAGTTATTTGAAACAAACTAGTTGTGTGCTGTTCACAGAAACACAGAACGGCCTGGGTTGGAAGGGACCTTCAAGATCATCTAATTCCAGCCCCACTGCACAGGCAAGGACACCTTCACTACAGCAGGTTACTCAGGGACCCAGCCATCCTGGCCTTCAACACTGCCAGGGATGGGGCAGCCACAACTGCCTTGGGCAGCCTGTTCCAGCATCTCAGCACCCTCACAGCAAAGAATTTGTTTCTAATGTTCAACCTAAAACTCCTCTCTTCAAGTCTGTAAAGCTTTTCCTTTGTCCTCTTGCTATGCACTGCTGTAAAAAGCCCTACCCCAGCTGTTCTTGCAGCACCCTTCATAGATTAGAAGGCTTCTCTAAGGTTACCTGGGAGCCTTCTCTTCTCCAGGCTGAACAACCCCAGCTTACTCAGCCTGTCCTCATAGGGGCAATGCTCCAGCCCTTGCATCATTTGAGGATCACCTTCCAGGAGCTCTCTGTCTTTCTGATGCTGGGGACTCCAGAACTGGACACAGGACTCCAGGTGGGGTCTTACAAGTGCAGAGCAGAGGGGGACAATCCTCTCCCTCAGCCAACTGTCACTGCTTCTTTTGACGCAGCCCCAGTTGTGGCTGCCCCATCCCTGGCAGCGTTGAAGGCTTTTGACTGGCTGGAGCACTGAGTATCCTGATCTAGTGAAGCTGTCCTTGCCTATGCAGGGGAGTTGGAACTAGATGATCTTGAAGGTCCCTTCCAACGCTGGCCATTCTGTGATTCTGTAACTCTGAGATCGATGGCTGAGAGCGTAGCTTTGGACTGCTTATTTTCTCAGAAGAACTTACACAATTTCTGCAACAAACGCATATTGCTTACACTAATCCTTGCTGTCTGAAACACTTTGCAGCACTTCCTCCAAGACCGCTTATGATCCACAGTCCCCCTCCTCTGCCCTCGGGCTAGATGCCTTCTCGAGTTTATAACTGTCAAAACCCAGTGAAATATGAATAGAAGACATAATCAGTGTCAACTAAGTCACAGAGAACATGCGTGACAGGTTATCTTTGGCAGACTGGCTGCAGACTGACACCTCCGAAGTCAATATTTTGGAGGTATATTATCTGTCCCAGAGAAACAGACTGCTTATCTGTGGGAGAGCAAGACAGAATGTGGCTAAAGCAGAAACATTCAAATCCCAGATGAGAAACTGGATCTGACTCTTGAAATTTCAGTTACAGGTTCCCCAAGACATATTTATGCACCGAGATGGAAGCCTGCACACAAAAGGAATCACAATTATACAACATTCAGAGACGTTTTTGAATGTTGCAACACTGGAGATGCTGTTTCAGGCTACCTAAGAGGTGCGAGCGGCTCCCAGAGCGTAAGGTTGCCACTTCAAAGACTGTCCAACAAATCACACCTGTACAGCCCTAATTGGTGCGCTAAGTTACAGAACAGTTGGACCACTTATTGTAAGGGCGTATGCAAAGAGCTTTTCAGAGAAGGGCAGGAGAGCAAAAATTTACAAAGGAATTCTACTCCCTTTTTTCCAGCTACAGAGAGAATAGAACAGTAACTTCACCACCTAAAATATTTAAGTTACTCTGTAAGCATCTGCTGATCTTTGCGGCAACGCTTAAGAGGACTGGAAGAAGAATCTTTGTAGAACAAGGACACTGGATAAGACTTGTCCTCCAGGTTCTTCACTAGCCTTGTTGCCCTTCTTTGCCCAGTACTAGTTGTGAGAAGAGACCAACTGCCTCCTCTCTACAGCCTTCTCCTTCCTCTTTGGAAATCTAAGGTAGCAGTTCTGCTGAACCCCCTCTCCTTGTTTCTCTGAGAATCAGAAACTCTTATCATTTCATTATCTCCATATGCAGCATGGCCATCAGCCATTAAATCATCAACAAAATCCTTATGTGTTCACAAACAACAGGTCCAGCAGGGTGACTTCTCTAGCTGTCTCACCAACTGTCAGGAAATTACCTTAAACACACACCCCAGGAACCTCACAGACTGTTTCCTTGCTGCTGTATTGCATTTCCAGCAAATGTCTGGTAAGATGAAAGTTTCTCATAAGAGCAAGTGCTAGTGACTGTGAATATTTTGTCTGTCTCTTCATTCTAGGGGTGGTCTAAAACAGGCTCCCCTACAATACCTGCCTTATTGACCTTCCCCCTGATTCTCACCCATAAACACTCAACCCTACTGTCACCATCATCAAGGTCATCTATGCTTAATGGTACTGTATCACTGGAGAAGAAGCTTGTACCTGGACACTTTAATTCCTCTCTCCTCCCCAACATTTATGATTATTACTATTTTTGGCATACATGCCTTCCAAAGTCCTCTCCCAGCTCTGCCTAACTCCTGGGGCTATGTGATTGTCCCATCTGGGCACCCAAATACAAGAAAGTCATTGAAGTGCTGGAGTGGGTTCAAAGAGGGGCAACAAGGTTGGTGAAGGATCTGGTGAACAAACTTTATGTGGAGCACCTGAGGGAGCTGGGAGTGTTTAGTCTGAAGAAAAGGAGGGTCAGAGAAGACCTTATTGCTGTCTACAACTCCCTGAAAGCAGATTGTACAGAGGTGGCAGTTGGTCTCTTCTCACAAGTAACAAGTGATAGGATATGAGAAAATGGCCTCAAGATGTGCCAGTGGAAGTTTAGGTAAGACATTAGGAAAAACTTCTTTATTGAAAGGGTCATCAGACTTTGGAACACTCTGTCCAGAGAGTGGGTTGAATTGCCATCCTGGGATGTGTTTAAAAGCCAAGTAGATACAGAGCTAGGGGACATGGTTTTGCTGTGGGCTTGGTATAGTTAGGTTGATGGTTGGACTTAGTGATCTTAAAATTCCTTTCCAGTCTTAATGATTCTATGATTTTGTGATTTATTCTTTCTTTGTGCATGACTGTCTGAGAGATGAGCAGGTGGTCAGCCAGAATTGAAAAGACAGACCAGACAACGTCCAAAATTATCCATTTGGGAGTTGAGATACACGTGGTATAAGGGCTGGCAGAAGCACAGGAATTCTGTCTGCATGTGTAACTTAGAGCTTTTCACAGCTCTAATCAGCTGAACAGCCTTGCTAGCTCCATGAAGCCTGACTTACACCCACTTTTTCACTTCCACTAATTACCCTTCTCTGTGTTTTCGTATTTTCTATCTGTATATTTTTCAATCTCAGGCCTGCCTCTGCTCGATATTCCTTCCTTAACAAGCTGTCTTTTTATTTCTTTCCCTAATAAAAAGACCAAGAGACTTTCACTGAACTTATGGCAGAAAATAGAAGCAAAGAGATGATCCCACTCATTGTCTCAACTCGGAGTTGGACATCTCTGATCTCACAGAGCTCTATGCCCAAGTTCAGTTTACATACCTTTCTTTACCTGCTGTATTATGCTGATATTGGTAAAATATTGCCATTAATGGGACGGCAGCACACAGTGAGACAGTACAATAGCTCAGCATTATCCCTGTGCAAATTATGGTTGTCAAGGTATATATATCTATGAAACTTCAGGTTCAGTGTAAGGAAAGGCTTGGTGAAGAAATATGAACAACACCTGGGGAGGAAGAAAAGCTTTATACTCTTTAATGAAGTAAGTTTGGGAATAGTTCAGTCAACTACGAGGTTATTGCTGTTGGCCTGCTAAGGGACATCAGTGTAACGAGACAAGGGAAGGCCACAGCACTGCTTGAGAGCTCAGCACACAGCCTCAAAGATGATGAAGGGAGTGGAACATCTCCCTGATGAGGAAAGGCTGAGGGAGATGGGTCTCTTTAGCTTGGAGAAAAGGAGACTTAGGGGGAACCTCATTTATGTTTATAAATACGGAAAGGGAGGGTGTCAGGAGGAGGGAGTGCTGTATTTAGCTGCTCTAAGTTAATACTCTGATTTGCTTAGGCTGCCTTTGGTCAAGGCGATTTTAAGAGAGCTGATGATATGCATCAAGGTTACACTTTTACAGGCATGCAAACCTTGATGCCTCTGCACTTCCCAGCACTGCAGTGCATATTCTGAGGGGCAAGAAGAGAGCAGCAGAGCATGTGTCTGCCTGCAAAGCTGGCAATACTGGAGCCTGGGAAATTAAATGGTTTTAGCAGTGTTTTAGCCACTAAAATGCTCTGGTTTGTGACTGGGTTTGGGGGAATGTTTTAGTAATCATCTCCTCACAACTATTCCGGCACTCTCTTTTCTTGGTCAAACTGTCAAGGAAATGAGGGATATGAGGACAGGTAGAGAGAACTACTTTAGGTGGATACAAATATACAAAAGGTGGCTCTGAGCAACCTGCTACAGACTTCCCTGCTTGTTGTAGTGGGGGTGGACTAGGTGACCTTTTGAGGTCCCTTCCAACCCAACACATTGTATGATATCTCAAATTCAGAACTCTCTATAATCTCAATAAAAGGAGGAAGCAGTAACTCATTTAACACTGCCCACTTCATCTTTCTCCCTGGCCCAAGTATGATCCTAACCATTTCTCTTCGGTGCTAACATGGAGAAGTTACAGTGAAAGTGATAATTAGGATTTTTTCATAAAAATTCATTTTTTTAATCAAAAGAAATACAAAACAAATTATTCCAAGTACTCCACCAAGTTATTCCAAGCATGGACTACCAACAGGTAGTATTATGTAGTACTGTATTCACTACAGCTTCCTCATAGTTCTATCAACTATTGTCAAGCTGTCCCAAAGAATTAAATCAAGAAAACAAACCACACAGATAATCGGTATCATTCTGTCAGACACATTGATGAGGAAAGCTCACAAACAGAATAACTAAAAATCAAATCTCAGAGAGCCCTTTTTCCCCGGCTGTACTGCTTCCTCTACCACTCTCCCTCTGCCTTAAATAAAGAGAGTAAAAAAATCATTAAATACCTTTGAACTTGTGAAAGACAGCCCACAGCTCAGCAATGTCAGTGGCAAACGTTATGTCTGTGTCCAGGACAATGACGCGCTCAAGACTGGAAGGTAGAGTCTTAGTCAGAACCAACTTCATCAGCCCGTAAATCCCAGAGTAGTGTTTGTTGGGGATCCAAGACACTTCCGACTGGTAGGAAATGGGAAGTGGGAAAGAAGAAGCAAAAAATAAACATTAGAGAGAGAAAAATTCTTCCCAACACTAATTTCTTGTCAGAGTGGAAGATCTCTGTGATTTAGAAACAGTCATCTAAAATGCTGCTTTAAATTAACATCAGAAGCAGTGAGATACTCTAAAGTTTCTGAAAGCTTAAAAAGAGAAGTTCTTTAAGGCAACCACTTTACATAACACAATTAAAATTAGTTGAACCTTCCCAACCTGGTGCAATCCATTCAGAGACCTCCATGAATCCTGACAACACGGAAATCTGTTTCTGCTTCAAAGTGCCAGGTGCACACTGCTTCTGGTTCCAAGTCAAACAAAAACCTGTGTGCTTGCCCTTCCCACAGTTTTCTGACTATGAAGCAGAAGTAACAAACACTTTTAACCCCTTTTTTCTTCTTAGAGATTTGGAGGTCAGGATTCTAAAGGCCAGGCTTGCAGGCCTGAAGGCCCCTGCAGGCCTCTGAAGGCCCCTCAAGACCCCTCAAGGCCCCTCAAGGCCTCTGCAGGCCCCTCAAGGCCTCTGCAGGCCTCTGCAGGCCCCTCAAGGCCCCTGAAGGCCCCTGCAGGCCTCTGAAGGCCCCTGCAGGCGGCCTACAAGAAGGCTGCAGAGGGACTGTTTATGAAGGCCTGTAGTGACAGGATGAGGGGCAATAGCTTAAAATTAGAGAAAGAGAGACTTACATTGGCTGTTAGGAAGAAGTTCTTTAGCAGGAGGGTGTTAGAACACAGGAACAGGTTCCCCAGAGAGGGAGCTGAGGCCCCATCCCTGGAGATACTCAAGATGAGGCTGGACAAGGCTCTGGGCAGCCTGATCTAGTTGAGGCTGTCCCTGCTCACTGCAGCAGGGCAGGCCTAGATGCCTCTGGATGTCCCTTCCAATCTGATCTATTCTGTAATTCTATGACTGGAATAATATATATGGAATAACATACCTGAAAGTTGGTATTTAAGTTTTTTCTTACAAACTCAACATTTCCTTAAGCTTTACATCCTGAGTACAGAACTACCAACATCACAGAACATCAGGGATTGGAAGGGACCTTGAAAGAGCATCTAGTCCAATCCTCCCACCACAGCAGGATCACAGAATTACAGAACATTAGGGATTAGAATCACAGAACATTAGGGATTGGAAGGGACCTCAGAAGATCATCTAGTCCAATCTCTCCACTACAGCAGGATCACTTAGATCCAGTTGCACAGGAACATGACCAGGCAGGTTCTATATGTCTCGAGAGGAGACTCCACAGCCCCCTGGGTAGTCCTTTCCAGTTCTCTGTCACCTTCACTGGAAAGTTCCTTTTCATGTTGATGTGGAACCTCCTCTGTTCCAGATCACACCCTTTGCACCTTGTCCTATCATTAGATGTCACTGAGCAGAGTCTGGCTCCATCCTCCTGACCTCGAAAGAGCATCTAGTCCAATCCTCCCACCACAGCAAGATCACAGAACATTAGGTATTGGATGGGACCTCAAAAGATCATCTAGTCCAATCCCCCTGCCACAGAAGAATTACCTAGACCAAGTCGCACAGGAACACACCCAGGTGGGTTTTCAAGTTGCACAAGAATGTGTCCAGGTGGGTTTGAAACGCCTCTGGAGAGTGTTTGTGCTTTCCTCTCCTGAGCCTAATAAACCAGCAACGTGGACAACAGTGTTCGCCCACTTTCTCCACATTGGAGCATTTTACTGTGATGGAACCGGTTGCTCAGGGGGGTTGTGGAGTCTCCTCCTCTGGAGATTTTTAAAACCCACCTGGACATGTTCTTGTATGACTTGATCTAGGGGATCCTGCTGTGGCAGGGGGATTGGACTGGATGATCTGCCGAGGTCCCTTCCAATCCCTAATGTTCTGTGATTCCATGACTCTGTTATTTTGAAAGGCACCTTATCCTGCCAATCCCATTTGTGTGTCCCCCCCGTCAGCGCATCACTTGCATGTGCAGTCAGGCTGGCAGTGTCACCTAAACATTTGCTATGTCTCTCTGCATTATTTACTTGTGCTCTTTGTTGCATTTGCAACGTAGGATGCTGGAAGCAACACAAGCAAGGATTGCTGTGACTAGAGTGAAGCACTATGAAAGCAACTGGAGAAAGAAGTAACACACAATACAGTTTAATTTATGGGTTTTATAAATAACCATAATTCTTATTTCATTCTTTCTTGCCTGCTCCCTCTGTAATTTGTGTGGTGCTTAGTAGAGAAATCCAGTTGCTGTCTCTGAGACACCTGCCAATATTACGTCTTGAGTTACATAAAAATGAACCTCAGCGCTCCACGGCAATCTCTCGTACGTGTAACAGACACAAATTCAAATCCACACCTACAAAACTCTAGTTACTTGTGGTCCTAGCTGCCCCATATCTCATCAAGGTGTGAACAGAGCAATATTCACCTGAACTCAACATTCTGAATGTGCTGCTTGACTTCCTCGTGCTACTCCAGCCCTGGAGACAAGCTCTCTAGTCACACTGATGAGGGTGAAAGAGTTAAAGTAATTTTACAGACCTGAGCAGTCTTTTATTATTACCCATCCCTATGTTATTAATTTTGGATCCATATCCCTCATTTTATTAGTCCAAATGCAATATTGCTTCAGAATAACTCCTAATAGGCTTATGGAAGTCAGCCTAATATGGAAGGGGTTTGGAAACCGCACGGATAGTCTCAGACAAGCAAGGAAAGTATAAAGTGGGCTGGAAAAGTAACTCGCCTTCAACAAACCATTACTTTCTTTGCTCTCAGGATTCTCAGTATCTAACACTACTGTCATATCTCACTGGAGACAGGAGAGCCTCTGCTTGCAGTTCCTCCTGGTTTGGCACAGAGAAGCCAAAAGCCTGTCATCCAGAAAGCTGCTGTGTCCAGAGGTCCTGCTCCGGCAGAGGGGGTTGGACTCGATGATCTCTTGGGTCCCTTCCAACCCCTAACATCCTATGATCCTATGAGAGCAACACGTATGAGCAGAGGGCTGGAGCAACCCCCCAGGTTGTTCAGCCTGGAGAAGAGGAGGAGCCCAGGTAACCTTAGAGAAGCCTTCTAATCTTTGAAGAAAGCTTGGGGGGGGGGGCGCTTTTTACATGGGTGCATAGTGAGAGGACAAGGGGAAAGGGTTCCAGACTTGGAAAGGGGAGACTGAGGTTGGACATGAGGAACCAACTCTTTCCTGTGAGGCTGCTGAGATCACAGAATCACAGAATCATTAGGGATTGGAAGGGGCCTCGAAAGATCATCTAGTCAAATCCCCCTGACACAGCAGGATCACCTAGATCAAGTCACACAGGAACACATCCAGGCAGGTTTTAAATGTCTCCAGAGAAGGAGACTCCACAACCACCCTGGGCAGCCTGTTCCGGTGCTCTGTCACCCTCACTGGAAAAAAGTTCCTTCTCATATTCATGTGGAACCTCCTCTGTTCCAGCTTGCAACCACTGCCCCTTGTCCTGTCACTAGATGACACTGAGCAGAGCCTGGCTCCATCCTCCTGACACCCACATATTTATAGACATTAATGAGGTCACCCCTCAGTCTCCTCTTTTCCAAGCTCAAGAGACCCAGCTCCCTCAGCCTCTCCTCATCAGGGACGTGTTCCACCTCCTTCATCATCCTCATTGCCCCACAGGTTGCCCAAGGCAGTTGTGGCTGCCCCATCGCTGGAAGCGTTGAAAGCCAGGTTGGCTGGGACCCTGAGTGAAGGTGTCCCTTCCTGTGCAGGGGGGTTGGAACTAGATGATCTTTAAGGTCCCTTCCACCCTGGGCATTCTATGATTCTACTAAAAATGAACAGAGCAGTCCCTGTTCCAAGCAGTCCATCACAGCTGGGTAGCTTGTGTTTGGTCTGAGCATATGTTAACGTTTGAACGGTCACTCGTTTCAATATACCCAAGGTGTTCCCTCCTCTAATGCAGAGTTGACTGGGCCATAAATAAGGGTCCTAATCAGCCCCCAGCATAATTTCTGCACAACTTTGCTACTCATGAATCATGTTCAAAACTGATGCCAAGGAAAACTCCTTACTCTGCACAACAGCACTGTGAAGTCTCACTCTAAGTATTCCATACACTCTTGCTAAAAGAAATACAAACCCACTAGTGGTGAATTGGTGCTTAGAAGTTAAGTGCCAGTTGAAGATGATTCAGCTGGCCTTAAGCCCAAAATCTTGTAACCTCCAAGTCATCTACTTCAATTTAACTGGCAATGTTTAGCCACTTCATTTATCTTAATCTTGTCTAAATATTTTCCATAAGTCTTAGTACACTTTTTTCCCCCCTAGCAGAGGTAAAACAGGTCACATACGAAACCTCTGTGGGCTGTCTGCTTTACAAGCTAGATCAGAATTGCCTTCAGAGAGCAAATATTCCTAGAAGACACATCAGGAATGGAAGGAAAACAGAGCTAGTGAAAGAGGAAAGGGAAATACAGCAGTGTGACACACTTTGCCATCTCTGTAACTCCTAGTTCAGCATCGATCTGTAGCTCTCAAGACCTGGATTTTTGATCATAAGAGTAAAGGCAGGCGTCAGCTGGTGCTGACAGTGATTCTCTTCAGAGAGCTAAGTGAAATCCCCTCTCACTGAAGACCTTTCATCAGAATCACAGGATCACAGAACTTTAGGGATTGCAAGGGACCTTGAAAGATCATCCAGTCCCGTCCCCCTGCCACAGCAGGATCCCCTACATCCAGTCACACAGGAACATGTCCAGGTGGGTTTGAAACATCTCCAGAGATGGAGATTCCACAACCCCTCTGGGCAGCCCCTTCCAGTGCTCTGGCACCCTTGCTCTGAAGAAATTCCTTCTCACATTGATGTGGAACCTCCTGTGTTCCAGCTGACACTCAATGCACCTTTTCCTATCATTGGATGCCACTGAGCAGAGCCTGGCTCCATCCTCCTGACACCCACCCTTCACATATTTACAAACACTAGTGAGTTCACCCCTCAATGTCTTTTTTTCCAAGCTCAGGAGACCCATCTCCCTCAGCCTTTCCTCATCAGGTTGATGCTCCACTCCCTTCATCATCTTTACCAGAGACATCTACAGCAGTAACACTCCCATATGCAGAACCATATAATCACATACTCCCATCCACTGTCAATTTGCACCAAAGTTTGGAGCTAAAGGTGGTATTTTTTTCATTAACAGCTTTTGATGGGATTTTTAATACGTGAATTTGGTTGATTCTGAGAGTGCTGTAAGTTTTTAGCAACCCCATCAGAGTGCAGCAAAGAGTGCCCCAGTTTATTTACAACTCCTGCTTATTTGGACTTGGCTTTCTACCATTTTAATTTGGATCACATTTGTTTTTGCAGAACTACCAGAACAGCAAAGCCTAGTCATCCCCATTCAGAGCCCATCGCCGTACAGTGAAAATTAGGATTATTTTCTCGTCTGTGTCTTACTCTGCATCAGTGAACAGCTGCCACCTGATCTTTGCTGGGATAAAGATGAAGAAAATACTTCTTGGAAAGACGAATGTGGCAAGAAGGGTGTGGGGATGGATGCTAGTCAGGAGCGTATCGTCATGGGGGGAAAGACCAGGGCAAGTGCTCTGGTTGAGCAAGGCTTCCTATGAAGTTATGTGCCAGGATAAGAGGGAGTTTTGTGTTTGCCAAAAGCCCAATTAATTACACCCAGTTATTATCACATTTTTCTTCAAACCTTGTGCTCGGAAAGGTCATCAGTCTTCCAGGCTATGGCACTTTGTTTGCAAATAGGACTTTCTGCAGGCACCCTTCTCTTTGCTGGATTAATAAAATGATGATAAACAGAGCAGCAAGGTGAAGCTCAATAAGAGATAATGTATTTGCTGTCTTATCTCAGTGCTGCTTTCCTATATTCACAGACCGAAGCATAAAAACAGTAGCAAGCCCAGAAGCAGAAGAAAGCCAAACTAAGAGTAGGACTGAGCATATTTATCTCCTTATTCACAGTCTCCTCTGGAGTATGGGAACTCAACAGAAAACCCAACAGCTTGGCTTGCTGTGTCACAGAATCACACAGAACATCAGGGATTGGAAGGGATCTTGGAAGTTCATCCAGTCCAATCCCCCTGCCACAGCAGGATCACCTAGATCCAGTCACACAGGAACACATCCAGGTGGGTTTGAAATGGCTCCAGAGAAGGAGACTCCACAACCCCCCGAGCAGCCTCTTCCAGGGCTCTGTCACCCTCATCGTGAAGAAGTTCCTTCTCATATTTATGTGGAACCTCCTATGTCCAGATGACTTCTCAATACGTCCAAGGACAGGGACTACACAAGCTGCCTGGGCAACCTGTGCCAGTGCTTAGTTGCCCTCACAGTAAGAAAGTGTTTCCTAGTGTGCACAGGGAATGTCCTGCATTTCAGTCTGTGCCCACTACCCATTCTCCTGTCACTGGGCACCTCTGTAAAGAGCCTGCCTCTGTCTTCTTTGCACCTTTCCTTCAATTATCTACATACGTTGATGAGATGCCCCCCAAGTCTTCTCCAAGCTGAAGAATCTCAATTCTGTCAGCCTTTCCTTCATGTGCTCCAGTCCTTTCATCACCTTTGTGGCTCCTGGCTGTACTCTCTTCGCTGTGTTCATGTCTTTCCTGTACTGAGAAGCCCAGAAGCAGACTCAGCACTCCAGGTGTGGCCTCACCAGTGCTCAGTAGAAGGGAAGGATCATAGAATCTCCTCTCCTCCAGCCTGTCAGCAACACTCGGTTGAATGCAGCCAAGGATACAAATAGCCTTTGCTACGAGGGCACGCTGCTGGCACATGTTCAGCCTGGGGTCCACCAGGACCCCAGCTCTTCTGCCAAGCTGCTTTCCAGAGGAGTGCCCCTAAACATAGAACTATAGAACCATCATGACTGGAAAGGACCTGCAGCATCATCAAGTCCAGCCCTCAGCCCAACTGCTCCCCAACTCCTAGATCACAGCCTCAAGTGCTAGAGCTACTCAGTTTTCAAACACCTCCAGGGACGGGGACTCCACCACCTCCCTGGGCAGCCTGGTCCAGTGCTCACCCACTCTCTCAGGAAAGAATTTCTTCCTAAGATCCAATCTAAACCCCCCCAGACACAACTTGAGGCCATTTCCTCTCATCCTGTCACTAGGACTTTCAGAGAAGAGACCAGCACCAGCCTCATTACAACCTTTCAGGTTGTTGAACTTGTTGAACGTTATAAGCATCCCATGAGACCCTCTTGTCTGTTAAATAACATGTTCTTAAGAGCATTTCTTGCTGTCCCACAGAACATACAGTACCAAAGAAGCTACAAAAAGTGCTTCTTGTTGAGCATGGTGAGAAGAGGGAAGTTTGGCCGATGAAGTGTCCTCCCTGGCAGCATCTCCTTAAAACATTTTATACTGGAAAAACACAACCTTAAACACTCTATTGATTTTCTTCCTACATTGACTACATCTTCTTAGACATGCTTGGGAAAGCAATCAATCACAATAATCCTTGGGCATGACATAATATCCTCTTCCCCCTCCAAATTAGAGACCCCCTTACTGCTCAGCTGACTTCATAAAAGCTAAGGCCACAGTTTTGCAAGAGCCTGGAGGTCACACTGGGTGGGCTGATGCATCCAGAAAACATCAGAAACAGCAAGTCAGGAGGCAGAAGGTGCTTCCTAAGGTACCTCTGAGAGGAGAGCTCATCAAGCACAGACTCATAGAAACGTTTCAGCTGGAAGAGACCTTCAAGACCACTGGGTCCAACCTTTTCCCAGCCATATCAGCACCACCAAACCCTGTCCCCCAATGCAACAGCTTCCCTTAAACACCTCCAGGAATGGTGACTCAATCACCTCCCTGTCAAGTAGAATCTATCAAACAGATGCTGTCAAATGTTATCACACAGAAGCAAATCCCACCATCATCCAGACTTAATGGCTGCAGACTGACAGTGGTGGAGGAAAAGCCAGGAACAAACAGAAGGAGTCAAAGAACAGAAGATCCTGGGGAAAGTTTAAAAGGATTTCTGTAGGCAATTCTGACTGCCTAATGCTTTCATATAGAGTTACTGAGGCTGGAGAACACCTCTGAGATCATCCAGCTCAGCCAGGAGCTGACACCACCACAGCAGCCAGACCAGGGCGCTCAGGGCCACAGCCAGGCTGGCCTTCAACACCTCCAGGGATGGGAACTCCACCACCGCCCTGGGCAGTCCAGTCCAAGCTCTGATCACCCTTTCCATGAGGAAGGGCTTCCTAAATTCCAACCTAACCCTTCCCTGGTGCAGCTTCAGGCCCTGCCCTAGAATGACTAGATGATCTTTCAAAGTCCCTTCCAATCCCTGATGTTCTGCGATTCTGTGATTCCTTCCTCATCAGGGCGATGCTCCCCTCCCTTCATCATCCCTGTGGCTCTGTGCTAGACTCTCTCCAGCAGCCCTGTGTCCTTCTTTAGCACGCTGCATTTCTTTTTTACAGATAATAATTCAAGAAGCAATCAAAAGTAAGACAGACCAACTCCATGAGACCAAAGACCCTGGGAGGAAGAAGGTGACTGTCACCCATAACAGCTTCCTCAGGAGGAATCACCTGCCTTTGCTCCATCCTTGCCAGGGGCCCAGCAAACAGCACAGGAGCCTGTTGCTGACAGGAGAACAGCCTCCTGTGTTAATGTTTGCTGGGTAACGTGAAGCTCCAGCCTTGACTTTCATTCTTTCCTGGGTGATGCACACGTTTCAGTTCCGCTGCTACTCCCGCCCCCCCAGACTGGTCCTTACTATTTATATGAATGGTTGCCAAGGAAACCAGGAATCCAGCAAAGCTGGGTAACTTTTCCAGATTCAGACTCTCTGCTGCCTGAGCATTTAAAGAAATAATAAGAATTCACGCCAAGGAGCGACTGTGAGGAGACGGGAGCTTCTTGCTGCTGGCCTGAGCTGCTGCTGTTCTTACTCATCACAGAAGCCACGGGTGATGCTAACGGAATTCTGCCTGGTCTCTCGCCTCGTGAGCAGATGCTGTCTTCCCCACACACATGCAACGAGCCTGGGTACAAACAGCAGAAAGCAGAAGGGTTGAGATAGAATGGATGATTAGCTAAACCGCCAGGTCCCAGATACTGCAGAGCAGACCACGGGGCAAGCCATGGGTGCAGAGGAAGATTAGATGTTAAAAAGGCAGAACAAACAGACCCTCCCACATCAGCACCGGCGCGGAGCGAGGGAGAGTAACTGCCAGTTCATTCCTGTCTCTGCGGCGAAGCCTCTAACGTGGTCTGACTGGTGCTGATGCTTTCTCTCATTCTTTGCCTTCTTGCCACATCTCTCACAGTAGGGGAAAACACACAAAGGGCAGACAAACTTCAGAAGGCTGCTTCCACACAACGTCGCTAACAGCAAAACTAACCGAGGGTGCCAAGAGTTAAGCTGTGCTCCGTCTTTTGGAAACAACTGGAATTTAGGAGGTTCCATATAAATATCAGAAGAAACTTCTTCATGGTGAGGGTGACAGAGCCCTGGAAGGGGCTGCCCAGGGGGGTTGTGGAGTCTCCTTCTCTGGAGACATTTAAAACCCTCCTGGATGTGTTCCTGTGTGACTTGATCTATGTGATCCTGCTGTGGCAGGGGGATTAGACTGGATGATCTTTCAAGGTCCCTTCCAATCCCTAATGATTCTATGATGAGAGACTGGAAGGGACCTTGAGGGATCATCCAGTCCAATCCCCCTGCCAGAGCAGGACCACCTAGACCACTCAGCAGAAGCAAAAAGTGCAAGTTCTCTCTAGAAGATAAGATAAAGCCTTTCTCTTTCTTCTCCCTTCCTCACATTAATGAGTGAAAAGAGACACAGAAGCTGGACTAGATAAAATGGTAGGAAGCCAGATCTTTCTGCGAAAAGCTGATTGACAGGTAGACCGGGCCAGGTATTGGCCAGTGGTCAAAAGCAGCTCGTGGCTGCTCCTCTCACTCCACCGGTACGGGAAGATAAGAGAGATCAATCGCACGCTCTAATTGCCACCAACTCAATCAACAAGCTCTTTGTGCTAATCCATCAGGGAAGACACAAACCTGCTGCTGCCAGCTCTTTAATTGTAGGAACTATGCAAATGCACACACGCTAGCCATGGCCACCGTGTTGTCTGGCAACACTCCACGCAGCTTCTGGGGTCAAAGGCCACAGCTGCGCCTCACCCAGTGTTGGGACGTTAAACTGGTCCCATCACCACGTGCTTTCCAGCATGAAAACTCCATCTTCTGAGTGAACACGTTCAGCAGGACAGACAACAGCCTCAGCTCGGCGATAAAAATGTATCTGCAGGGGGTTTTTTCCTTTATCCTACTGGATTTTGTGCAAGAGTCCTGTTTGAAAGGACAATGAAGCAGACTGTTACTAACCAAGCAGTGGCCAAGCAGGAGACTGCAGGTCTGAACATTGCTCCTGTGCACAACAATCTCCAGCCAGAGCATAAAAATGCTGGGGGAGAAGGAAAGGGACCTGGGGGTGCTGGTGTGGCCAGCAGGACGGCTATGAGCCAGTTATGGGAGCTTGTGAACGAGAAGGCCAGTGGCAGCCTGGGGTGGATTAGAAAGGAGGTGGTTAGTAGATGGAGAGAGGTTCTCCTCTCCCTCTACTCTGCCCATCTGGAATCTTGTGTCCACCTCTGGGCACCTCATTCCACAAGGACACAGAGCTGCTGGAGAGAGTCCAGCACAGAGCCACAAAGACGATGAAGGGAGGGGAGCATCTTCCTGCTGAGGAAAGGCTGAGGGAGCTGGGGCTCTGCAGCTTGGAGAAAAGGAGACTGAGGGGTGACCTCACTAATGTTGATAAGTATGTGAAGGGTGGGTGTCAGGAGGATGGAGCCAGGCTCTGCTCAGTGGCACCCAGTAACAGGACAAGGGGCAACGGGTGTGAGCTGGAGCAGAGGAGGTTCCACATCAATATGAGAAGGACCTTCTTCGCAGTGAGAGAGATGGAGAACTGGGAGAGGCTGCCCGGGGGGGTGTGGAGCCTCCTTCTCCAAAGATATTTCAAACATGCCTGGCCATGTTCCTCTGTGACTTGACCTAGGTGATCCTGCTGTGGCAGAGGGATTGGAGTGGATGATCTTTCGAGGTCCCTTCCAATCCCTAATCACAGAATCATCAGGGATTCTAATCTAGGAATAGATCTAACAGGAATCATTAGGGATCTAATGTTCTGTGATTCTGTGAAATACTGTGAATCTGCCTGAATGCTGTTTGAACAAAGTGTTCACACTTGCTGAAACTGATGCATCTTACCCTCAAAAATCTGTTTTCCAGGATTAAGTTGGTTTGACTGGGAAAAGTGATTCTCTCCATTAAGAGGCATGGCCTTTCACAGGTCAGAAATTCAAACGTTCTCATATCAAGTTTAAGATGATGTTAAGAGATGTTGAAGACCCACCTGGATGTGTTCTTGTGTGACTTGGTCTGGGTGATCCTGCTGTGGCAGGGGGATGGGACTGGATGATCTTTCGAGGTCCCTTCCAATCCCTAATGATTCTATGATTCAAGCTGAGTGAAAAGAAGGTGCCACCAGGGGCATCTAGTTAATTACCTTACAATATACTTCCCCTTTGAAACAGGCACTCAACCTCCAAATCAGCCTGAAAGCCTTTACCCAGGCTGAGATGTTTCAGAAGACCTAGGAAAACAGTGACTTCACTGTGTGCTCCTGCTACGTCAGATACCCAGCACGTGGAATCGCAGAGCTCTTGAGGCTGGCAAAGCCCTCTGAGCTCACCCAGCCCAAGACCTGACACCACCACATCAGCCAGACCAGGGCACTAAGTGCCACAGCCAGGCTGTCCTTAAACTCCTCCAGGGGTGCAGACTCCACCACTGCTCTGGGCAGTCCAGTCCAGGGTCTGTTAACCCCTTCATTTCCAGAGCTGTGAAGAAGTGTCAGCCAGACAGGGATGCTTGGGTAGGATTAACATCATTTTCCACCACATTTCAGCACTAATCCTTCGGAATCCTTTCTGCCTGCACTGCCCGCTGGACTGAAGGAGCTCACATCTGAACCACCACGCCTCACTCCCCTGACTTTCAGTCCTTTCTCACAAACAAGCCGATGCCAAGTCCTTTTCAAAGAACAGATTCGAACTATTCTACCTCCCTGTGGTGAATCAAAGGATTCCTTTCACCCCGCTCCTCTTTGTCAGCTTATCAGTCACACATGGAAATACACACATAGAGCACAAGCCTTTGTAAATCGACAAGCAAGGCTCACTAGATGTTTTTGTAAGATGATTACATCAATACCAAGGCTCGGCAGGGATGCCCTGGACAGTCACTGCTGTTCCTCTATCAGTAATCGAATGCCCTATGACAGCGAGGTGCCTTATAAGCAAGTGGAAAGCCATTAAGATCTAAGACTACAGGCATTCTGTGTCTTCCCAGCTCTTTACCTGTTAGTGCCAAGAAAATCAACTGTGTGGAACATGAGATGAACTTCAGCTTCCCAGCAGGTACAGGAGATCTACAACCTATAGGGAATCGCAGAATTATTGAGGGTGGAAAAGCCCTCTCAGATCATCCAGCCCAGCCCAGGACCTGACATCAACAGCATCAGCTAGACCAAGGAACTAAGGTCACGTCCACTCTGTCCTTAAACACCTCCAGGGATGGGAACTCTACCACTGCCCTCAGTCCAGTCCAGGCTCTGATCACCCTTCCCATGAGGAAGGGCTTCCTAACATCCAACCTAACCCTCCCTTGGGGCAGTTTCAGGCCCTGCCCTCTTGTCCTGTGGCTGGTTGCCTGGGACAAGAGCCCGATCCCCACCTGACTACAATCTCCCTTCAGGCTGACTCTCCTCCAGGCTAAACACCCCCAGCCTCTTCCCATCAGACTTTCCCTCCAGTCCCTTCCCCAGCCTCATTGCTCCTCCGGACCCGCTCCAGCACCTCAATATCTGTCTTGAAGTGAAGGGCTGAGAACTGCCCCCAGTACTCGAGGTCAATGCTACAATTCATTGGAAAACCTTCTCCTGGTAGCAAAGTGCTTTGTACATTTCATTTTCCTTTGGTACTACAGAGATGCTCACACGCAGAGCTTACCCCAGAACACCTAACGCTATTGAGACGTTGGCTTAAGGTAACTGTTGCTTGGACAGCTCTATCAAACAGGACACCTGTTTGCTGTCTAGACGGTGAAGAGGTCTCCATGCTAAGGGTCCTTGCAGGGGCACCTCAGCTGGACTGGGTTAGACTCCCTAAAACTTGGCTCTGTCCACATTTTATACCCAGCTGGCCTGGCCTGTGGTTCTGCACTGCAACCCATGCTCCATCCACCTCTAGAGATCACCTCAACCACAGAATCACAGAACTGGAGGGACTGGAAGGGACCTCCAAAGATCATCCAGTCTGAACCCCCTGCCACAGCAGGGTCCCCTAGATCCAGTCGCATAGGAACATGTCCATGCTATGGAACATATCTCCACAGAAGGAGACTCCACAACCCCCCAGGCAGCCCCTTCCAGGGCTCTGTCACCCTCATTGGGAAGAAGGTCCTTCTCACATTGATGTGGAACCTCCTCTGTTCCAGCTCACACCTGTTGCCCTTTGTCCTGTCATTAGATGTCACTGAGCAGAGCCCAGCCCCATCCTCCTGACACCCACCCCTCACGTATTTATCAACGTTAATGGGGTCACCCCTCTGTACAGAAAACACCCCCTAACTGTCCTCACTATGTACTGCCCTACGTGATCGTTCCTACACATGAACTGCTGCTATTGATCGTTTTGCCCTTGTACCATTGATTAATTTTGCAGCAGGAACTGTCTGGGAATCCTTGAGACAGCTGGATCATCCACTCAGGATGTTATTCACCACATTTAAGCCTACAAATCTATCCAGGCACAGCAGGACTGCCTGGGAAGTCTCAAGAACTGTCTGCAATTCCCACTGGGTCAGCTCCTGGAACAATCTGTCAAATACTTCTTGTGCAGATGGCCAGCAGCTCAGTCAATCACCCAGTTTCCACTTGCTCTGCTGTCTCAAACCAGTCTTTTATCATTACTGGCTTGGAAGTTCCTGCAAAGTTCTGGGAATTAGCAACCTGAGTGCATGGGGAGGGCACGCAGAGTGGGGAGAAGAACCAATCTCCACCTGCTAACCACCCCCCTCCTGATCCACCCCAGGATGCTGTTGGCCCTCTTGGCCACAAGAGCACACTGCTGGCTCACGGTCATCCTGCTGGCCACCAGGACCCCCAGGTCCCTTTCTCCTCCACTGCTCTCCAACAGGTCAGTCCCCAGCCTATACTGGTCCCTGGGGTCGTTCTTGCCCAGATGCCAGACTCTGCACTGCCCTTGTTATTTCCTGATGAGGAAAGGCTTAGGGAGCTGGGGCTCTGGAGTTTGGAAAAAACAAGACTGAGGGGTGATCTCATTAATGGTGATAAATATGTGAAGGGTGGGTGTCAGGAGGATGGAGCCAGGCTCTGCTCAGTGTTATCCAATGACAGGACAAGGGGCACTGGGTGTGAGCTGGAACAGAGGAGGTTTCACATCAACATGAGAAGGACCTTCTTCCCGGTGAGTGTGACTAAGCACTGGAAGGGGCTGCCCAGGGGGGTTGTGGAGTCTCCTTCTCTGGAGACAATTAAAACCCACCTGGCCAGGTTCCTGTGTGACTGGATCTAGGGGATCCTGCAGTGGCAGGGGGATTGGACTGGATGATCCTTCAAGGTCCCTTCCAACCCCTGATGTTCCGTGATTCTGTGTGACCAGCAGAAGCTGGAACACTGCAGCAAACATTCCGCTGCCAGGTCAAACAATCATCTGCTGCAAAGACCATCCTTGCCCTCAAGTTCACGGATCAATCACAGCACTTTTCTGGGCTGAATTATTTAAAGGCTCTGGTAAAGCTTTTCTGCTTTTCCAGTGATGAAGAGGCTCTGTTTCTCTGGGCCATCAAGATTCACACATAAGCAGGACTGGGAGGTGCTCATTCTACCCTCAGCTACCCTCAGTCCAGCTGATGTTGTCAGCAGTCTGTCAGGCAGCATCTGGGAAAACAAACTCACCTCATCTGTATTCCACACACCTCCCACACAGCAAGAACTGCTTTATCAGCTGCTCCCTCTGCTCTGGGTCAGCGCAGACCACAACGGGTGTAAGGCTTGTATTTCCGCGTGAGAGAAGTGACACGAGATGCCACACTGAGTAATGAAGGGCAGGAGCTAAGTGCTCATGCTGCACATCTGCAAAAGTTAGCTCTGGGGCTGCTTCACGTAAGGCTGAGCTGGATAAAACAACAGTCTCCTGCAGCCTGGTGTCTGCAAACCACAGCTGTGATCTGAAAAGGGGTGGCTAGTAAATCGGGAGAGGTTCTCCTTCCCCTCTGCTCTGCCCTGTGGAGATCACAGCTGGAATCTTGTGTCCAGTTGTGGGCCCCTCAGCTCCAGAAGGACACAGGGCTGCTGGAGAGAGTCCAGCACAGAGCCACAGAGATGATGGAGTGGAGTTCCTTCACTGGAGATGTTTAAGACCCACCTGGATGTGTTCCTGTGTGACTTGGTCTAGGGGATCCTGCTGTGGCAGGGGGATTGGACTGGATGGTCTTTCAAGGTCCCCTCCAATCCCTGATGTTCTGTGATTCTTTGATTAACTTAACTGTACCAAGTCCACTGCTAAAGCATGTCCTTGAGCACCATATCTCCTCAACATCTAAACACATCCACTTATGGCTTGAGGCACGTGTTAGGGGGTGGGAGGAAGAAGAGGAGATCTCACTGTGTAGCCGAGCCAACGTAACAGGAAAGGAGTCAGAGGCTGCTGAGATGGGAGTTTGCTGAAGACTGGTTGTGACACAACCATGTCCAGCAACATGTCCAGGCGGGTTTGAAATGTCTTTGGAGAAGGGGGCTGCACATCCCCACTGGGCAGGCTTTCCCAGTTCTCCGTCACCCTCACTGGGAAGAAGTTCCTTCTGATATTGATGTGGAACTTCCTCTGTTCCAGCTCACACCCACTGCCCCTTGTCCTGTCATTAGATGACACTGAGCAGAGCCTGGCTGCATCCTCCTGACACCCACCCTTCACATATTTATAGACATTAATGAGGTCACCCCTCAGTCTCCTCCACGCTCAAGAGCCCCAGCTCCCTCAGCAGGGACACGTTTCACTCCCTTCATCATCTCTGTGGCTCTGCGCTGGACTCTCTCCAGCCGTTCCGTATCCTTCTGGAACTGAGGGACCCAGAACTGGACACAAGATTCCAGATGTGGTCTCATCAGGGCAGAGTAGAGGGAGAGGAGAACCTCTCTTGATCTGCTAACCACCCCATTTCTGATCCACCCCAAGGTGCCATTGGCCTGGTTGGACTTGATGATCTTGAAGGTCTTTTCCAGCCCAAACAATTCTATGATTCTAAGCACAGACTGGCTTCTCCCTGACCATCCCTTCCGTGCTCCATCCCACTTCCAAGCAGGCTGATGTTAGCTTGGCAGCACCAGCCTCTACGGAGAGCGTGAACGTAGGCTCTTTGTGGTGCTGGATGAGCACGAACAGCTGCTTTGCCTTCCAAAAGGAAAAACCATTCTCTAAAGTCTAAAAGGAGCATCTGATGTGCAAAGTCCACAGCAGCAGACAAAGCAGACATGTTGGTTTGTTGGCCCTAGAAACTCTGGGATAATCACTGGTACCTTGTCTTCCCTTCCTCACAATGAAGTGCCCAGGGTCCAACTGCAGCATCTCAAGTTGTTGTGAGAGCAAACCACCACCTGCAGAGCCTTATTTATTCCAAATGCCTTCAGGACCCCGTTTGCTTTGACTCTAAACGAAGCAGCAAGTATTTTGAGAGCTGCAGAATATGCTAAGAAACACTGCCAAATATTTTAGTCTCCAAATTCTGCCTTTTAAAAAATTAATTCTCAGTGGAAAGTGCTGCCTGAATTCTAAAGAGCTGCTGGAGAACAACAAAGCATCTGCTCTATTTTTGGAGGAACTAAGGTTACGTGCTCCCTTCCCCTGCTTGAGCAGGAGCAGCAGCAGGACTTTTCTTGGGACTTAAGGGCTTCAACTAATAAACCAGCTCCTGCTGCATTAGAAGGAAGAGGGTGGAAGTTCATACATCTCCAAAGGGAAGGAAACGAACCTGAAATGTGTGTTCCAGAACGATGAAACGCTGGTGAACGAGAGCTAAGCAGAGAGCTAACGAAAGCCAAGCTCAAGGTGGCACGAAAGGTCAATGGCATCCTGGCTTCTATCGGGAACAGTGTGGCCAGCAGGACTAGGGATGTCATCCTCCCCCTGTACTGGGCACTGGGGAGGCCTCCCCTCGAGTACTGGGGGCAGTTCTTGGCCCCACCTCACTTCAAGAAAGAGATGGAGGGGCTGGAGCAGGTCCACAGGGGACAAACAAGGCTGGGGAAGGGGCTGGAGGGAGTCTGATGAGGAGAGGCTGAGGGAGCTGGGGGTCTTTTAGGCTGGTGAAAAGGAGACCCTCTGTGACTACCTGAAGAGAAGTTGTAGACATGGGCACTGGGCTCTTCTCCCAGGGTGAGAGGGCAGGGCTTGAAGCTGCACCTGAAGCTGCACCAGGGGAGGGTTAGGTTGGAATTTAAGAAGCCCTTCGTCATGGAAAGGGTGATCAGACCCTGGAATGGACTGCTCAGGGCAGTGGTGGAGTTGCCATACCTGGAGGGGCTTAAGGCCAGCCTGGCTGTGGCCCTTAGTGCCTGGTCTAGCTGATGCTGTGATGTCAGGTCCTGGGCTGGGCTGGATGAGCTCAGAGGGCTTCTCCAGCCTCAATGATTCTGTGATTCAGTCGAACCCTGTTTAAATGCCAGCAACTGGGGCCGACTGCAGGTTTAAAAAAGAACTATGGAGGGCCATTAAAACTGAAACACACCCTGGAACACCGGATTCATCGCTCACTTTAGAGAAAGGCAGACCTTCTAGTGACCATTCCAGGACCACCTCCATGCTTTCCTACCACTGGGCATCCTCACAGAGCTCCCAAGGTGAAATAGAGGAACCCAAAACAATCATTAAATCCTCTCTAGAGAGTGGGACAAGGACAAGGGGTAATGGGTGTGAGGTGGAACAGAGGAGGTTCTGCATCAGTATGAGAAGGACCTTCTTCCCAGTGAGGGTGACAGAGCCCTGGAAGGGGCTGCTCCGGGAGGTTGTGGAATCTCCTTCTCTGGAGACATTTAAAACCCAACTGGACATAGAATCATAGAATCATTAGGGATTGGAAGGGACCTCAAAAGATCATCCAGTCCAATCCCCCTGCCACAGCAGGATCCTGTGCAGCTGGATCTAGGGGATCCTGCTGTGGCAGAGGGATTGGACTGGATGATCTCTCGAGGTCCCTCCTGATCCCTAATGTTCTGTGGTGTCTGCGATCCTGCGATAGCTGCAGCAGGCTCTGCCTATGAATCAGCAAGCTGGGGATCCCTGCAGGAAGCATTCCTGGCCATTATTTACTTAGCCAGCCTGGCCCACACCCAAATGTCCAGAAGGAAAACACTGAGAGATCTGTCCTGCCCAGCTGAGAGGCTAATTAAGCCCTCAAACCCTACAGTTTGCACAAGAGCACGTGTCACGTCGCCGCGTACAAGACTCACAAGAACAAACCTCTCGCTACGAAGCTGGAAGGAGAGAAGGGTGATCTCTAGCTAATTAAGTTAATACCAGCTTATGGCTTCGTGTAGAAGGACTAATAAAACCATCCAGAAATAAAATGCTCTTCTCAAAAATGATTCTCCCCCTTTCTCATCTTCTTCTACAACCTTTATGCACTCAACACTGTGGCAGGGGGACTGGACTAGATGATCTTCCGAGGTCCCTTCCAACCCCTAATGATTCTATAATTCTATGACAGGACGTGCTCTGAATTCACCTCTGATTAGCAGAGCCATTTGCTAAGTTGTCTCCTTCCCCTTGTCTGAGGGTGCTGTTCAGAACGGGCTGATAAATCCAACAGGTTATTGCCACCAACACCAAAAGCCTGAGTAATTTCACTCTAACCCCACAGACTCGGTGCTGCGGCTCCGTGATCCAATTTGAACTTTCTAACTATGAAAGATCATTACCTGGTGCTTTGAGAACGTGAGTTTGAGGTCGCACCTTGAGGACTGGGTTCAGGTTTGGGCACCTCAGTACAAGGGAGACATCAAGGGGCTGGAGTGAGGGCAGAGGAGGGCAACAAAGTTGGGGAAGGGCCTGGAGAATCAATCTGATGAGAAGAGATGGAGAGAGTTGGGGCTGTTTAATTTGAGGAAGAGGAGGCTGAGGGGAGACCTCATCGCTCTCTACAACTGTCTGACAGGACCCTGTGGAGATGTTGGTGCTGGGCTCTTCTCACAGGTCATTAGTGACAGAAGCAGAGGGAAGGGCTTCAAGCTTCAACATGAGACGTTTAGATGAGACATCAGGAAGAAATTCTTCCCGGAGAGAGTGGTCAGGCACTGGGATGGTGGTTGAGTCCCCATCCCTGGTTGTGTTTAAAAGTCGCCGAGATGTGGCGCTGGGGGATCTGGTTGAGGGGTGACCTTACAGAGTGGGGTTGATGGTTGGACTCGATGATCCCAAGATCTTTTCCAACCTGAGTGATTCCTATTACTCTACAAGTCTATGAGTTTTCTGCTCCCTTGGAATTGTTTCTTCATGTTCATTGCTCTTGAAAGGGCGCCCAGACCTATAAGGTAGCTACTTCCAAATACTGCCACCTCAGTGGAGCACATGCACCTTTGCTTCAGGAATGCAGTGATGTTCAGTGTTTCCAGAGAAAGCCTTGGGCTTTGTTAACAAGGTACTTACGGTTTAGCAGGAGGGTGGCTAAACACTGGAACAGGTGGCCCAGGGAGGGAGCTGAGGCCCCATCCCTGGAGATGCCCAAGGTGAGGCTGTACAAGACTTTGGGCAACCTGATCTAGTTGAGGCTGCTCCTCCTCAGTGCAGAGGGGTTGGACTAGATGACCTTTGGAGGTCCCCTCCTATCTCAGCCGATTCTACTATTACTAGCAAGAAGCATCCTTAGCAAAACACCAAGTGATCAGACACAACGCAACCTGGGCAGCCTGAACCCTCTTGTGAGCAGGTAAAAGTCTAAGCTGCTAAACAACCTACTCCATCAGCGGAGAAGCTGCACTAGAAGCCATCTAGTACCTTCTAGTTAAGTGAAGCAGGGGTTGCAATCACAGGGGGTAGACTTTGCTTTAGCCAGCAGCTCTCCCACAACTCATCAGCACAGAGAGAGGAGTAAAAAGAGATGATGTGAAGCCAGGAGTGTAAGAGTAGCAGAGCACTGTGTCTGTCCTTCCTTACCTTCAGCTCATCTGCGTCGTAGAAGTCTATGCGCACAGCAGGGACCATCCACGTCTGGAACAGCGTGGCCAGGATCTGTTTGGCAATTGAGTCTGCGATGAGGTGGAAGTGGAGTGGGTTTCGCCTGGTATGAGAAGGGAGAGACACACATGAGCTCAGAGTTTTCTACTTCCTGTTGTAACCGACAGCGACGGGACTTACAGAGCTCGGTCTGTGTCCCAAGGTAACACGTGTGACGTGCTCGGTGCAATCACATTAGGGACTGGAAGGGACCTCTAAAGTTCACCCAGTCCAATCCCCCCGCAACAGCAGGATCACCTAGACCAGGTCACACAGGAACACATCAAGGGGGGTCTTGAACATCTCCAGAGAAGGAGACTCCACAACCCCCCTGGGCAGCCCCTTCCAGTGCTCTGTCACACTCACTGGGAAGAAGGTCCTTCTCATATTGATGTGGAACCTCCTCTGCTCCAGCTAACACTCATCACCCCCTGTCCTATCATTAGCTGCTGTTGTACTGGCTTCAAGAACACTGTGGAACAAAGGATGTGCTGACTGGAAAGGCAGAAAAGAGCTGGTTTGATGAAATAATGATGAAATAATCTTCAGTATGAAATAATCATGATGGAATAAACCCACAGGTGACCTGCATTTAACAGTGTCCAGAACACCCAGCTTTCCTCAAAGACAAGGATCTTTCCATCTCCAGTTGCCCTGGAGTGAGGAGAGGGAGAGGGAGAGGCACAGGCTGCCAGCTGCTCAGCATCCCATTACCAAGCTAAAGGGTTCACAGCAATTATGTCTGCTTCACCAGCCCAGCAGGAGACAAGAAGAAGAAGAAGACATCCTGGCTCGTGTGGATTCCGCAGTAACCAGGCACCTTGCCAAGAAAAAGATCGGCAAATAGCTCCGATCAGGAAATATTCATTAGCCAGAAAAGGCCAAGGAAACAAAGAACAACACCAGCGGCGCTGGGAACAGGCAAGGCGGACTGGGGGCTGACCTACTGGAGAAGGGGACCTGGGGGACAGCAGGTTGACCAGGAGCCAGCAGTGTGCTCTTGTGGCCAAGAGGGCCAACAGCATCCTGAGGTGGATCAGAGAGGTTCTTCTCCCCCTCTGCTCTGCCCTAGGGAGACCATGTCTGGAGTGTTGCGTCCAGTTCTGGGCTCCTCAGCTCAACAAGGACACAGAGCTGCTGGACGGAGTCCAGTGCAGAGCCATAGAGATGATGAAGGGAGGGGAGCATCTCCCTGATGAGGACAGGCTGAGGAACTGGGTCTCTTGAGCTTGTAGCAAAGGAGACTGAGGGGTGACCTCATAAATGTTGATAAATATGTGAAGGTTGGGTGTCAGGAGGATGGAGCCAGGATCTGCTCAGGGGCACCCAGTGACAGGACAAGGAGCAATGAGTATCAGCTGGAACAGAGGAGGTTCCACATCAATATGAGAAGGAACTTCTCATATTGATTCTGGCCAACACTGTCAGGTGTTGGTGCTTAAATGACGGATCTTACAACTAAATATACGTCAGAACATCCTAGCTGGAAAGGACCTCAAGCATCATCAAGCCCAACCTTCATCCCAGCATCTCCCTAACCTCTAGACTGTGACCCCAAGTGCTAGGTCTACTCAGTTTTTAAGCACCTCCAGGGATGGGGACTCTACCACCTCCCTGGGCAGCCTGGTCCAGTGCCCAACCACTCTCTCAGGAAAGAACTTCTTCCTAAGATCCAATCTAAACCTCAACCTCAACTGACACAACTTGAGGCCATTTCCTCTTGTCCTATCATTAGTAATCGGGGAGAAGAGGCCAGCACCAGCCTCTCTACAACCTCCTTTTAGATAGCTGCAGAGAGCAGTAAGGTCTCCTCTCAGCCTCCTCTTCCTCAAAGTCAACAGCCCCAACTCTCTCTATCTCTCCTCATCAGATTTTTTCTCCAGGCCCTTCCCCAGCTTCGTCGCCCTCCTCTGCCCTCGCTCCAGCAAAAGCATTGCAGCAGAACTGCAAACAGTGTTGGAAAACAATCTGTCCATTAAATCTCCTAATAATTCACCAAGTACTTCTATAAATTCATGCAAAAGAAGAAGATCCATGAATGAGGCGGGTAGTAAAGATCTCTCCAATAGTTCGGGGAGCATTTTAGTCAGCAGAGGGTGAGCAGGGGTATGAAAAGAGCATCGTAATCTTCACATTAAAATTCTCCCCATATGAAAGAGTAAAGGGCATTAGGGGAAAACAGAATCCCAAGCTGACTGTTCAGACCTCGTATAATCATTTGTTACAGACAGGAAAGGCACTACCTTGCTGTGCTTCCCCCAATAAAGTGCAGGGCTTGGAAATATGAGAAGGACCTTCTTCCCAGTGAGAGTGACAGAGCACTGGATGGGGCTGCCAAGGGGGGTTGTGGAGTCTCCTTCTCTGGAGATGTTTAAAACCCACCTGGGATGTGTTCCTGTGTGACTTGGTCTAGGTGATCCTGCTGTGGCAGGGGGATTGGGCTGGATGATCTTGCAAGGTCCCTTCCAATCCCTAATTAACAACTAAAAAAAAAGCTATGGACTATTGATGCTGCTGTGTGGATCTTGGAAACCAGTTAGTGCTTCATGGCTTTGCCAGAAGAACCTCCCACCAGTCAGACGAGACTGACATGTTAGAGAAGCTGGTAACCACGACAGAGGTTTTCAATCCTCAAATTAACTCCATTAAGGCAAAGTGGTCTCCGTGGGATACAGCCACCACATTACATAAGCTTTAATTACCAGCCCACCTTGACTTGTGACTCTTACTTGGAAAATTACATGTCATTCTTTTCATTTAATGTAGATTTTGATTTGGTTCCTCCTAAGGGAAGAAAAAACACCCCACTTTGGTTAACACTACAAAACACAACAACTGTTATTGTTGTGGGACAGATGGAGGATGCAGCTGAAGAGGAATCAAGAAGTGATCGAGAATGAGGGGACACCTTCTTGCTCTCTACAACTATTTCAAAGGAGGTTGTAGACAGGTGAGGGTTGGTTTGTGATCTCTAGTGGGGAGTGACAGGAAGAGGGGAAATCAGGGACCAGTATAGGTTGGGGAGTGACCTGTTGGAGAGCAGTGGAGGAGAAAGGGACCTGGGGGTCCTGGTGGCCAGCAGGATGACCACAAGCCAGCAGTGTGCTCTTGTGGCCAAGAGGGCCAACAGCATCCTGGGGTGGATCAGAAGTGGGGTGGTTAGCAGATCAAGAGAGGTTCTTCTCCTTCTGTACCGTGCCCTGGTGAGACCATGACTGGAACCTGGGATCTCCATCCCTTCCTATTCTCACTTTGTGGAACCTGGGGACAGACATAGCTCCTCACATGGTTTTACCAAGCAGCTTCCCTGAGCCTCACAACACATTCACTAGTGAGCAGACTCACAAACTGAGGACAGCTGAACTGCTCAATAGACAGGACTTGCTGGCCATCCACGTAAAACAGAACAGACAACACACTCCAGTTCCTTCTGATATTGATGTGGAACCTCCTCTGTTCCAGCTCACACCCACTGCCCCTTGTCCTATCACTCGATGACACTGAGCAGAGCCTGGCTCCATCCTCCTGACACCCACCCTTCACAAATCCAACGCTGTTACTACAGCTGCTGTTACTACACACAGCATTCAGGAGTGTTCAGGAGCTCTCCAGTCTAGACAGACACTGTCCCTGTTCCCATGAAGCAGCCAAGGCAGCAGGTGTGTAGCTCTAATCACTCCAATTCACTGTAGAGACCTTTACATGGGTTCATCTACTTGTGGTCCTTCCTTTCAAAGAGAGAAGCAAACAGGGAAGGGAATCTGACTTCTTTGGAGGCAAGAGAGCAAACGGGAAAAGAGCTTCTTTAGCCATAATCAGGGACCCAGGGGAGAAGAAAAGAAAGTGACCCTCACCTGTGGAACAAGACAGACTTGACGAGCGTGACAACATCCCGACTGGCGTTGTACCCCGCACAAACGATAGCCACATGGATGGTCTGAGGGAGAAAAGGAACAGAAAGGGAGAGAAATCAGAGGCGGCTCCTGTCACTCCTCAAGGAGAGCACAACCGTGACGCTGCTGTTGTTCAGTGTTGAGGGCTGGAGTGAAGGGCTTTTTGCAGCTCTTTGCAGGGCACTTCAGGCAGTTTCCTGAAACATCTTAACTGAGCTATGACACTGTCATCGTTCCAAAGTCATTACCAGCCCCAAATTCCATCAGGTGTCTGGAGAGAATTGCATTTGTGAGCTAAAAGCTGACGTGGCTGTGCTTGTGTGCACCCACAGAGAATCACAGAATCATTAGGGATTGGAAGGGACCCCGAAAGATCAGCAGCAGTACCCAGTCAGCAGCACACACAGCTCCTAGTATGTAAATGTAAAGACACCTTTACAGACTCACACAATGACTGAGGCTGGAAAAGCCCTCTGAGCTCATCCAGCCCAGCCCAGGACCTGACACCATCACACAGAATCATAGAATCATTAGGGATTGGAAGGGACCTCGAAAGATCATCCAGTCCAGTCCCTCTGCCTCAGCAGGATCACTCAGACCAAGTCACACAGTCAGTCTGGGTTGGAAGGGACCACAGGATCATCCAGTTCCAACTCCCCTGCCATGGGCAGGGACACCCCACCCTAGATCAGGCTGGCCAGAGCCTCATCCAGCCCATTCTTAAACACCTCCAGGGATGGGGCCTCAACCACCTCCCTGGGCAACCCATTCCAGGCTCTCATCACTCTCATGGTGAAGAACTTCCTCCCCACATCCACTCTAAATCTCCCCATCTCCAGCTTTGCTCCATTGCCCCTAGTCCTGTGGCTACCTGAAATCCCAAAAAGCCCCTCCCCAGCAGACTGAGCAGGGAGGCATCTTGCTTGAGGCTCAATGACTTCTTCCTCTCTTCACACACACATATAAATAGGTAATGTAAGCACTGTGCAAATCACTACTCCTCCTCTAATTATTTGGGGATTAGAGACACGAAGCTAACGACTGGTGATTGTAAACTCTCTATGGATTCAGTGATTCCCTAATATTAATGAGGAACTATCCAAACCCCCATGAAGAACTGGGTCTACAGTTTCCTGCTGATGAGGAGCAAGAAGGTTATAAACAGAAGTCATTTTTTAACTCCTCAGGCTGGTTTTTGGAAAGGTGAACTAATGAGCTTAATTAGTTCTAATTAGTTCTAGTAGCTAAAAATCATCTTTGGTAAAGCACTTCATACGTCAACAATCTTCTAGTAGTACTAGCCAGGCTGTCTGATGCAGCTGAGTTAATCCTTCATAAATAATTGTTGAAAGTGATTAAGAGATGATAGAATCACAGAACATCAGGGATTGGATGGGACCTCGGAAGATCATCCAGTCCAATCCCCCTGCCACAGCAGCATCACCTAGATCCAGTCACACAGGAACACATTCAGGTGGGTTTTAAATGTCTCCAGAGAAGGAGACTCCACAACCCCCTGGGCAGCCCCTTCCAGTGCTCTGTCACCCTCACTGGGAACAAGGTCCTTCTCAGATTGATGTGGAATCTCCTCTGTCCCAGCTCACACCCATTGCCCCTTGTCCTGTCATTAGATGCCACTGAGCAGAGCCTGGCTCCACCATCCTGACACCCACCCTTCACATATTTATCAACATTAATGAGGTCACCCCTCAGTCTCCTTTTCTCCAAGCTCAAGAGCCCCAGCTCCCTTAGACTTTCCTCAGCAGGGAGATGCTCCCCTCCCTTCATTGTCTCTGTGTCTCTGCACTGGACTCTCTCCAGCAGCTCTGTGTCCTTCTGGGACTGCGTGGCCCAGACCTGGACACAAGATTCCAGATATTTTAAGGAAGTTCTAATGATGTAAACATGCTCCAAGCAGCTCCCAAAGGAAGGTAACACTTGCTTTGCCCGAGTTACACGACTGAAATCGGTGGTGGTTTGTTCTCTGTGCCTCTGGAGCACCACACACTTGACCCCATTAAGAAACACATTTAAGAAGAGCAACAGCACAAATCTGCCTGTAAAACACAACTGAGATGTTAAGTTTTCTGCTCACCTACTCCATGGCATCATGCTAAGTATCTTTTGATTTATAATCTCTTTAAAAAAAGACTTAAAAACGCACCGATGTCGAAGTAAGCTCCCAGTTTGCGAAGCCACAAGCTGGAAAGATACTGGGACAGCACCATAAGGGAGTCACGTAACTCTGTTAGTTTCTGTGGGCATCAATATCTTCTTCAGAAGCCTGTTACTTGCACCTGCATCTGTGTGAGGACTACTCCTTCTGCCCCAGTCTGTGTTAACACTGTCTCCTACACAGAGGAGCACGGCAGGGGTCTGCTCCCTCCAGGGAGAAAGCCCTTGGTTTGAACTCCTGCAATACAATCCCGGTCCATTTTCTTAACAGAAGAGCTCTCCTGCGATGGAAGAGGGGAGGAAGTGGTGCCTGGAACACAACAAACCCACAGCTGTTTGATGCAGAGCACAATTACTGTCACATGGACCCTATTTTATCCGTGATTCCATGTCCACTTGTTGTGGCTGGCTTTTAAAACATTTTAATCATCACTAGTGCCCACCTGCCTGGAGATTCTTCAGTCAGTCTCAAAGAAGTGATGCAGTGACATGAACAACCTATTCCTAACTCTCTTCACCTTCCCTAGAGCCCCAGTTTACTTCTCAGGACCCTAGTCTTTTCTTAGTCAAGTTGTTGACTCTTGCTGTGATACAGTCCAGGAACATGAGGAGGAAAGGCTGAGGGAGCTGGGTCTGTTGAGCTTGAGGGGTGACCCCGTGAATGTTGATCAATATGTGAAGGGTTGGTGTCAGGAGGATGGAGCCAGGCTCTGCTCAGGGGCACCCAGTGACAAGACAAGGGTCAGTGGGTGTGAGCTGGAACACAGGAGGTTCCACATCAATCTAAGAGGGGGCACCCAATGCTAGAACAAGGAGCAATAAGTATCAGCTGGAGCAGAGGAGGTTCCACATAAACATGAGAAGGAACTTCTTCACGGTGAGGGTGACAGAGCACTGGAACGGGCTGCCTGGGGGGTTGTGAAGTCTCCTTCTCTGGAGATGTTTAAAGCCCACCTGGATGTGTTCCTGTGTGACTGGATCTAGGGATTGAACTGGGTGATCTCTTGAGGTCTCTTCCAAACTCTAATGTTCCATGGCTCTGTGAGATCAGCTTACACCTCGGGAACACTGAAAACAGAAGGTGAACGCAGCCAAGACACCACTCAACCAACACAGATCCAGAAGTTACAGTAACAGGACAAATGATGAGTCCCCTGGCAAATCTGATAACGAGGAAGTTAAAATTAAACTTCCACTGCTCTCACTGAATGACTGAGTGAATTCCTTCAGAAAAGGAAGAAAAAGCTATTTCGTTATCACACAGCGCGCGGTGAGATAGGGGGGTGGCAAATGAAGAGCGGCTTCGCGTGTTACGTAACCACGGCCTCCGGCACAACGCCGAACCCCGCCGAGCCACTCAACTTAATGGCCAAACTCACAATAAACTGGAAGGCCCCTTGAACTCTTCCTCCTTCAAGCTGCTGTTTTTGTTTCCTGATTTGGTCAGTATGTTGAGCAATCACGAACTGAGCCTGGCTCCTCGCTCCTTCGCACAGGGATGAGGGGGAAGTGTGAGGTTTGTTTACTGCTGGTCTGACCCTTCCCTTATCAAAAGAAATGCCAAAATCCTCGTGGGGAGAAGAATCAGACCCTGGTTATCAGGAGGACAGAAAGCAGACTCTTCCTCTTTGCTCTCCTTAACACAAGGTTCACAGAATCACAGAACATTAGGGATTGGAAGGGACCCTGAAAGACCATCCACTCCAATCCCCCTGCCAGAGCAGGATCCCCTAGAACCAGTCACACAGGAACACATCCAGGTGGCTTTTAAACAGCTCCCTCAGCCTGTCCTCACAAGGAAGATGGTCAACCCCCTTCCTGGTTCATTTTTTCTCCTCTGACCACAAAGATGCTCAACTGGAAACAATAATTCATTTTTCAATGATATTTTATATTTACCCATTAAATAAGACTTTATCTGAAGAGATACTTGGGACATCTTTTTCTCTCCCACTTATTTTCTTTCAACTTTTATCTCCCCGGTGGCAGAAAGCAAGATAAAAGGTGATATGGTTCTGCTGTCTTTGGAGAAATACATGGAGGAGGTTATTTGTTATGTCTTCACCGGCCAGGAGCGGCACTAAGTGTTTAAGAGAGATGTTCTGGTCTCTGGTGTCCTGGGGTGGATCTGAAGGGGGGTGGCTAGTACATTGAAAGAGGTTTTCCTCCACATCTGCTCTACCATGGTGAGATCACAGCTGGAGTATTGGGTCTAGCTCTGGGCCCCTCAGGTCTAGAAGAACAGAGCTGCTGGAGAGAGTCAAGCGCAGAGCCACAAAGATGATGATGGGAGTGGAGCATCTCCCTGACAAGGAAAGGCTGAGGGAGCTGGGTTACTTTAGCTTGGAGAAAAGGAGACTGAGGGGTGACCTCACTAATGTTGATAAATATGTGAAGGGTGGGTGTCAGGAGGATGGAGCCAGGCTCTGCTCAGGGTCATCCAGTGCTAAGACAAAGGGTGTGAACTGGAACATAGGAGGTTCCACATGAATATGAGAAGGAACTTCTTCCCAGTGAGGGTGACAGAGCCCTGGAACAGGCTGCCCAGGGGGGTTGTGGAGTCTCCTTCTCTGGAGGTGTTTATGACCTGCCTGGAAGTGTTCCTGTGTGACTGGGTCTAGGGGATCCTGCTGTGGGATGGGACTGGATGATCTTTTGAGGTCCCTTCCAGTCCCTAATGGTTCTATGATTCTATGACACAAAGCTTTGCTTCTGGCAAGTTCCTTGCGTGTATTTACCTCACATTTTTCTACGGCTGGTTGCTGCCCACACTCGGAGCTGTTCCCTGCCACAATGCCAGCCCGCAGGCTCTCGCTGTCGCCGGTGCCCTCTTCCATGGAGTAGGTTCTGGAGTGGTTGCCGCGGTGGTGCTGCGAGGGGCTGCGGCTCTGGACGAGGCTGAGCTGCTTGCGGAGCACCCGGTTCTCCTCCTCCACCTCCCGCATGCGGACTTCCAAGCTCTCCCGATCGCGCTGGCTCGACACCGTGTACCGAGGGCTGTTGGGCTGGGATTCAAGTGGAGACAGGGACACTGGCTTCCCATCTGTGAAAGAAGGAAACAAAATGCTTCTGTCAGAAGATACCTGAAGCTGCATTTTCCCTTCACGTTGGCTCCTAAGGCAGGGATGTGTTTCCAATACACCCGGGTTTTACGCAGACTGGGCACCTCATGGCAACGCCTGAGCGCACAGTGCACGCGCACAAGTGCTGAAGCTGCAAGTCCTACTGACTTTGAAACCCCACTGAGGGATATGTACGTGTTTCCTTTCTCTGGACAGCGCTGTCTGCCAGTCCTTGGTCTGTAAAGCCACAAAAACGCAGGTATTGAGGCTGGGAAAGCCCTCTGAGATCATCCAGCCCAGCCCAGGACCTGACACCACCCCAGCAGCCAGACCAGGGCACTGAGGGCCACAGCCAGGCTGCCCTTCAACACCTCCAGGGATGGGGACTCCACCACTGCCCTGGGCAGTCCAGTCCAGGCTCTGATCACCCTTTCCACAAGGAAGGGCTTCCTAACATCCAACCTGACCCTCCCCTGCCCTCTCATCCTGGCACTAGTTGCCTGGGAGAAGAGCTCAAACCCCACCTGACTAGAACCTCCCTTCAGGGAGTTGGAGTGAGAAGGTCCCCCCCGAGTGTCCTCTTCTCCAGGCTAAACACCTCCAGCTCCCTCAGCCTCTCCTCATCAGCTTTTCCCTCCAGTCCCTTCCCCAGTCTTGTTCCTCCTCTGGACCCACTCCAGCCCCTCCATCTCTTTCTTGAAGTGAGTGGCCCAGAGCTGCCCCCAGTACTTGAGGAGAGACCTCATCAGGGCCCAATGCAGGAGGAGAACGGTGTCCGCAGTACCACTAGCTGCACTATTGCTTATCCAAGCCAGGATGCCATTGGCCTTCTGGACCACCTGGGCACCACACTGGCTCCTGTTCAGCCAGCTGTCACCCAGTACTGCCAGGTCACAGAATCACAGAACATCAGGGATTGGAAGGGACCTTGAAAGATCATCTAGTCCAGTCCCCTTGACACAGCAAGATCACCCAGACCAAGTCACACAAGAACACATCCAGGTGGGTCTTAAACGTCTCCAGAGAAGGAGACTCCACAACCTCCCTAGGGCAGCCCCTTCCAGGGCTCTGTCACCCTCACTGGGAAGAAGTTCCTTCTGATATTGATGTGGAACCTCCTCAGTTCCAGCTTACAACCATTGCCCCTCATCCTATCACTAGATTCTCCACCAGGACACCCCAGATCAAGTTGCACAGATGCCCCTGAGCAGAGCCTGGCTCCATCCTCCTGACACCCACCCCTCACATATTTATCAACATTAATGAGGTCACCCCTTGGGCTCCTTTTTCCAAGCTCCAGAGCCCCAGCTCCCTCAGCCTTTCCTCAGCAGGGAGATGCTCCCCTCCCTCCATCATCTTTGTGGCTCTGTGGTGGCCTCTCTCCAGCAGCTCTGTGTCCTTCTAGAAGTGAGGCTCCAGGCACAGAAGCAGCATGTACAAAGGAATGCAGGAAGAAAGCGATAAAGGAGCATCTCACACATCTTTCCTGAAAATAGAGGTGGCTCTTTTTAGCATCTTGCTTATTTCAAACAGCTTATTAGCTGATGTTCTGCACATCAGCTGACTACCAAATTGAAAACACGAGCCCATAAGTCTTAAAATCACAGCCTCATTTCATTGTCTAGAGCAGAATGAGTTCTTTTTCCTTGCTATCTTCTCCTCCTTCCTTTCTCTGTCTTGCTTTGCCCTGGCAGAACATGCGCCTCTCTGAGAAAAGGACTAAGAATAATGAAAGAAAAGGACTAAAAATAATGTTCCCCCCCCCCAGCCTTTCAGTTGGGAGCGGAGATGTGAAAAATAACATCAGAGTCAACGCGGAGAGTAAACAAGATTTTATCAGGGACTGGCTCGATGAAGATAACGTTATCAAGAGGGAAACTTAACCGAGATAATACGTGATCAATATCGGGCGCAAGGCTTGGGGAAAAGAACGGTTTAATACCTATTAGAGTCCAAATAAGCCATCTGTGCTCCTGATGAATTGTTATTTTCTCCAAGCCCCAGTCGTGTGAAGATGCTGATTTGCTGGCAGACCGCTCGCGCAGCAGCCGGGGAAGCCGAGGGAGAAAAGGCAGCTCTCTCCACAGAGCTACAGGAACTCTCTCTCTCTCTTGCAGCAGCAGCTCTGCACGCGGGTGAAGACGGCCAGTGTCGCAGCCTGAAGACTCAACTGTTCAGGCACCAAATGGGAATCGTGGGGAAAACTCCTGCAACTCTCCGCATGTAAAATTCAGGAGAAGAGGGTCAAGACCCCCTTGCAGTGTTAACTACCCTATCCAGGCTTAGAGGTGCTGCCTAGAGACTTCTCTCCAGAGCCAAGGATCAGCCGTCACTTAGCGATGGGTTTTGTCACAAGCAACCACCAGGCACTTGGCAGTGGTCACTTTGGGGCACAGAGAAATGACTCCTTTTGGGTCAGCTGCAGACATTATCACACTGGGTGGAACAGAAGGAGGAGATTAGGAGATCCAGAGAGGTTCTCTTACCCCTCTACTCTGCCCTGGTGAGATCACAGCTGGAACCCTGTGTCCTGTTCTGGGCCCCATCAGTTCCAGACAGACACAGAGCTGCTGGAGACAGTCCAGTGCAGAGTCACAGAGATGATGAAGGGAGGGGAGCATCTCCCCGATGAGCAAAGGCTGAGGGAGCTGGGTCTGTTGAGCTGGGAGAAAAGGAGACTGAGGAGTGACCTCACTAACGTTGATAAATATGTGAAGGGTGGGTGTCAGGAGGATGGAGCCAGGCTCTGCTCAGGGGCATCTAATGATAGAACAAGGGGCAATGGGTGTGAGCTGGAGCAGAGGTGGTTCCACATCAGTATGAGAAGGACCTTCTTCCCAGTGAGGGCGACAGAGCACTGGAAGGGGCTGCCCAGGGGGGTTGTGGATTCTCCTTCACTGGAGATGTTTAAGACCCACCTGGATGTGTTCCTGTGTGACTTGGTCTGGGTGATCCTGCTGTATCAGGGGGTTGGACTGGATGATCTTTCGAGGTCCCTTCCAATCCCTGATGTTCTGTGGTTTAGTCAGAGGTCACTGTTCCTGTGCAGCTTAGCCGACCCAAGGGGTCACACAACACCCCTGCTCCTGCAGCACAAAGCATCCAACTCAGTATCAGCAGTTGCTGGGTCTCCTTTGAGCTAGCCACAGCAACTCTGCTCTACAGCACTCCTCCCCACCATCTCCACGGCGGGGGTAGAGATAAACCACTGTCTGGTGGGTGTCTGTGCCCCAAAGCTGAAACTTCTGCAACTCAATTATCAATCTTCAAAATTACAATCTGGATGAATTTAAATAAATCGTGGCACCTCCTGGAAAATGAGAAACCCAACCCATAGTGAAATGGGCTACTAACTGACTTAAATGGCAGAATGTGGGTGAATGCCACTGGTTATCCACAGGAATGGGCAGGCAGGGAATAATTAGAAGGGAAACTGTGGAGGGACTGTTGGAGTGTGATGTGAATGATAAAGCACACTTAGGGAAAGGCATATGAATGATATCTGCAGGGTAAGTGTTCATAGCCAGCTCAATTCCCTGGTGCACAATAGGAGTGGGAGGGAAGACAATGGGATCTGTTGATCTCAAGGTTTCCTGTGGAGGAGCTGCATTTCTTTTTTGGTTAACCATCTGCATGTCTTAGCCCCAGAGCTTCTCTACTTTCAGGTATGAGCTTGCTGTTAAGGTAACTAGCTCCCTGTACTCAGCACTGGGGAGGGCATATGTTGACTACTGCGTCCAGTTCTGGGCACCTCAGTATGAGGGAGATGTCAAGATGCTGGAGTGAGGGCAGAGGAAGGCAACGAAGCTGGTGAAGGGCCTGGAGAAGAAATCTGATGGGGAGAGATGGAGGGAGTTTGGGCTGGTTAGTTTGAGGAAGAGGAGGCTGAGGGCAGACCTCATCGCTCTCTACAACTATCTGAAAGGACATTGTAGAGATGTTGGTTCAGCCAGTTGTCACCCAGTACTGCCAGGTCACAGAATCACAGAACATCAAGGATTGGAAGGGACCCCGAAAGATCATCCAGTCCAATCCCCCTGCAACAGCAGGATCACCTACACCAAGTCACACAGGAACACATCCAGGTGGGTTTTGAATGTCTCCAGAGAAGGAGACTCCACAACCCCCCTGGGCAGCCTGTTCCAGGGCTCTGTCACCCTCACTGGGAAGAAGTTCCTTCTGATATTGATGTGGAACCTCCTCTGCTCCAGCTGACAACCACTGCCCCTCATCCTATCACTAGATCCCCCACCAGACAGCAATGAAAAGTAAAGCAAAAGGTGACTGAGTTTGGTTTTGGTTAAACACAGGAGATGGGCTGAAAAAACCCCAGAATGCTGGAGAGGCAGTGCAGCTGGTCAGCCTCTCTGAAAGCCGGCATTTAGGCTCCTCAAGTGAGAACTTAAAACTGAGCTCTAGCCAAACTGATGTCTACTGGTACGAGTCACCCGGTAGCACGGCTAGACACGCTCTCAGAAGCTGATTGCCAACACATCCACAGCAGTGCTGCAGCATTAGTTCAGGCTGGTCGCTGCTGCTGGGTTCTGCTGTAAGCTGGTTCTGTCCCTTAATCTCCCTTGGCACAGAGACGTCACCAGAGAACCACGCACTGGTATTTCTGCTTGAGGAGATTGTCCAAGTTCTGATTGAGCATCGAGAATCGGCCAAGGATACAGAAGTAAGGAAACAAGAAATCCACATGTTGCACCAGCCCATTTGTCCCTTCGCAGGAACCAGATCCTCAAGACCCTTCAGATTTTGTAGAGCTTCAGCCAGCAGCGGGTATCGCTCTGGCCGTTGGCTTGTGAAGCCCTTTTACAAGGCTTGTGCCTTGTACAGGTCTTGTGCCTTGTAGAAGGGACAAAAGAGTCCCTTTTACCATCAGAGGGACTGTTATTCTAGCCCATCTCAAAATTATCTAGCCAATGGATTGTTCTAGCCCATCTCGGAATCATCTAGCCAATGGATTATTCTAGCCCATCTCGGAATCATCTAGCCAATGGATTATTCTAGTCCATCTCGGAATCATCTAGCCGATGGATTATTCTAGCCCATCTCAGAATCATCTAGCCAATGGGTTACTCTAGCCCATCTCCGAATCATCTAGCCAATGGGTTATTCTAGCCCATGTCTGAATCATCTAGGCAATGGATTATTCTAGCCCATCTTGGAATCATCTAGCCAATGGATTATTCTAGTCCATCTCGGACTCATCTAGCCAATGGATTACTCTAGCCCATCTCGGAATCACAGCACATTAGGGATTGGAAGGGACCTCGAAAGATCACCCACTCCAATCCCCCTGCCAGCAGGATCTCCTAGATTAAGTCATGCAGGAACATGGCCAGACAGGTCTTAAATGTCTCCAGACAAGGAGACTCCACAACCCCCCTGGGCAGCCCCTTCCAGGGCTCTGTCATTCATAATGGGAAGAAGGTCTTTCAAGCATTGATGAGGAACGTCCTCTGTTTCAGCTGACGCCCACTTCTCCCTGTCCTATCACTAGATGCCACTGAGCAGAATCGCAGACTCACTCTGAACGATCCCGGGGTCTTCTCCAACAAGTCCAACCATCTGCCCTACCTTACAAGAGCACCCCTAAACCACATGAGCCAGTATCTTTCCGCATCGAGCCCTCTGCTTTCCCGACACGTTCTCAGCGCTTCTCACTCGCTGCTCCTGTCACTTCAACCACTTCAGTCCCGACGAACAGCGAGGGGAAAACGCGAGTAACGGCACATCCAGAACACACGAGGGCTGATCACTATTGTGACACCTGTCCTCGCTCAGGCAGGAGATGAAATAACTCGTGAGTTAGGTTCCCATCCTCCTCGTGAAGAGAAGTGTCATAACAGAGCATCATGTGCTACACAGAGCGACATTTCTGATGCTCCGCAGAGAAACAGCCTCCCCTTGAAGGCACTGCTGGCCCCTCACTTCAAGAAAGACATTGAGGGGGCTGAAGAGGGTCCAGAGGAGCAATGAGGTTGGGGAAGGGACTGGAGGGAAAGGCTGATGGGGAGAGGCTGAGGGAGCTGGGGGTGTTTAGCCTGGAGAAGAGGAGACTTGGGGGGACCTTGTCCCTCTCTACAACTCCCTGAAGGGAGGTTGGAGTTAGGTGGGGGTCAGGATCTTCTCCCAGGCAACTAGCACCAGGATGAGAAGGCAGGGTATGAAGCTGCCCCAAGGAAGGGTTGGGTTGGATATGAGGAAGCCCATCCTCACAGAAAGGATGAACAGAAACTGAACTGGACCACCCACGGCAGCGGTGGAGTCCCCACCCCTGGAGATGTTTAAGGCCAGCCTGGCTGTGGCCCCTAGTGCCCTGGTCTGGCTGCTGTGGTGGTGTCAGCTCCTGGGCTGGGCTTCATGATCTCAGAGGTTTTTTCCAGCCTCAATAATTCCATGGTTCTCTGAGGAAAAAAACACATCACTGCAGCGATGCAGACAGTAGGTTACACGTCATCACAATGACCTCAGAAGTGGAATGCACAGCAATTTAAAGTAGCAGATATAAAAACAACTCATAATATAAAAACCCCCACCTAGAACAACACAAAGTACCTAAAGGCAGCTACTGAGATGATTTGCAAAAGTTATAATTCCATTAGCAGCTATGACTTGTCCAAACAGCTCACTGGAATTCTAACCTAATTCTCACATCTACATATTTACCAACATTTTCCCCAATAAAAAGTCACAGATGGCCAATGTATTGTGTTTGATTAAAAACATCTCCAGGCAGGTTTTAAAAGTTTCCAGAGAAGGAGACTCCACAACCTCCTTGGGCAGCCCCTTCCAGAGCTCTGTCACCCTCACTGTGAAGAACTTCCTTCTCATACTGATGTGGAACCTCCTCTGTTCCAGCTCACACCCATTGGCCCTTGTCCTATCACCAGATGCCACTGAGCAGAGCCTGGCTCCATCCTCCTGACACCCACTCTTCACATTTTATAGACATTAATAACAACTCCCTTCAGTCTCATAGAATCATGAGGGATTGGAAGGGACCTACAAAGATCATCTAGTCCAATCCCACCACCACAGCAGGATCACAGCAACATATCCAGGTGGGTTTTCAACATTTGAATCAGCTGTTAAGACCTGACATGGGATAGGGCTGGGAAGTGAACACGATAAGGATGTTTCTCACTTCATAGAATCATTAGGGATTGGAAGGGACCTCGAGAGATCATCCAGTCCAATCCCAGGCAGCTGCAATACACACCTTCGTGGCCAGTAAGAAAACACAGCCTCCTTGCTTCTAAGTTGTGACCATTTGCACCAGAAGAAGAGGCAAACAATTAGATCAGAATTTTTTATCTTGGTACTATTATCAAATTTTGCCTTCTTCTGGTCTTAACTGCCAGTAAGATGGAAAGAGAGAGTTTTACCAGCTCGGAGCTCACATGATCCTCTGAAGAAAATCCTCCCTTCCTATCAGCACACAAGTGTATTTTGTGTCATGGCCAAATTCCACTTGGCAGGTCAGTTCTTCTATTTTGAGAGCTGGACTTCCCTCTATTGAGACAAACTGCAAGTTCACCAGGTATTAAATTCTTATTATCACTTTCTATGGAAACAATTTTGGTTCTTATTTGATGAGCACTAATGAATTACATCAGATGATGCTTCCCCTTCCTTCCTGAGTAATGTGACTGAATCCAACCAACATGGGAAGGAAAGCTCCCAACTTGTTGATAAAGCAGTTATGTCTGTTCTGCTCCGGTTACACACGTTCCAGCTTGGACACTAAGAAACACACAGCCACAGACTGACAGAACTAGTGAGGCTGGAAAGGCCCTCTGAGCTCAGCCAGCCCAGCACAGGACCTGACACCAAGCTATCGACCAGACCAGGGCACTAAGTGCCACCTCCCGTCTGTCCTCAAGCACCTCCAGGGATGGCGACTGCATGACTGTGTCCACTCCAGGCTCTGATCACCCTTTCCATGAGGAAGGGTTTCCTAACATCCACCCTAACCCTCCCCTGGTGCAGCTTCAGGCCCTGCCCTCTCGTCCTGTCACTAGTCGCCTGGGAGAAGAGCCCGACTCCCCAGAGGGAAGAACGAGCAAAAGCTCTGCTGCCTGTTTTCAGCATCTCCAGTTCCCCAAACTGTATTTAAAGTCTGAAAATATTTTTGATGTTGGAAATCCAAATCTGGGAGTTACGCTAGTGCTTTTTGGTTGTTTGGTTCCTTTGCAGCAAGATCTCATTTTCATCTCTGCAGGAGAGAGCTCAAAAAACCCTGCCCTGCCATGATGAAAAAAATGAGCAGATAAAGCTCTTAATAACCTGTAATTTTAGATATAATAAATGATGACTCTGGGACACTTTGAACTAGCAACACCAGGTTTTTTAATTACAACTGCTAAAATGACTTGTGCTCTCCTATAATAGGTACATTCTGTAACAGCAGACACAGCAGCCAGGGCTGGTGGATGGAAGGACTAGCACCTGTGACATGTTTGTGATGGCTTTGGTGCAGTCATCAATCCAGCCGGATCCAAAGTGCTGCTGGGCATTTAAATGAGAATTGACTACCGTGTGGTAACCTTCAGCAAGACTCTCATTACAGCAGTATTACACACATAGATAAATCACAGAATCAGAGAACATCAGGGATTGGAAGGGACCTCCAAAGATCATCCAGCCCAATCCCCCTGCCACAGCAGGATCACCCAGACCAAGTCACACAGGAACATAGCCAGGCAGGTTTTAAACGTCTCCAGAGATGGAGACTCCAAAACCTCTCTGGGCAGCCTGTTCAGTGCTCTGTCACCCTCACTGGGAAGAAGATCCTTCTCAATGCACAAAATTAACAGGTCTTTATTATCAATCATTTAAATTATGGCTTTTTGGGGTCTATTTTTGGTGGGACTATCTTTGAGATGGCTCTGCAGGCAGTTTTCACCTGAGAAATGTTAATTTCACTGCTACCTCACCAGTACTTTTTGCATGTGTTGTCCCCTTCTCCATACGTGAGGGGTGACCTCATGAATGTTGATCAATATGTGAAGGGTGGGTGTCAGGAGGATGGAACCAGGCTCTGCTCAGGGGCACCCAGTGACAGGACAAGGGGCAGCAGGTGTCAGCTGGAACAGAGGTTCCACATCAGTCTAAGGAGGACCTTCTTCCCAGTGAGGGTGACAGAGCACTGGAGGGGCTGCCCAGGGAGGTTGTGGAGTCTCCTTCTCTGGAGACGTTTAAAATCCACCTGGACACCTAACACTGTAGTACGGAGTTACTTTTGAACCTAACACCGTAGTACAGAGTTACTTTTTAACCTAACACTGTAGTATGGAGTTGCTTTTTAACCTAATATTTTGGTAATTCTAACACTTGTGCACACATATTTTGCACACATATTTTGCACACATATATTTCTCATCACCGACAATCCATAAAGAAGCTGTAAATCTGTTGCTCTAAACTATCGAGCCCGTTCACGTAAACCAGCCTCGCTGTTTCTCACTGGACACCACGCAGGTCCATAGATTGTGGCTAGGCAAGAACAGAACACACTATCGAGTGAATCCGAATTGTACGGACTCATAGTGTGGCACTAGCGAGTGAATCCGACCTAGTTATCGGACTCATGGTGTGAAATTGGGTGTTGCTCAGGATTTGGACCAGTAAAGCAAGGGGGTTTACTCCCTGCCAAATCCACTGCCTTCTTTTAACACGACACTTCCAAAGGCAGCCCCGAGAGCAGCCCAGGTAAACCCAATCGAACCGACCAGCTCTCATCAGCTGCGCACAAGAGAGGTGCAAACAAGCCTCATTCCGAGCCTCGACCGCAGAGCTCCAGACGTGAGGAAGTCTGAGGCTCCCTCTGCAGTCAGACATCACTGGGCTGGGTAACGGCGCCTGGTTCTTTGAACGCTGGCAAACGGCAGCATTTTTTATGCCTCTTTTTGATTACTTCTCTTAAAAAGAGAGTGGGGGGAAAAGAATACGGCTGAACTTCAAGTGTGATTCGTTGCTTTCTTCTCGTGAAATCCATATTCCCATGCCAGATGGTGTCTGAGTTATCAAAGTTATTACCCTAAACTCAATTAGGGAAGAATGAAAGTAATTAAGTGGGGAATGAAGTGACAGGAGTGTCCAAGATATAAAGAATCTAATATAGGTGAGGATTCTCTAAATTAGACAGAAATTCATCTATAAATTCAGCCCTAGAACGTAACTGCCTCAGCCTTCACTCTCAAGTACTGGAAGATGCTGTTAAAATCCAGTTACTTGGGGACTATTCCCAGTGAGACAGCAGCCTCTCTGCTGAAGCTGAGAGTTGTCATTGTTGGATTCTGGAAGGGCTACTGCCAGCGATCACTAAACACACTGTGAGACAGTTACTGCTCAAGTACTCCGCTATCTGTTGTTGAGGCTGTTGTATGACCTCAGGAACAGGCGTTTCCTTTCTTAACCCTGGCTGGTTTGTACCCACCACGAGAAAAAACAGATGACAAGAAATACTAGTGACCGTAAAGTCTATCAAGAGGGCACCACAGAGGTGCTGTTAACACTCTGGTTGGAAGAGACTCCTGGGATCATCAACCGTCTACCCTACCTTACATGTCCACCCCTAAACCACATCCCTCAACACCTCATCCAAACCATCTTTAAACACATCCAGGGATGGCAACTCGACCACCTCCCTGGGAAAGCCCATTCCAGGCCCTGACCAACCTTTCTGTGAACAAATTCTTCCTACTCTCCAGTCTAAACCTCCCGTTGTAACTTGAACCCCTTCTATCACTAATTGCTTGTGAGGAGAGACCAGCACCAACCTCTCCACAACGTCCTTTCAGGTAGTTGTACAGAGTGATGAGGTCTCCTCTCAGCCCCCTCTTCTTAAAACTAAGCAGCCCCAGCTCTTTCAGTCTTTCCTCATCAGATTTCCTCTCCAAACCCTTCCCCAGCTTCGTTGCCCTCCTGTGCACCCACTCCAGCACCTCAAGGTCTCCCTTGTATTGAGGTGCCCAAAACTGGACACAGCACTCAAGATGTGGCCTCACCAGTGCTGAATACAGGGGGACAATAACCTCCCTACTCCTGCTGGCCACGCTATTTCTAATACAAGCCAGGATGCCATTGGCCTTCTTGGCCACCTGGGNTACTCCTGCTGGCCACACTATTTCTAATACAAGCCAGGATGCCATTTGCCTTCTTGGCCACCTGGGCACCCTGCTGGTTCATATTAATCTTCCTGTCAATTAGAACCCCCAGGTCCCTCTCTGCCAGCTGGCTCTCTAGCCACCCTACCCCAACCCTGTGGCATTGCAGGGGCTTGTTGTGGCCCAAGTGCAGGACCTGGCACTTGGCCTTATTGAAGCTCCTGCCATCAACACTGGCCCATCGCTCCCATCTATCCAAGTCTCTCTGAGGAGCCTCCTACTTTCTTGCAGATGAACACTCCCACCTAACTTGGTGTCATCTGAAAACTTACTCATGATAATATATATATATCTTTATCAAGTTCATCAATAGAGATGTTAAACAGAGGTGGTCCCAACATTGAGTCCCAAGGCCACCAGCTAGATTCAACTTGATCTGTTCAACCAGAGTTTGATCCAGCAGATCTTACCTTTCTTTTTCTACTTGCTGTTCTTTTGGTGCAGTAAATCTAAACACGCTGGACCTGAGCTACAGGAATGACCGAGGGCTACAGTTACAGGTCCTAAACGCAGCGATGAAGCAACACATGACCTTTTAATTCACTAATGACACTCTATTTATAGGAGAAAAGTGGAAGAAAACCTATTGAAAACAAGTCTCTTGTTATCAAAGCTTGTTTCTGCATAGCTTCTACTGCCAGGGATCATACATTTATGGATAGAACTAATCAAGATAACTTGATAGTGCTCTGCAGGCTGCTCATAAATACATCAGTTCTCAAGGTACGCGTAGGTGAAGGAGGCTGGTAAGGAGGAGACCACTATATTCTGGAACGTTCAGTGCTGGGGCTGCAAGGCTAAAGAAAGAAAGGAAGCATTTACTGCTCTGGAGAACAGGGATGCTGCTTGTGCTACTGCCACAGGCAAAACCTCCGTCCAGAAATGGAACAAACTAAATGGCCTGACACACCTCAGCGCTGCGATCCCTGGGCTGAAGGGCCTCCCAAACTCTTTCCCCCACTGCCATAAGGAGCCGCCACTGTGTTTTTAATGCAGACCATTTAAAAACTGGTGCTTTAGCACAGCCTCACGCAAAGGACAAACTTAAGCAAGAAGGAAACACTAGGAATAAGCAGTACTTGGGAAAAGCAGAAAGACACAGGCAGGTAGTGCGAACTTCCTGAACCAGCTGAAGGAAATCTGTCTTTCTTATATCCTTTCAACAGCAAACAGGCACCTGGATCAGAAGGGGGTGGTCAGCAGATCGCTGCTCTAGTGAGAACATATCTGGAGTATTGTGTCCAGTTCTGGGCTCCTCAGTTCAAGAGGGATGTGNAACTGTGACTCTGTGACATTTTCATGACCACCGTGTGTCATGACAAGTGAGGCAAGGACTCGAATGGACACTTCCAGCCTATGGCACGTGGGCTGCATAAAGGGAAGACTGCAAATCGTTGCCTTCGTGACCACTCCTACCACATCAGATAAAGCCATCAATAAATCACAATGAAGCCAGCTCAAAGCACGGAGAATTTGGAACCCAGGGCACAGCACAGCGATGGGTTTATCTATGTCTTCAGGAAAAAGAGCTCAAACAATTAGGGCAACGAAGTACGCAGAGAGCAGTGAAGCGCTGCTCCAAAAACCCGTGGCCATCAGTAGCTTGAGATCACATTTCATACACTGCTCATAAGATGGAAATAGTGAAAGAGAGGTACAGAGCCAATTTAGAACTGAGAACACATGAACCAGAAAAACCCCATAATGAAACCCAGAAACGGAGCTGTTAAGGTGAAGATGTCAGAAATATCTATCAAGCTGATGACAAGCACCGCAGACGATGGCCTTCATTTAAATTTTACTAGGAGAAATGTACCTGATGGACTTCCCGTTAATTTGCTGAAGAAAAAGAGATCACACACTCGTAAGATTACTCAGTTTTAGAGACATCTAAAGAGCACAGACTTGACTTTAAATCATAGAATCATTAGGGACTGGAAGGGACCCTGAAAGATCATCCAGTCCAATCCCCTGCCACAGCAGGATCACTTCACTGGAGAAGTTATGGAATCAGAATCACTCAGGGTTGGAAGGGACCACCTGATCATCCAGTTCCAACCCCCCCCACCATGGGCAGGGACACCCCACCCCAGACCAGGCTGGCCCTGCCTGTGCTGGGGGGGTTGGAACTGGCTGATGGTTCCTTCCAACCTGGAAGGATTCTGATTCCATGGCTTCTCCAGTGAGGAGAGCCTGCTCTGGCAGGGGGATTGGACTGGATGATCTCTCAAGGTCCCTTCCAATCCCTGATGATTCTATATTGATAATGAAAGTGCTGACAAACTTGAAATTTGAACTGTCTATCCTGTTTTAATAAATGAGAGAGGGCAGTGCCTTGTCCTACATAGAGATGATTTGCTTTGTGCAAGTAACAGAAGACAGCACAAGAGTCAGATCTCAAGCATGAATGTTGATAAATGTAGTTTTGGGTTGCTCAGTTCATCACAGCGACCCCAAGTCTGTACTTCTCCAGAAATTCCATGATCAGAACAGAATGTCTTGTGCTACAGATTCAAAGCCACAATCATAGAATCAGAACCATTAGGGATTCCAATCCCTAATGATTCCATGATCATACTAATTAAAATGTAAATATTCCCCACTTGCATCAACAGCTCCAAACACCAGAGCACCAAACAGCACCTTCTCCCCAGCAGAAACTAGGGACCCCAACCCCCTACAAACCACATTGCCTGAGGATTTTACTCACTTAAAAGCCCTCTAACTCTGGTAACGGACTAACAACCAAACCCTTGTTGAGGGTTTTTCTCAGACACTACTCCTAAGCTTCCCAAGGGAACTTCTTGAGCCATGAAATGCGCTATGAAAACATTTAATCCCTGGCTGGACTGCTACCCGTGTGGAAGCGCTGTGAGTACATACAATCACACAGGGAAAGCATCACGGTGAGCAACAGCACATCTCCTGGTGGGGAGGCAGCTTATGATATCCATACAGAGAGGGGCTTTTAGGGGTAGAGTTGCCTCCATGCTAGAAAGGCTTTGCCGTTCAGTTGTGTACTGAAGTGCTCTTTGGAAAGAGAGTGGTGGGACTGCTGCAGCATGGTGCAGCTATTTTATGATGTTGTTTCCTTTAGGACTCTAGAAATGAAGTTTACTGACTACCTGCATGAGGGAGTTGAGTCTACCTTTGCTACGATCTAAATCACTTGAGCCCGTCACGTGGGATTATTTCCCCAACTCCTAAATCATAGAATCATCAGGGTTTGGAAGGGACCTCGAAAGATCATCTAGTCCAATCCCCCTGACACAGCAGGATCACCCAGACCAAGTCATACAGTCAGTCTGGGTTAGAAGGGACCACAGGATCATCCAGTTCCAACCCCCCTACCATGGGCAGGGACACCCCACCCTAGACCAGGCTGGCCAGAGCCTCATCCAGCCCATTCTTAAACACCTCCAGGGATGGGGTCTCCACCACATCCCTGGGCAATCCATTCCAGGCTCTCTCCACTCTCACGGTGAAGAACTTCCTCCTCACATCCACTCTAAATCTCCCCATCTCCAGCTTTGCTCCATTGCCCCTAGACCTGTCACTACCTGACATCCTACAAAGCCCCTCCCCAGCCTTTTTGTAGCCCCCTTCAGATACTGGAAGGCCACAATAAGGTCACCTGGGAGCCTCCTCTTCTCCAGACTGAACAGCCCCAACTCTCTCAGTCTGGCCTCATAGGTGAGTACAATTAGAAAACACAGTCTAACTCACAGGATCAAGGAACATCAGGGATTGGAAGGGACCTCGAAAGATCATCCAGTCCAATCCCCCTGCCACAGCAGGATCCCCTGGACCAAGTCACACAAGAACACGTCCAGGTGTGTTTCAAATGTCTCCAGAGAAGGAGACTCCACAACCCCCCTGGGCAGCCCCTTCCAGTGCTCTGTCACCCTCATAATGAAGTTCCTTCTGATATTTATATGGAACCTCCTCTGTTCCAGCTGACACACACTGCCCCTTGACCTATCACTAGATGCCAACCTCAAGTTCCCAAAGAAGCTGGAAGAGAGCTGACATCAAGCACGTGCTGTTTTGCAGGAAAAATTGTATCTGCAGTTACTAGAGATGTTTTACTCAGCCATTGCAATGTACTAGTGTTTTGATGATGGCATCAGCTGCCAAAGTAACGACAGGGCTGAGCCACTGGTCAAAAAAGCAGTTGCAGAAGTGTGGGTCTGAAATTCCCTCTGTCACAATTAACTTTTAAAAGGTTTTAATGTACCTGAGAAGACCTATCAAAGCTTTCTCACTTTTGCATGGCAGGCTGGGGGGGTTTGGATTCTCAGCTGTTAATTGTGAAGCACACCACTTGTAACATCAGAGTACAGGGTTAGCCATTTGCTTGTAATGGAGCAGCTACAGCACAATACTCCATCTTTTTAGCTTAAATTAATTTCATGGCACAATTGCACAAAACCATCTGCTGCCAATTGTCTTGGCAACTAACAGCACCGCTGCTGGCGGTTGCCGCAGCAGAGCACACATTGCCATGCAGCTGTTACACTGCCTACAAACCAGAGAGCTCTAGCTTCACCGCCCCATCGCTGCTTCCTCCCAAATCCCCCAAGGCTACGACACATCCAAAGCACCGTGGATGTGTTGGAGGAGAAATGGAGAGGCACACAGAGCTGGGGAACCTCGTCCAGAACTCTGGCTCTACTGGTCGGCATGCAGTGACTCTCTCTTAACTTTGTCAATAGAATCACAGCACTGAAACAGAGAATCAGAGAACCATCCTGGCTGGAAAGGACCTCCAGGATCATCAAGTCCAGCCCTCATCCCAACACCTTCCTAACCCCTACACCATGGCCTCTAATGCTCTAGCTACTCAGTTTTTAAACACCTCCAGGGATGGGGACTCCACCACCTCCCTGGGCAGCCTGGCCCAGTGCCCAACCACTCTCTCAGCAAAGAACTTCTTCCCAAGATCCAATCTAAAGCTCCCTTGATTCAACTTCAGGAGATTTCCTCTTGTCCCATCATTAGTAACTTGGGAGCAGAGACCAGCACCAGCCTCACTACAACCTCCTTTCAGGGAGCTGTAGAGAGCCATAAGGTCTCCTCTCAGTCTGCTCTTCTCTAGCCTGGATCCATCCTCCTGACACCCCACCCTTCACATTTCTAGACATTGATGAGGTCACCCCTGAGTCTCCTTCTTTTCCAAGCTCAAGAGACCCAACTCCCTCAGCCTTTCCTCTTAAGGGAGGTGTTCTACTCCCTTTATAAGGTCATCAACCCAACCACAAACACAACACTGCCTGGTCACCACTGAATGAAGTCACCAGATCCATTGCTCTTCCTTGAACACACTCCCACACCTCAATGTCCTTCTTGTACTGAAGGCCCCCAAAGTGAACATAGTCCTGGAGGTGAGGCCTCAGCAGTGCTGAGTAGAGGGGAACAATCCCTACTCCTGTCAGCCACACTATTTCTGACACAAGCCAGAGGTCGGCCTGCTTGGCCACCTGGCTCTTAGACAGCTAGCTGTTGACCAGTGCTCCCAGGTCCTTTTCTACCAGGAAGTCTCCCAGCCTGTCATAGGGGTTTTATGACCGAAGTCCAGAACTTGGCAGAAGCTCACACATCTGATGTTGAGCAGCACCTGGCAGAAGCTCACACATCTGACGTTGACCAATGAATCCAGCCTGTCCAGATCCCTCTGTAGAACCTCCCTACTTCCAAGCAGATCAACACATCCATCTAACTTGGTGCAAACTCACTGAGGGTGCACTCTACCCCCTCATTTAGCTCCATTCACCACCGGTCCTCGGGCTCAGCCACCCAGCCGATGGTTTTACCCGGCGGACACCTAGGCAGCTAATGTGAATTTGTTTAGAGAATCTTGTTAAGATTCTGATCAGTACTTGTTGAAGCATGCTGAGAAGACCCTCAAAAGCTTCAGGAATAATAAATTCATGAAACTTTATGCTACAGTCTAGAGTGAGAAGTAAGTTACTCGTTCCGTATGACAACCACTGTCAATCACTCTGGAGAAGCACATTATAATGAACAACTAGTCATAACAGGAAACAATGAAGAATCAATTAGGCAGCATAAACACTGACATGACGCTCTTAAGTCTTAAAAAACTTGGGTTCTCCAGGCTCTCAGAACTGACAGTATAGATTTATGTAGGATATCAGTGCAAAAGTGCCACTTAGACCCGCTGAAGATAGAGAAAGAGTGGAAGGTAGTTCCCTCAAGTTTTAAAAGTTTAAAAAGACAAGTTAATAAACATTTCTATCCACTACACATCACAACTAGAGGGACTTTGAAGGGCTGGAGAGGGGACAGAGGCAGCTACCAAGCTAGGAAAGGGTCTGAAACCTTGTGGTGTGAGAAACAGCTGAGAGATTTGGGGCTGTTTAGCCTGGAGAAGAGGACATTGAGGGGAGATCTTCTTGCTCTTTACAACTGCTTGAAAGGAGGTTGTAGAGAGGCAGGGGTTGGTCTGCTCTCCCTAGTGGCCAGTGATAGGATGAGGGGAAAACACCTCAAGCTGCACCAGGGGAGGTTCAGGTTGGATGTCAGGAGGAATTTCTTTCCTGGAAGGGTTGTCAGGCACTGGACCAGCTGCCCAGGGAGGGGGTTGAGTCCCCATCCCTGGAGGTGTTGAAGAGAAGGGTAGATGTTGTGCGGGGGGACAGGGTTTAGTGGTGCTGACAGGGCTGGGAAAAGGTTGGACTTGACGATCTTGAAGGTCTCCTGCAGCTGAAAGTGTTCTATGATTCTAAGATTTTCTGAAGAAGCTCCTCACCTACTGACCCCAATGGGAACCCTTCCCAGTTTTAGATACTGCTGCTCTCATTCTTTGTTAAACCACAAAAAACAGATGTGGAAAAACCCAACAGGCCCCAGACAAAATACAGCCACAGCTGCTTCTCAAACCACTGCATTTCCTAAACCGAAGCAAAGAGGCCAGGCTTAAATTTCCTGTATTTTGTAGTCTGGTGTGTTCTTGTAACACAATAATCATCATGAAAAAGCTCAAACTAGAGATGAGAAAAGAGTTAACTCTTCTCAGAGCACGTGTATTTGAAAAAGGAGAAGTTAATTCTTACTGGTTACAGAATCACATAGCAGTAGGGATTGGAAGGGACCTTGAAAGATCATCCAGTCCAATCCACCTGGCAGAGCAGGATCACCTAGACCAAGGCAGTCAAGTTCACTACAGGTAGAAAACTATGTCATAGAATCATTAGGGATTAGAAGGGACCTCAAAAGATCATCAAGTCCAATCCCCCTGCCACAGCAGGATCACCTAGACCAAGCTGCACAGGAATGATTTGGAGGAAGCCAGTTTAGCACTAAACATGTTGGCAATTAACAAGACAATATGTAGATCCAATGATTAAAAGAATAAAGCCATTAAGGGGACAGAGATTATTTTATAACGCACAGACTCTGAGCAACAAAGGGATGAATGATGGCTTAAGGAGAGAGTGAAACACACAAAACCTGTTACCTTTCATTACAAACTACTCCAGCTAGTGCCAACAAGCACTATGCACGTGAACTAGCAGGGACATCGGCACGGGATGATCTACAGAACATAAAAGGCTCAGACAGCATTAGGTGAATTAACTTGAATCTTAGCCAGCATCAACTGTGAGCTGAAAGCAAAAACACCCAGTCAGAGAGAACTTGGGATCTCTCTTGCTGCTCAAGAGGGTGAATTCAGGAAGCTGAAGCCAGCTGAAGCCAAACTGGCAAACCTCAAGAAACGTAACGTAGCTGCTGTGAGAGAGAAAATGCGTTTTGAGAAGGAGAGGCAGATGAAAGGGGCTACTGTGGCAGGGGGATTGGACCAGATGATCACAAAACATTAGGGATTGGAAGGGGACCTTGAAAGATCATCTAGTCCAGTCCCCCCACCATAGCAGAATCACCTAGACCAAGTCACACAGGAACACATCCAGGTGGGTTTTAAGCATCTCCAGAGAAGGAGACTGCACAAATCCCCTGGGCAGACCCTTCAAGGGCTCTGTCACCCTCACTGGGAAGAAGTTCCTTCTCATACTGATGTGGAATCTTCTCTGTTCCACCTCACACCCACTGCCCCTCGTCCTATCACTAGATGCCCCTGAGCAGAGCCTAGCTCCATCCTCCTGACACCCACCCTTCACATATTTTGACAAAATGAAGATCTCAAAGACCACACAGAAGACTCAGAAGCAAGTTCCTTTAAGACAAATAGTCACTGGGGAGACTCCATCCTCCTGACACCCACCCTTCACGTATTTATAAGCATTAATGAGGTCACCACAGGCTGCATAAGACATTCACCTGGTTGCAGACAAAACAGCAGAGCTCCAGCTTGTACATACAGCACAATTCCAAAAGCCTTCAACGTTTGGCCATTCCGCTCCACTTCGGGTCAAGGGGACCTCTATCAAAATCAAGTGATTCTGAAAACAAAGCAGCTCCTGCTTTGCACAAAGTCTTTGGTTTTATGTGAAGGTTTACCTTGGTTCTGGGATGTCAGTAAAAACTTGTTTGCATGTTAACCACACGAGGAAGAAGTTACAGCAGGCACTGCAGTTACTTAGGTGCTTGAATTTATGCTGGCACTTAAGTTTATGCAGGATCAGGGCCTTGTACTTTACAACAGGACATAACTCATTCCACACCTTAGACAGTCAGAGGGAAAACAGCTGCGAGCAAGTGCAGGCTTGGAGTTCTGAGCGTGAAGTCCACAAATTCAAAGTCACATGTGGTTCCCACAGCATCAATTACTCTCTCCGCTGGCACACGTGTTTGTGCCTAGAAATTGATGCCCTGAAGTGCGTGTAAAACATTAGCAGCTGATGTTCCCCACAGCTGCTGTAACTCCAAAGTTCTTGGCTTCTGTGCATTTAAATTACCAGTCACAACAACGCACCAAAGCCTTTCCTTGTGCTGAAAGTCAGTTCTAGGTACTTCTCTTTACAGCACATAGCAAAGGCACTTCTGTGAATTCTATGCGAATCACAGAATTTATGTGAATCACAGAATCATAGAATCATTAGGGATTGGAAGGGACCTCAAAAGATCATCTAGTCCAATCCCCCTGCCACAGCAGGATCACCTAGACCAAGTCACACAGTCAGTCTGGGTTAGAAGGGACCACAGGATCATCCAGTTCCAACTCCCCTGCGGGCTGCTGTGGCACTTAACCATAGAATCATCAGGGATTGGAAGGGACCTTAAAAGATCATCTAGTCCAACCCCCTGCCACAGCAGGATCCCCCAGACCAAGTCAATACCAAGGTCTAGCTGCTGTGGTGGTGTCAGGTCACAGGCTGGGCTGGCTGAGCTCAGAGGTCTTTTCCAGCCTCAGTGATTCTGTGAGTGCAAAGAAATGCTACAAGAACCAGTGACTGGGAACTGAATTTTCAAAACTGCAAGACAGAAGCAGGACACAAGCTTTGAGCAGAGAAAGTAATTGAGCGTGAAATAACCAGCAGGAATCACCACCAATTTTCTGCCTTCGTACATTGTAAAATGAAGAACAAAAAAAATCCCATGGCCTCTGTCACACAGGGGAGTGCAATGGGTTTGCTTGGTTAGACTAGGCATCCCCTTTAAACTGGTGATATTGGTGAAGGACTTGAAGCACTATCAGAGCCGAAGAACGTGCATCCCATAGCTCAGTGACCTCCACTGCACCTTAGCTCCTGTCTGGAACATCAGCCATCTGAAACTTCAAAGGCAATTCAGAGGTTTAGGGCCACCTCTGAACTGTCTACCACGTTCCACTAGCCAAAGCCAAACTCTGCATTTATGTCCTGCCACATCTCACGGCATCAAATAGCCAGGTGTTGTTTCAAAACCCTATTAAATCATACAAACCTTATGTTTTAATATTATTGGCTGCAACCAAAGAAAGAAGCAATATAAATGGTAATGAGAAGATGTCTGTCTCGATTTAAAAGCCAGACTAATCCCCTAATCCTAATAAACACAAATATTAGGCTCTCCACAATTACACTCTAACACTGGCCAGATGGTGTCTGTCGGTCTGTGGGAAACAAGAGGAACAAGGGGCTTTACAAGCTGCATTCACGGAATCACAGGACATCAGGGATTGGAAGGGACCTCGGAAGAACATCCAGTCCAATCCCACTGACACAGCAGGAGCACCCAGACCAAGTCACACAGGAACATGTCCAGGTGGGTTTTAAAAGTCTCCAGAGGAGGAGACTCCACAAACCCCCTGGGCAGCCCCTTCCAGAGCTCTGTTCCTCTTCATACTGACGTGGAAGCTCACATCCACGGCCCCTTGTCCTATCATTAGATGCCACTGAGCAGAGCCTGCCTCAAATCAGAGTCCAAATCTGAGAGACACCCACAAGTGGAAGTGTTGAAAGAGTGACTGAACTGACCAAGTAGCACCTGTTACTTCTACAATGATTCTGTTTTCTTTTAAAAGAGCAATTATCACAACACAGTGGCCAGTACATACTCCAGTACTGCAGAAGGTAGAAAAGGGTCAAGTTTGGGTCTCAAGAGATTAAAAGGGAAGTGTCTGCCCTCCCTACTCCACTCCTCCTATCCTCCCTTGTTGACTTCCACCTTTTCCTTTGCTTCTCTCCATCTGGGACTATTGGGAGCTGCGTGGCTGCCACTGAGAGAGACTGTTTCTCCTAAAGGTGAAGAGAATTTATGGTGAGGGGGAGGATTTGCCTGGACCTGGAGGGACTGTGAGAATTCTGAACCTTAAAGGTTTATGAGGATCCAGACTGAAGTTAGACAACCACCGTTATTTCACAGAAAAGCAAGAACTGCCTACAAATTGATGCTTTGGGCAGTTCTAGCTCAGTAAAATATCTCGTGGCCTTTCCTAGCCTATCCAAACTCTGACTCAATTGTTTCATGGCCTGCAGATTCGTCAGTGGGTTTGTTAAACCCTCCATCTGTGTTTGATGCTTTGGCTAAAACCTCAGTGAGGGTGACAGAGCACTGGAAGGGGCTGCCCAGGGGGGCTGTGGAGTCTCCTTCTCTGGAGACATTTAAAACCCACCTGGATGTGTTCCTGTGTGACTTGGTCTGGGTGATCCTGCTGTGGCAGGGGGATTGGACTGGATGATCTTTCAAGGTCTCTTCCAGTCCCTAATGTGCTGTGATTCTGTGAAGTGTTTGCTGTGAGGATCAGGCCCTCCACCACTGCATACAAGATCTAACCTAAACAAACTCCCTTGCTGTCCATCCCCAAGTGTCTGTCTTGTCATGTTTTAATTGAACCACAACCTATCAAGAGAGGAAGCAGACATTTCACCACCTTTTTGCTAGATAAACAAGCAGGCAATTGCCACCAGCATCCATGGCTGAGTTCCACAGATCCTACAGAGTGGCCAGATGTCAGCTCCACCACTGGTGGCTGCACACTGCCATGCAAGTTGGCATGGACACACAACAACTTCTTCAGAGCTGCTGTTCACTGGACCTTTCTGCTGAAAACTAATGGTTCCTAGGCCTATAGGAATCATCAGGTTAGGAATCATCAGAGAAGGAAAGAGACAGAAAGTGAGAGAGAGAGAGATGTAGCACTTGGCACTCTCACGCTGTAGGTATTAAGGATAGCAAACGCGATCCAGACACGTACCCTAATTACTACCTGAGATGTGAGAAGTCTAGAACAAATCTTCCCTCAGTCTGTGTAACAGATGTATGACAAGAAAACCCAGCATCCAGATGACAAACCCATGTACCTGCCTCATGAGGACTGCTTTGGTCATGCAGCCTCCTCCATTCATGTGAACAAACACACAGACCGTCAACCCACTCAGAGTCCTCCATCTCTTCTCCTGAAGTGGATTTCTTGTCCCAAAGAATGCCAACAAAGCGCTTGAAACTGTTCTCTGGTTCTATATTCTGATCTAATAATTCATAACCCAAATGGTAACTAATCAGGGCTTTTATTTTTAGGAGAACAGATGCAGAGCTGCTTTAGAAACACAACTGAAAATTCAGTGTAATGACTTTTGTGATCCAGAACTCAGGAGACTGAGACAGTTGGGACTGCCAGTACTGTCAATTACATTTTCCCTAGTTGGAGACACTGTCAGTCAGATAAAGTTCTAACCAACCTTACTATTATTATAATTATACTATTATCATTATACTACCATTATTATACTATTTTTATTATACTATTACTATTATACTACTATTATTATACAATTTTATTATACTATTACTATTATACTATTGTAATTATCCTAGTATACTATTGTTATACTATCATTATACTATTGTAATTATACTATTATACTATTGTTATTATACTATTATCATTATACTACTGCTATTAGTATTATTATACTGTCATTATAATACTATTGTTATTATACTATTAGTATTATACTACCATAAGTATACTATCTTTATTATTATACTATTAAACATGGTTAAAAGTTTGAGGATTACATCCATTCTTTTCTCTGGTTTTCTGATTTTACTATAGGTTTTCTTATTTTACAGACTAAGTACTGAGGGGTGACCCCATGAATGTTGACAAATATGTGAAGGGTGGGTGTCAGGAGGATGGAGCCAGGCTCTGCTCAGTGGCATCTAATGATAGGACAAGGGGCAGTGGGTGTGAGCTGGAACACAGCAGGTTCCACATCAGTGTGAGAAGGACCTTCTTCCCAGTGAGGGTGACAAGAGCCCTGGAACAGGCTGCCCAGGGGGTTTGTGGAGTCTCCTTCTCTGGAGATGTTTAAGACCCGCCTGGACATGCTCCTGTGCAGTTTGGTCTAGGTGATCCTGCTGTGGCAGGGGGATTGGACTGGATGATCTTTCGAGGCCCCTTCCAATCCCTAATGCTCTGTGTTTCTGTGTAAAGATAAGGATTTTCTCTTCACACACAGATACAACCTTTATTCTTCTGATACTGAAAATGGGGATGTAATAAAACTTTCTACACCAAATGCATTCATGACAGTCATGTATCACCATGTCTTGCATTTCTGTATCCCCATTTAAAAAAAAAACTCAATTAAAAGAAAAACTCTTTAAATCGCCAGAGATAACATTTATCAGCTGAGGGCTAGAACTCTCCAAGAAGCCTGAAGCTCAGTTAAATATCCATCTTCTTATAATTAATCAGTTTTCTTATTTAAAGGAAGAAAAAATATCTACAAAATGGAAAGACTGGCTAAGACTTGGAGAATAATTACTGTTGAAGGTCAAAGATTTTCAAGCAGTCATTAAAGAAATGGATGGGACTGGTCTGAAACACTGAATTTTCTGATGAATTTGAAGAAAATTGAGAGGTCACTTTGATTTATGCAGTACATGTATCTTGGTGTCCTCTCTTCATTGCTTCCTGGAAGAGGCTGCCCAGGGTGGGTTGTGGAGTCTCCTTCTCTGGAGATGGTTAAAACCCACCTGGATGTGTTCCTGTGTGACTTGGTCTGGGTGATCCTGCTGTGGCAGGGGGATTGGAGTGGATGATCTCCTGAGGTCCCTTCAAGTCCCTAATGATTCTATGAAATTGGTAAGTCAGTCCCTTCCAGAGGTTTGACAGTCATTTGGTGCCACAGATCCCACAATTAACAACAGAGCTAGATTTTTACAGATGCTGGCTTACAAAAACCCTACTTGGAAATGCACAGGTATCAGTCATCTCTCTCTACAACCTGCTGTCTCACCACAGGTCTAGTTTTGGCTTCAGCATCGTGCAAAAAGACCCAGAAGAAAGCTGGCAGGGTTCTGTGGGAAGGAGAAGGATCCTGTGCCAGGCTCTGCACTGAAGGAGATGTGTTTCACGTCCCAGTGTGCGGCTGGCAGGGAGAATCCCCACAATAAACCAGATCTCAAGCAAGGAGTAGACTCTATCCTTCCATTTCATATAGAGGACACTCAGGATTGTCTCCTCCCTGCACACAGTACCTCCCCACTTGGAGCTGTGGCATGGCATAGACACTGTTCTGCTTGCCTCTTATCAAGCCCAAAGTCCTTACTGGTCCTCAGGCAACGTGCCCATCTGCTCCTGGTAAACGTGTGCCCCACACCTCTTGTCTACAATTCAAACAACCCAGAATTCAAAGGAAAACCCTACATTCAGGAAGAAACATTTTTCCCTTCTCATCTCCTCCTGTTGTACAATGTGCTTCAGATTGTGATGATCTGTTTAAACCTCCATCGCTCAAAGAGGTTGTTTGGTCACTGCAGGAAAATGAACCTGTCTGGAGGTACCTCATTTGTAACAGGTCACAGAATCACAGAACAGTAGGGATTGGAAGGGACCTCAACAGATCATCTAATCTAACCCCCACCACAGCAGGATCACCAAGATCAACATGTCCAGGAAGGTTTTAAATGTCCTCAGAGAAGGAGACTCCACAACCCACCCTGCACAGCCCCTTCCAGTGCTCTGTCACCCTCACTGGGAAGAAGGTCCTTCTCACATTGATGTGGAACCTCCTCTGTTCCAGCTCACACCCACTGCCCCTTGTCCATCTCCTCCATTCTCTGAGTTGGGCATGCAGTATATGTTTAGTGGTTTCTGTACCCTCCGAGTCCAACACTGGGTAATTCTGGTGATTCTCTGTGCTGGTCAAGTTTGGAATCACAGAATCATTAGGGATTGGACTGATAATTTCAGTAAACTTTGACTTTCACACAGATCTGAGTAAGAGTCCTTAATTCAACCTGCTGTGGCAGGGGGACTGGACTAGATGATCTTTCGAGGTCCCTTGCAATCCCTCATGTTCTGTGACTCTGTGAATCCATGAAGCTGACTCACTCCCTTCTCTTCAGATCAGGACCCGACAAGAGTTAATGACCATAGAAGGAGGAGTCACAAGGCAGTGTCAGGGAGTCCAGTCAGTGGGGTTTTCAGGTGAAGCACGACCAGGAACTTTGTTGACTACAAGGCATAGGGAAGCAACAGCTGTGCACAACAGACAGCCCAGAGGAGCCGGTGAAGAGACAGCGACGGAACGTTGGATTCAGCTAAGCATCCTGTCAGGCCTGGTTTGTACCTGGATGGGAGACACTCTGGGTGCACCAGGGTGCTGTAGGCTCACCCTGCTCCAGCAAGTGGGGTTGGACTTGGATCATCTTCCCGTGACTTCCATGATTTCTCTAGACAGCAGTGACATGTCAGGGTGGAAAGGAACTCTTGAGCCATACTGAACCTTGTCTGCTCCCACTGGGGGGGAAGGCAACACTCTTCACTTCTAGCTCTGTGGGTTTTTTCCACAGAACATGCCGTAATGGGGTTTGGTTTTGTGTCTCCAAAATGAACTTGTTTTTCTAGCAAAAATCAATTTTTAAGAGGAAGCAAATGCGATTATTTGTGTGTTTTTTTCTTTAAAAAACACAGAAAATTAATGATGTGTAAGTGCAGAGAAACTAGCAGTGGTTAAGATTTTCTGATCACATCATCATTGGTGCTGAACAAGGAACATAAAGACTATTAGAGAATTACTAGAACAGCAGCCCTTCTTTCTGCTGGCAGCACTGCAAATATACCCCCAGGAATTCAGTGATAAAACAGAGAAAATTGAACATGTGAGACAGAGAGCTCCAGTGAAATGAAGCATGAAAAAGAAGTGCAACACAAAAGGCTTAAAAGGGCTCAAGGTGTGAAAACAATCAGGAAGGAGTAAGAATGTGAGGTGTGAGCCGGTGCAAGTGCAAGATGAAAACAGGAACAGCAGTGAGGCTGGAAGTGACAGAGGGTAATGGAACATGAACGTGAAACAAAACACCCAGGGTACAGAACCACAGAATCACTGAGGCTGAAAAAGACCTCTAAGATAAAGCCCAGCCTATGACCTGACACCACCTCATCAGCCAGACCAGGGCACTAAGGGATACAGCCAGGCTGGCCCTAAACACATCCAGGGATGGCAACTCTATCACTGCCCTGGGCAGTCCAGTCCAGGCTCTAACCACCCTTTCCCTGAGGAAGGGCTTCCTGACATCCAATCTAACCCTTCCCTGGTGCAGCTTCAGGCTCTACCCTCTCATCCTGTCACTAACGACCAGGGAGAAGAACCCGACCCCCACCTGACTGCAGCCTCCCTTTGGGGAGTTGGAGCGAGGGAGAAGGTCCCGCCTGAGTCTCCTCTTCTCCAGGCTGAACACCCTCAACTCCTGCAGCCCTCCTCACCAGACTTTCTGACCAGTCCTTCCCCCTGTGGACGCATAAGGAGGACCCGTGCCCACTACAGAGGGGTAATCACTTCCCTACAAGTTCAAATGCTCGGAAGAAAACACAACGCGTGCAAAAGCCATGGAAGATGGGTCTAGGCTTTGGGGCCACTTGACAGAATAAGCACCAAAATATCTGGAAACCATTTCAGATGACATGTGCCCCATATCTGATAAATGCAAGTTGGGACACACACCACAATGGAAGAAGAAACTACACATTCCTCTATGGGAAAGATCCAGGTAGCCACAGCACATTCACTCAGTGGGACTGAGCAGGGCTTGGGCTTGCTGCACAGGAAGATCACAGCCACTTGCTACCAATCTCACAGCATTTTTTACAGGACTGAAGCTATTTGTTCCTGCATGTTGGTCAAATACAACCATGACAGCTGTAGCATCTTCACAGTTCCTCCTTGTCTAAGAGCGTGTAACAGTGGCAACATCTCACACCCCAGCTTTTCCTCTTGAACAAAGCTTCCAAGGGACTTTTCATAGACTCACAGAACATTATGGAGTGGAAGGGACTTTGAAAGATCATCTAGCCCAGTCCCCCTTTCACAGCAGGATCACCTAGACCAAGTCACACAGGAACACATCCAGGCTGGTTTTAAGTGTCTGCAGAGAAGGAGACTCCACAACCCACCCTGGGCAGCTGGTTCCAGTTCCCAGTTCCTCACTGGGAAGAAGTTCCTTCTCCTACTGATGTGGAACCTCCTATGTTCCAGCTCACATCTGTTGTCACTTGTCCTATCATCAGATGCCACCAGGCATCCATCCTCCTGACACCCACCCTTCACATATTTATCAACATTAATGAGGTCACCCCTCCATCTCCTTTTCTCCAAGCTCAAGAGACCCAGCTCCCTCAGCCTTTTCCTCATAAGGGAGGTCTTCCACTCCCTTCATCATCCTTGTGGCTCTGCCCTGGTGTTCTACTCCCTCCATCATCCCCGTGGCTCTGCCCTGGTGTTCTACTCCCTTCACCATCCCTGTGGCTCTGCACTGGACTCTCTCCAACAGTTTAACATTAGATAGTGATGGACACTACCTCCTCATAAACAAAATCCAACTCACTGGGAGCTACGAGGTTCTCAGCATCACACAGGATGCAGTCTGTGTTCTGCAGAAAGCTTCAGGACAGGAAGTACTGTAGGAGAAACATCAATGCACCAGGCAAAGAAGCAGCAGGTGGATCAGAGCCTTTTCACTACATCCTGTGTGTGTCTTTACCAACTGCATCCCTGAACCACCCACTTTGAAAGAAACCCACTCTCCCACGCACGTGCTTTGAGTAGTTCAGGTTACACAGAGACTGTCACTCAAAAGAAGACTTACAAGCAGCGCTCCTGAAGCTTAGCAGCGTACCTTTCTCTCCCCATTAGCACTTCTCTTCCTGTCTTTAAAAAGACTGCTGCGACTCATTAGTCCCCTAGACTCACCTGATAATAACAATAATATTACCCAGCCTATGCGGTGGGTTCCATCAGTAGATCAAAAAGCACTTAGTCCAAGAGCCAAGTGTCATTACCTCATCAAGTAGGACCCACTAAATAATCAGCTCTGCTGCTGCTTTAATCCTTAAAGATGGTGTTTTAAAACCATGAAGAAGCCAAAACATAATCTCCAAATAATACACCTTCTCTAGTAAAGAAGATTATTGCCTGTTCAGCGGAACCCAAGAGAGCTCCATGGAGCAAATAGGGAATGCATTTGCAAAGACACCACACAGGATTAGAAGGGACCTTTGCAGTTATTGAGCTAAGGCCTGGGTGTCCCACGCTGATCTATCACATAAGCCCTTCCTTAAACAGCTCGAGTTTTGCCTTAGAATCACCGAGAGCTTTTTGCCTTTCGTTAATCCCACCGAGAGGCTGTGCCAGAAATGCACTGATCGGATGAGCAGATATTTGCCTCCCATCTCCATCCTAAATGTGCTGTTGAACTGACAAGAAACGTTTGTCTTGGTCTTAGCGGTATCTGCTAATCTGAAAAGCTCTGCCTTGCCTCTGGTATCTAGAAAGCTCTCAATTAGTTAAAGCTGCAGTACAAAGCCAAGTTGGGTAGAGCCCTGGGCAACCTGGTCTAGTGAAGGTGCCCCGGCCTACACAAGGGAGTTGGAACTACAAGATCTTTAAGGTCCCTTCCAACTCCGGCCATTCTATGAGTTTATGACTTCCCTGAGGGGTTGCAGAGTCTCCTTCTCTGAAGACATTTAAGACTTACCTGGACGTGTTCCTGTGCAACTTGACCTAGCTGATCCTGCTGTGGCAGGGGGATTGGACTGGATGATCTTTCGAGGTCCCTTGCAATCCCTAATGTTCTGTGATTCTCTGACTGTCCAGTTCTAATAACTAATAGCAATGTCTGCCAAATCTTGCCCGTGACTACTAACATACAAATACATTAACTACTAAATTCCAGCACCAAATCTAGCCAGTAATATTCATTAAATGACCAAGATCTAGTTCCAGAGCACTGCCAATCAACTAAAATCCCACTACAGAGTAGGAAGATTACTCCTTCCCAATGTGCCTGACTTTACATTTACAAGCCCCCAACTTAATTTGTCATGTACTGTCATCTTTAAAAAGATCTTGTGATGGAAATTCTATGTGGAGGTCACAGAATGCCCAGGGGTTGGAAGGGACCTTAAAGATCATCTAGTTCCAACCTCCTTGCATAGGCAGGGACACCTTCACTGGAGCAGCTTACTCAGGGCCCCAGCCAACCTGCCCTTCAACACTGCCAGGGATGGAGCAGCCACAACTGCCTTGGGCAGCCTGTTCCAGCATCTCACCATCCTCACAGCAAACAATTGGTTCCTCGTGTCCAACCTCAATCTCCCCTTTTCAAGTTGGGAACCCTTTTTCTCTTGTCCTTTCATGCTGCATCCATGTCAAAAGCCCTTCCCTAGACTTCTTGTAGCCCCCTTCCTTCAGCTATTGGAAAGCTGCTGGAAGGACACCCGGGAGCCTCCTCTTCTCCAGGCTGAACAACCCCAACTTGCTCAGCCTGTTCTCAGAGGGGAGCTGCTCCAGCCCTTAGCTCCTTTGAGTTGCTCTCCTCTGGATTCATTCCAGGAGTTCTCATGTGGAAATTCCACAGGCCCTGTTCAACTACTGGGACACTTCATACTCCTTATGTTTCGAGCTGTTTTCTCCTGTCAAACCCTACCTAAATCTCCCTTGGCTGCAATTTAAGGCTGTAACTTGTTATGTTCAGATCAAATCCACTTCTGTATGCGATGAAAAGACTAGTTGGCTGGCAGCACTGAATACAAATGTGCACTCCTCACCTTCCTGAGAATTTCCCTATTTATCAACCGTTTTTCTCTTTAAACAGCCAGGAAAGAGGGTTGTGCTTTCACCATGTGCTTCAGGACACTAACTGAAATACATTTCTGTCTCAATGAACATCTTCAGACAGGCTTGAAACATCTCTCACTACCACATTTGTGAAGTTCTGAAGTTCCTTTAAGCCTATTTTTGCTATCTAAAGACACAAAGAACTCCTCACATACTTCTTCCTCCTATATCCTTGACGACACCTAACAGACTCACAGAATTACTAAGGCTAGAAAAGCCCTCTGAGATCCTCCAGCCTAGCACAGGACCTGCCACCACCACAGCAGCCAGACCAGGGCACTAATCCTTCAACACCTCCAGGGATGGCAACTCTACCACTGCCCTAGGTAGTCCAGTCCAGGCTCTGATCACTCTTTCTGTGAGGAAGGGCTTCCTAACATCCAACCTAACCCTTCCCTGGGGCAGCTTCAGTCCCTGCCCTCTTGACCTGTCACTAGTTGCCCGGGAGAAGAGCCCGACCCCCACCTGACTACAACCTCCCTTCAGGGAGCTGGGGAGAGGGAGAAGGTCCTGTTCAGCCTCCTCTACTCCAGGCTAAACACCACCAGCTCCCTCAGCCTCTCCCTCCAGTCCCTTCCCCAGCCTCACTTCTCCTCCAGACCCACTCCAGCCCCTCCATCTATTTCGTGTAGATAACATTCTGCTGTTTCATTTGCTGACAAACAATCAGCAGTGGTTTTGCCTATGTTCTGGATTCTCACATGTTTATCCTCAACCATCCATCTTTAAACACTGTCAGTGTTTGAACTGAAGTTCAGTCATTTAGCTGTTTAATTTAGTTCAGTTTTAGCATTCAGAGCTGTACCTGTCCTTCTATATATGCACAGAAAACAATTACCCAGAACTTAAGTGCTCTAATTACTTCTTAAGTTGGATATTTTATGATGCATTGCAACTGTTGATTAGAGAACACAGGCAGAATATAAATTCTTTAACGAGGTTCAGTCATTGTCTCTCAGTTATTTTAATCTTCATACTATTTTTAACTACATAAGCACCAGTTGTCTTATTGGGGGGTTTATGATAGGAAGCTGCTGCACTTGAGCTAGACTGATAACAGAAAGCTGCTGGGAGATATAGAGAGAGTCAAATTAACCTTGCACCACCCACCACCACCAAATACACCTCAGACACAGCATCACTCGTTTTCCTCTTCAATTTACTGCTCATTCAGTGTTGTATTTGCTCCTGAGAGAACAAAATAGGCAGGTTTTCCCTTCTCTTTGAATGGAGCAAACCCTCCCTTCAGCTGAAACCAAGACAACGACATTGACTCAGTTAAACCAACAAATTACTCATAACTACCAAACAACAATCATAGAATCATTAGGGATTGGAAGGAACCTCGAAAGATCATCTACAGACTGTCTTCTTCCTCTTCAGTTTGCCCAGCAGCTCCCTGTTTAACAATAATCCACTTGCAAGTTCAACTGGTAGCTTTTCTGTCTGAAATGTGTTCTGAACAGAAGTTTCCTGTAATTTCAAACCATCAAAGTCTAAAGGAATAATTTGGAATGAGTAACAACACGATTCCATGGTGCTGAATCCTTTCATACGTACACGATGCTCAAGCACAACAGTGAGGTTAGTGTGAGGCACAATAATCCCAGAATCATCAGGGATTGGAAGGGACCCTGAAAGGTTGTGTAAATGATGCTCTCCTGGTGGAGCTCAGATAACTCCTCAAGATAACACTTGCTCTTTCCAATATGAAGCCACTATTTTACATCCTATCCCACTACTTGCAGGTAACTTCTTTTCCTGTATCTGACTCCCTGGGACAGTAACACCTCAGCATGGTTCTTTTCTCACCCTTGTTCACTGGAAGGGGCTGCCCAGGGGGGTTGTGGAGTCTCCTTCTCTGGAGACATTTCAAACCCACCTGGATGTGTTCCTGTGCGACTGGATCTAGGGGATCCTGCTGTGGCAGAAGGATTGGACTGGATGATCTTTAGAGGTCCCTTCCATTCCCTAATGTTCTGTGATGCTGTGATTCACTAGTTGCTCCTACCCTAGTTACACCCTCACATCTGCAGTAGTCACTACTTAATAGAATTTCTGAGAATACCACTAAAAACACAACTTCCAAGAATTACAAGTCATTTTGTGATTCCTACTGCTGCACAATGAAAATTGGCATCTTTTAAGAAGCATCACCTGCACTTACAACAAATAATCTTTCCACTAGTTGAATCATATAATAGTTCTGGCTGGAAGACACTTTCAAGATCATCAAGTCCAACCTTTTCCCAGCCCTGTCAGCACCACTAAACCCTGTCCCCCAACACAACATCAACCCTTCTCTTCAAAACCTCCAGGGATGAGGACTCAGCCCCCTCCCTAGGCATCTGGTCCAGTGCCTGACAGCCCTCCCAGGAAAGAAATTCCTCCTGACAGCCAACCTGAACCTCCCCTGGTGCAGCTTAAAGCCATATCCCCTCCTCCTATCACTGGCCACTAGGGAGAACAGACCAACCCCCACCTGTCTACAACCTCCTTTCAAATAGTTGTAGAGAGCAAGAAGATCTCCCCTCCCTCTCCTCTTCTCCAGGCTAAACAGCCCCAGACCCCTCAGCTGTCCTCATAAGACACAAGTTCCAAATCCTTTCCTAGCTTGGTAGCCACCTCTGTCCCCTCACCAGCCCTTCAATGTCCCTCTGAGCAGAGTCTCACAGGTCCATCAGTGATTGGAAGGGACCTCAAAAGCTCATCTACTGCAATCCCCCAATATTCCACCACAGCTCCTGGAACAACTACATCACTCCTGTGCAGCCAAACTGCAATTAGCACAGAAACAACCCCTGTTCAGAAATGGTTCCCACTTCCCTGCAACTGCTGTGCAGTTACACTATGACACAAGCATCAAGACTCTTACTCCTGATAAGTGGAATATTCCTAAGCCATTACCAAATAACACAGCGTCTTCCTCCCCCTTGTAATTTACTGCTGGATATGTCAGCTACACAAACATTGATTTAATGCTTTGGCAAACAAGCTGTTTACAAGGCCCATACCTTACCCTTAAAAACAAATAAAGGGGAGTTAAATCACAGAGTCACAGAACATTAGGGTTTGGAAGGGACCTCGAAAGATCATCCAGCCCAATCTCCCCCTCGTCCTATCACTAGATGACACTGAGAAGAACCTTGCTCCATCCTCTTGACATCCACCCTTCATGTATTTATAGACATTAATGAGGTCACCCCTCAGGGTCCTCTTCTCCAAGCTAAAGAGACCCAGCTTCTCCTCATCAGGGAGGTGCTCCACCTCCTTCATCATCCTCGTTCCTCTATGCTGGACTCCCTCCTGCAGCTGCATGTCCTTCTTGAACTGAGGGGGGGAAATTGGACACAATACTCCAGGTGTGGTCTCACCAGGGCAGAGTAGAGGGGGAGAAGAACCTCTCTTGATCTGCTAACCACCCCCCTTCTGATCCACCCCAGGATGCTGTTGGCCCTCTTGGCCACAAGAGCACACTGCTGGCTCACAGTCACCCTGCTGGCCACCAGGACCCCCAGGTCCCTCTCTCCTACCCTGCTCTCCAACAGGGCAGTCCCCAGCCTATACTGGTCCCTGGGGTTGTTCTTGCCCAGATGCAGTGTCTCATCCTCTTCCTTCCAGACCGTAGCCCAGTAGGCTGGAAGCACTTTATCCCCAAAAGAACCCCCGTGCTGTGCTTGGTTGCAGGTTGACAACATTATTCTACATCTGGCTCCCCTGAGAAACTTCCCCATGCAAAATAAATTATGATGCCAATTAAAAGAGAAACAGGACTAATTGTAGACATGTTGGGGGAGGGAGCTCTGCCCTCACTTCAGGGGTAGCAATTCCAGTGGGTAAGGAGCGACTTTTTCGAAGCTAATGTCATTTTGTCTTGATTTACTGGCCTGTTGTGTTTTCAGTCCCCGAGGTGGCGAAGCGGCTACTGACAGCAAAAAAGTAGTTCTTTATAAAAGGCCATTTTTAATGAAGCTCTTGTAAGGTTCTGTGAGTAGAAAACTCAGCCTACAGCTCATCCCCAGTGAGTAATGTAGACAGAGGACTTTCTGGAAGCTGAAAAAAATGCAGTTATGCAAGTCTTCCTGGGCTGTTTGAAATAAAGTGTGGCCATCAGATTGAGAGAGGGGATTCTTCCCCTCTGCTCTGCCCTTGTGAGACCTCACCTGGAGTCCTGTGCCCAGCTCTGAAGATGAAGGGGATGTGGACCTGTTTGAGTGTCCTGGAGAGGCAATGAAAATGATCCGAGGGCTCGCGTCTCTCACGAAGACAGGCTGAGGGAGTTGGGATTGTTTGGCTTGAGGAAGAGAAGGCTCTAGGGGGACCTCACAGAGGGGGCTACTGGAAAGTGGGGAGGGACATTTTATAAGGGCAGAGGGTGACAGGACAAGGAGTAACGGGTTTATACTGCAAGAGGAGAGATTTAGGCTGGAGACTAGGAAGAAGTTCTTCATTGTGAGGGGCTAGTGAGATGCTGGAACATGTTGCCTGCAGAAGCTATGGAAACTCCATCACTGGAAGCATTCAATGCCAGGCTGGATGGGGCTCTGAGCAACCTGATCTAGTGGGAGGTGTCCCTGCCTATGCAGGGGTGTGGTTGAAACTCTATGATCTTTAAGGTTCCTTCTAACTCTAACCTAAGGAGTTTCCTTCAGTGTTTTCGTGGCAAGTGCTATGCTAACGAATCAGCCTCATTGCTGTTCAGCCAACTGATGCACTGTCTGATAAACAAGGGTTATCTGACACGTACCCCATAAGCTGCCCCCCATAAATAGCTGGGATACACAAATGCCCAGTAACACCCATACAGCCAGTAAGGACTTGGCTGTCTCACTGCAGTTACCAGGTGACAGTTGTAGCATCACCTCAGAATAGAACTTCATTCCATTTAGGGCTTCTCTATGAGACAAGCTTGTACCTCTCTGAGAGGACACGGCCTTTCAAGCAGCTATTGATACGTCAACTAGCATAATATCCCCCATGACTGCTTTTATTGGTACATACATCATGTTGGAAGCCGTTTTAACTGAGCTGGCAAAAGCCATTTCCACCACAATAAAGCTATCTCCAGCAATGACATAGAGCTGTGTAATTGCACTGGTGTCATTTATGGACTTGTCTGTGTGGCATCCTTCTTGTCATGGAATGTTCTAGGCTGGAAGGGACCTCTAGAGATCACCCAGTCCAACCTCCCCACACAGGGACAACTCTACGTAGGTCAGGCTGCTCAGAGAATCATCAATCCTGACCTTAAATGACTGCAGGGATGGGGCCCTCACTACATCCCCAGGCAGCCCACTGCAGCCATCAACCACCCTCACATTGAAGAACTTCTAATATCCAGCCTAAACCTCTCCTTTCCCAGCTTTAACCCACTGCTCCTTGTCCTATCCACACAAATCCTCCTGAAAAGACCTTCCTCTGCCTTCATGTAGGCTCCCCTCAGGTCAAAAGAAGGTTACCCTGGAGCCACCTTTTCACCTCATTGAACAGCCCCAACTCTCTCAACCTGTCCTCACATGAGAGATGCTCCATCCCCTGAACATTTTAGCGGCCCTCCTCTAGACACACTCCAAATACATCTACATCCTTCTTATGCTGGGGGCTCCAGAACTGGACACAAACACTTCAGGTGAGGTCTCACCAGGGCAGAGAGAGACCAGTGTGCTCCACAGCCACAACGCACCACAAGTACAACCACACTTTGTAAGAGTCAGTGGAACTGAGGAGGTTGTGGAGTCTCCTTCACTGGAGATGTTTAAGACCCACCTGGATGTGTTCCTGCGTGACTTGGTGTAGGTGATCCTGCTGTGGCAGGGGAATTGGACTAGATGATCTTTCAAGCTCCCTTCCAGTAACTAATGATTCTATGGTTCATGGACTTGGACACTAAAGATACAGAACTGGACAGTGAGGCACAAGAAGGTACCCTGCAGACTGATGACACTACTGCAGCAGGAAGAGCAAGGAACACCTACAGCACACAGTTAGTTGTGTGGTGCTATCTCCCTGCTACAGAACAGATAACACTGGGCTGTCAAAGAAGCTTTCCCCACCCCTGTAAGTGTTTAAGGTCAGGTTAGACACAGCCCTGGGCAACCAGGTATCGTGAGAGGTGTCTCTGCCTACGGCAGGGAGACAGAACTAGATGATCTCTGAGGTCCCTTTTAACCTCAGGCATTCTAGGAGCCTATGATCTCCATTGCTGTGAAGAAGTAACTGGTACCCTCATTCAACTCAAACACGTTCAATAATTGTTGTTTTCAGATTAACTTAACTTCTGTGTGTATTGGCAAAGCTCTACAGAGTTAGTTGGAGTTGCCTGGAAACCAGTGATTAGGTGTAGCTGTGCAGACAAAACTTTCTGCTTGGTTCTGGTAGAAATATTCTACAGACGTGATCTCTCCACTCAGGTTTTTACCTTAAACCCCTGGGTTTGCGATGCGCTGACAGAAGAGGTGAAACAGTGAAATCCATTACAGTTAACGCTCACAGAAAACATCCCTAACGATTCTGTGATCCTGCGTGTGTTACATTTGCAGAGCAAAAGAAACCTCTGTTAAAGTCAGAATAGATTACTTTGAGATGACAGAATCACTGAACATCAGGGATTGGAAGGCACCTCGAAAGATCATCCAGTCCAATCCCCCTGTCACAGCAGGATCACCCAGACCAAGTCATAGAGTCAGTCAGGGTTTCCACAACCCCCCTGGGCAGCCCCTTCCAGGGCTCTGTCACCCTCACTGGGAAGAAGTTCTTTCTCATGTTGATGTGGAACGTCTTGTGTTCCAGCTCACACCAGTTGCCCCTTGTCCTATCACTAGATGACACTGGGCAGAGCCTGGCTCCATCCTCCTGACACCCACCCTTCACATACTTATCAATAATGAGGTCACCCCTCAGTCTCCTCTTCTCCAAGCTCAAGAGATCCAGCTCCCTCAGCCTTTCCCCATCAGGGACATGCTCCCCTCCCTTCATCATCCTTGTGTCTTTAACCCTTTCTATCACCCATTCATCTGAAAACATTACTCCTACTATAGTTAACAAGCAAAAATCACAGAGTTCATTTAATTCTAATCCAGGCAAGAACTCCACTGATTGTGAAATATTAAAGCTGCGGTATTAGCTCAACATGATTTTAGTGTTAATGCTGTTAAAAAATGGAAATCCTCCAGTTCTCAAAATGCTGCAGAGATAACTTGTGAATAATGTACAGAGATTTTAGTGTTTGCTTTGGAGAACCAAGATTACAACAGTGATAACGTACAAATTCATAAGCCCGGCTCTTATGACTTATTCATCACAAAATTAGTGCCCAAATCCATCTTGTTCCTCAAATTTGATAGTTCTTCACTTGCAGCCCTGAGTGGGTTTCACCGGTTGCTTTTCTGAAGGGTGATTTTTCACGACTGAAAAGGTACCGTAACCTGGAGCCCAATCTGCTCAGGCAATTAGTTTTCCTGGCCTGGGATGGTAACTGATGATCCTGATAACTACCATCCCTTAGCTATGGAAAGGATAGTAATTACCCTATAAATACCTCTCCTCTTTTTTAAACAACTCTATGTTTTGCTAACTCCACATCTGCAGTTCTCAAGGTGATGTTTCTTGCGGTGCATTTTACGTCCTGCGATGGCTCATCATCACGATTCCTTATTTCACATGGAACAAACTTAAAATGATCCTTTCATGAATATTTTGGCCTCATTTACTTCTCATATTCACTTCCTACCTTTAGGTCATAGAATCATAGGATCATCAGGGATTGGAAGGGACCTTGAAAGATCATCTAGTCCAGTCCCCCTGCCACAACAGGACCAACTAACACCCAACCCAACCCTCCCCTGGTGCAGCTTCGTGCTCTGCCCTCTCAGCCTGTCACACTGACAGCTCCTGGAAAACTCCAGTGCAGAGGCACCCTTTCAAGACCTCTATTCTCAGAACTTTATTAAAAAAACCATAGTTACTAAAAGAGGTTGAAACTTCTACTTTAAATGGACACTGGATTAATTTTCCTCGCCTAATCCTGTCGAGACACAGAGCAGATAAAACTCAGGCAAACTGTGTGGAGCCTCATGAAAAAAAGCAATTTCCCATTTTGCCCCCATTCTGATTACAGTGTCTGTGAAGGGATTATTTCCTGCTGTTTGTTCATCAGTTGCAAGTGTCTGACAGACGTTTCAGCAATTAATTGTTTGCCTCTTCCTTGGGAGCAGCTTACTGGAAGCATTAAGGATGCGGGCAGCGCTCATCACGCACACAGATCAGGTGATAAACTCTTGGCACTTCAAGCCACACGAAGCTGAACTGCCAGAACCAGTGCTCTGATTCGAGCAAGCACAGATATGATTTCAAAAACTTGCTTCCCATGAATATTAAAACTGGATATTCATTGTTTCTGTAGACAGTCTTCTCCATTAGCATATTCACTGGAATATTTATGGAAAGCACCCCCCGAAAAAAAGAGTGTGAACAGCATTGAAGTGAATCCATTTAAATATTGAGACGAGGATCTCCAGCTTGCCTTCATTTCACTTCCCTGTATTTTATGAGGTGTTTGCCCAACTCTGGTTTCAATCATGTCTCTACAGATTACTCTGGCAGCCATGTACTGACAGACTGAGAGTCGCCCAACGGTGCAGTGTTAGGAGGACAACTGAGGGGAGCAAGTCCTGGGAAGGAAGGTGAGCTCTGCTTTTCAAACCTTGCTCTGCTTTTCAAATCTTACTCTAGCAGTTAAAACTAAAACCCCTAAGTGAACTTCCTGCTCCCTCACAGAGATCCGGTATGACATTATGGAATTACTGAGGCTGGAAAAGCCCTCTGAGCTCAGCCAGCCCAGCCCAGGAGCTGACACCACCACAGCAGCCAGACCAGGGCACTGAGGGCCACAGCCAGGCTGGTCTTCAACACCTCCAGGGATGGGGACTCCACCACTGCTCTGGGTAGTCCATGCCGATGTCTCACCACCCTTTCCATGAGGAAGGGCTTCCTATCATCCAACCTAACCCTCCCCTGGTGCAGCTTCAGGCTCTGCCCTCTCATCCTGGTGCTGGCTGCCTGGGAGGAGAGCCTGACCCCCACCTGACTACAACCTCCCTTTGGGGAGTTGGAGAGAGGGAGAAGGTCCCCCGAGTCTTCTCTTCTCCAGGCTAAACACCCCCAGCTCCCTCAGCCTCTCCCCGTCAGACTTTCCCTCCAGTCCCTTCCTCAGCCTGGTTGCTCCTCTGGACCCACTCTAGCCCCCAGAAGTGAGGGGTTTGCACTGCCCCCACAATTTGAGGGAAGGCCTCCCCAGTGCCCAGGAGAAGGCGAAAATCTTGTCCACAGTTCCGCTGGCCACACCATTGCTGGTACAAGCCAGGATGCCACTGGCCTTTAGGGCTACCTGGGCACCCTGCCAGTTGTCAACTAGTACTGCCAGGTCCCTCTCTGCCAGGCTTCTCTCCAGCTGCTCATGCCCAGACTGTAGCTGCAGAGGGTTATGGTGGCCAAACTGCAGGATCCTGCTCTTGGTCCTGTTAAACCTCATCCCATTGGCCTCTGCCCATTGACCCAGCCCATCCAGATCTCTCCACAGAGTCTTCCTTCCCTTCCAGATTGACACACACTCCCAACTTCACGTTATCCATGAATTTCCTAAGAATCTCACAGAATCACAGAACATCAGGGATTGGAAGGGACCTCGAACATCATCCAGTCCAATCCCCCTGCCACAGCAGGATCCCCTAGACCAAGTCACACAGGAACATGTCCAGGCAGGTTTTAAATGTCTCCATAGGAGACTCCACAACCCTCTTGGGCAGCGTCCCTTCTAGTGCTCCATCACCCTCACTGGGAAGAGGTTCCTTCTGGTCAGTGGACACACCATGCAGAAACTGGCAGCTCAAGTGCATTCTCTCATCCTGCCAAAACTGAAGTCACTCTGGATCTGCAGCATCCAGGTAGCTACAGTGGACAATGTTTTGAGGAATCAGTCTTCCTCAGCAGAGAACACGTGTCAAAACACAGCTCCAAGTCTCTGTGACCTTCAGGGTAAAGGAGATAAGAAACCGCTGCTTGTGTTTTCATAAATGACATTATTTCTGGAGCTACTGTTGGTTAGTGAAATTGCTGTTTTGTCATGAAAATTCATGATCTATTATTTGTTTGTTCCTTCTTTTAACTACACCCCACCCTTCCCACTCAATTACCTCCCCTTTGGCATGTAACTCCACAATTAGCTTTTTCATTCCAAGTCCCTGAAATGCGCTGTCCTGGTGCATTATTTAGAAACAACAACAACAACAACTAGGTGTGTTCAGAAGCTATAAAATAGTCAAAATCCTCTTTAATATTCTAGTTCACAGCCTTAATAGACATTTAAATGTGATTAATGAGGCTTTTAGTAGCTGCTGCTGTCATAGCTTGGGTGATGCTACCTCTATTGAATCTTGCAAGGGAAGTGCCCCACTGGCAGTGTCTGAGTGGCAGCTCCACGCTGCAGGCTGCAAAGTACTTTCTGACAAGAGAAACAAAACCCAAAATGAAAGAAAATCATGTCCTGAAGAGCTGCTAACTATATGTAGAGCAGAATATGGGAACTGACTGCAGAAGGGCATGTTTTATATGACAGGTTCAGCAGCAAAGAGACTAGGAAGCATTTCTGAACGGGGTGCCACTGCTGTGCCACAGCGAGTGAATAACTAATGTTCCTACATACAGAACTGCTCTGCTTGGAGAAGACCCCTGGGATCATCGAGTCCAACCACCCACCCTACTCTACAAGTTCACCCCTAAACCACATCCCTCAACACCTCATCCAAAGCATCTTTAAACACATCCAGGGATGGTGACTCAACCCAGGAAGCCTGACCAAACACAGGGATGGGCAGTGGAATTCCTAATTACATCAAAGACATGTAATTTTCTCACAGAAATAGAGAGCTGGCTGAACAGAAGCCAGGAGTGTGCCCAGAAGGCAAATGACAACCTGGCCTGCATCAGGAATAGCATTGCCAAGAGCAGTGAGGTGATCAGTCCCCTCTCCTTAACTTTGGTGAGGCCACACCACGAGTCTTGTGTCCAGTTTTGGGCCCTTCATTACAAGGGGGACATTGATGAGCTGGAAAGAGGACAGAGGTGGCTACCAAGCTAGGAAAGGATTTGGAGGAACAGCTGAGGGATGTGGGGCTGTTTAGCCTGGAGAAGAGGAGATGGAGGGGAGACCTTCTTCCTCTCTACAACTATTTGAAAGCAGGGTGTGGAAAGGCAGGGGTTGGTCTGTTCTCCCTAGTGGCCAGTGCTAAGAGGAGGGGAAATGGGCTGAAGCTGGGCCAGGGGAGGTTCAAGTTGGATGCCAGGAGGGATTTCTCTCCTGAAAGGGCTGCCAGGCACTGGAACAGCTGCCCAGGGAGGGGGTTGAGTCCTCATCCCTGGAGGTGCTGAAGAGAAGGGTAGCTGTTGTGTTGGGGGACAGGGTTTAGTGGTGCTGGTAGGGCTGGGAAAAGGTTTGAACTTGATGATCTTGAAGGTCTCTTCCAGCCAAAACAATTCTATGACTCTATGACACAGCACTGCAGACAGCAGTATGAAAGAGAGATTTGCTTCTTGAAGTCCCAAAACATATAAACAAATAAACCTGCAGAAGAATAAAAGAGAGAGCATTTTTTTGCTATGACCACTCAGCTAGCTTCAGCTTTTCAGCACAGTGGGGAAAAAATAGACAGAGAGGTGATCTGACTACAACACACAAAAACATCCCCAGGCCTGACCAGGGAATAATTAGCACAGGTTCCCTACTGGTAAATCATACTTGGCCAACTGTAATGGCCTAAAGCTGCATCCAGGGAAATTTAGGCTGGACATCAGGGAAAACCTCTTCTCTGAGAGGGCTGTAAAGCATTAGAACCTGCTGCCCAGGGAGGCGGTTGAGTCACCATCCCTTGATGTGTTAAAAGTCCTCTAGATGAGGTGCTTACAGATGTGTTTTAGGGTGATAAAGAGAAGGGTTAAGGATGTGATGATCTTGCAGGTATTTTCCAAACTACCTGTTTGGTTCTGTGATTCTGTCTATACGTTCTAGATTCAAAAGAAGACACTTTTGTGGGACTTCTTACAGCAGGAAGAGAGCTGAAAATGCAAGTAAAGTTTGTGGACCAGTACAGAAGTCAGATCAAAATGACAAAATGGCTTTAACTCCCAGCTTGTAACTGGCAGGGGCTGCCCAGGGAGGTTGTGGAGTCTCCTTCTCTGGAGACATCTAAAAACCACCTGGATGTGTTCCTGTGTGACTTAGTCTAGGGGATCCTGCTGTGGCAGAGGGATTGGACTGGATGATCTTTCGAGGTCCCTTCCAATCTCTAATGTTCTGTGATGATAAACACAAATTAAGGGAAATGCTGCTATTCAGTTCAATAACCATTTTAACCAACCTTAGTTTTTAAACAACAAAAACAAATATCAAATCCTACTCCTTCTAAAAAAATTTAAAGCAAGTAGAGTAAAAGAATTGCTAACTTTGTAGAATTTCCAGCTCTTTGCCAGTGCAGGGCTTCTTAATAGGTAATGGGCTTTGCTCCTTGGTTTGCTTTTAGGATTAATTCATGCTGAGAGCACTAAGTCACTTCAAATCCCATGCAGCAGCACATTGCAAGATTTGTATTGAGCTCTCTGTAAAAACAAAGGACTCCAGACACAGAGGAATTTAAAGCAGCACGCCATTACCAAGTGTGGACACAATTAAAATAGTCCTTACGCCAAGGTACCGTAATAATTCTTCTAAAAACGAAAAGGTGAGGTCTGCATTTACTCAGCACCTCAAAATCAAACAGAATCAGTACTGCTCTGTCTGCCAGACCATTAGTTTTCAAGCACGTGGTCAGTACCTCTTATGGGTCCAAATGAATGTAAATCATGTCAGTGGATCCAAAGGGGGTGGTTAGTAGATCAAGAGAAGTTCTCCTCCCCCTCTACTCTGCCCTGGTGAGACCACAGCTGGAATGTTGTGTCCAGTTGTGGGCCTCTCAGTTCCAGAAGGACACAGAACTGCTGGAGACAGTCCAGCACAGAGGCACAGAGATGATGAAGGGAGTAGAAACTCTCCCTTATGAGGAAAGGCTGAGGGAGCTGGGTCTCTTGAGCTTGGAAAAAAGGAGACTGAGGGGAGGACCCCTATTAATGCGAATAAATATGGAAAGAGCAGGTGTCAGGAGGATGTAGCCAGGGTCTGTTCAATGACATCTAATCACAGGACAAGAGGCAATGGGTGTGATCTGAAACATACAAAGTTCCACATAAACATGAGAAGTACCTTCTTCCCAGTGAGGGTAACAGAGCACTGGAAGGGGCTGCCCAGGGGGGTTGTAGAGTCTCCTTCTCTGGAGACATTTAAAACCCACCTGGACGTGTTCCTGTGTGACTGGATCTAGGGGATCCTGCTGTGGCAGGGGGATTGGACTGGATGATCTTTCAAGGTCCCTTTCAATCCCCAATGTTCCGTGATACTGTTTCGTTCTAGAATGATCTCACAGAATTACTGCAGATGTTTAAGTCACCAGATAACTTTGCATATGCAAATATTCCTACCTGGCGTGTACCTAATTAAACACTGGACGTAATACACCCCAAAAATCTTTATGTGCTCACAGAACACTAGGGATTGGAAGGGACCTTGAAAGACCATCTAGTCCAATCATAGAATCCTTAGGGATTGGAAGGGACCTTGAAAGATCATAGGATCATAGGATGTTAGGGGTTGGAAGGGACCTAAGAGATCATCAAGTCCAACCCCCCTGCCAGAGCAGGACAAAACTATCTAACACAGATCACAGAGGATCATCCAATCCAATCCCCCTGCCAGAGCAGGATCACCTAGACCATTTAGCTCAGAACCCAACTGTGTTTTGAGAGAGAGCACAAATTCATCAGCCAAGGTTTCGTGAAAGAAGCTTGACATTTGAGACAATGGCTTCTTAAAATTATCAGGCTGATAACAAGTGCTTGAATCCTTTCTAAAGGGCTTAAATACCTTCCCTTGCACTAAGATCATTATGAAGGTTGAAGAGCTTTGCTCACTCTTGCCAAAATAACCTGCCTATTGGCAAACATTAAATGCAGCAACTCAGTAAAAACCCTCAAACCTCAAAACCCCCAAAACTACAAAGTAACAGGAGCATAGAGGATGCAGCATCTTCTTTCTTCACCTGCTGCTCTGGCAGGGGGACTGGACTGGATGATCATAGAATCACTAAGGATTGGAAGGGACCTCAAAAGATCATCCAGTCCAATCCCCCTGCCACAGCAGGATCACCCAGACCAAGTCATACAGTCAGTCTGGGTTAGAAGGGACCACAGGATCATCCAGTTCCAACTCCACTGCCATGGGCAAGGACACCCCACCCTAGATCAGGCTGGCCAGAACCTCATCCAGCCTGGCCTCAAACACCTCCAAGGATGGGGCCTCCACCACCTTCCTGGGCAACCTTTCAAGGTCCCTTTCAATCCCTAATGTTCTGCGAGTCTGTGATCACTGCTGAATGTCTCTAAGGCCATAGGAAAAGTTCATTAGATTGACTGATTAGATTTTAAAGGACAAGTAGTGGTTATTCTGAGTATGACTATAACCTGTTTGTTAAACAGCAGTAAGTCTGGTACCTGTATGCTTGAGGATCTCCACCACAAAGAAAGAAGAGGACAGAAAGACATTCCACCCATAGTAACCCACCACTGATGAGAGGGGTGCAAACTGATGGCTTCAAGCTTCAACAGGGCAGGTTTAGACTGGACATCAGGAAAAAGTCCTTCACAGAGAGAGTGGTCAGGCAGTGGGATGGGCTGCCCAGGGTGGGGGTTGAGTCCCCATCCCTGGAGATATTTAGAAGTCACTTAGAGGTAGTGTTGAGGAATGTGGTTTAGGAATGAACTTGCAGAGTAGGGTTGATGGTTGGACTCTATGATCCCAAGAGTCTTTTCCAACCTGAATGATTCTATTCTATTATTTTATATTAAGAGATTTCACACCGGCGTTCATTGATGCCCTGCATGCAGCCTTCCAGCACAACAAGCATAGAGACTCCTAAGCTTAGAGACCCAAACTGACAGTCTTCACACAAAGGCAAGAAAAGAATCTCATGTATCTGCAGGTTTTGGCTACGCAGGCAGTTATATAACTAAGTCAGGAGTCTGCAAAACATCTCACAGAATTAACTGCTTTTCATGTTATGCAGCACTACCTACCGTCAGAACATCGTCCTGTGAGAACAAGTGGATGGCACTTCAAGTTCATTATAGTCTAATTGTTTACTCTGCTGTGTTTTTGCTGGGGTTAAGTTGCTCAAGAATGATTAGTTGGGCTCCTGGAAAACATTCTGGCTTTATTATCTGCCAGTTGCTTATTTCCCTTCTGAACTCTCATGATCAGGAATACAGAAGTACTTAAGCATCTTAGGATTCAACTTAGTTTCCACATAAACAGAGCAAAAAGCTTTTTCAGTGCAGGTGGAACAGGCTGCCCAGAGAGGCTGTAGCCACTCTGTACCCTCGTAGCTACTCACAACGCACTGTAGCCCCTCTGTACCCTTGTAGCTACTCCTGAAGCACTGTAGCCGCTCTGCAGCCTTGTAGCTGCCCACACTGTCCCAGTATCAGACTCAGTGGCCCACATCACCCATACAACAGAAAGTGTAACACAGTGGTTCACAAAGACAGGAGCTGAGTAACGAGGGCCCACAAGACACATGGATGCATTTTTAAACACTTTCAAATTATATTGAAAGCAGATCTGAAATAAAATGTTAGTTTTACCTAAAAGTAAAATCTTACAGGGTATAAGATAGAGGAACTTTAAAAAAAAAAATCAGAAAACACAGAAGGAGTGGAAGACCTTTCCTGCAGTTCTTTAAAGTTCAAAGATGAGAGGAAAAACAAACAACTGGGGCCAGCAATTACCTCTCCCTGTTGGCAGGGAGAACACAGCAAGGAAGGCCCTTTGTTGAAATCTGCACTTCAGGAACCATTTGCAAGTCCAAACAGATATAAGTAAATAAAATCAGCGATGACTGATCTGCATTTGTCTACCCTCATGCAAACAATTTAAAACCCCAACCCTCACCCTCCACCAGCGCTCCTCCTCCTACCTTCAAAACTGCCAGCGAAGAGGTAAATCCAGGTGACAGCTGGGACAAACAGGACGGTCAGAGAGGCAGCCAGGAATTTCCGTCGCCCTCTGCAGATTCCCAGCATTCTCTCAGGAGTGCAGATTCCCAACCCAGTGCTGTTCCTATGTCGGAAGCAAGTAGTCCACAGCCTCCCACATATTACTCCCTGAAAAAGAAAGGAAAACATGTTTTAACAGTTTATCTGTCTACAGAAAGTTAGATTATGTGAGTGCTCCTGAACTGTTAAAAGAACAAGGTTAAAGCAGTAACCTTTCAAATTTACAGAGTCACTGAGGCTGGAAAAGACCTCTGAGATCATCTGCGATCTCACATCAGCTCGACCAGGGCACTAAGGGCCAGAGCCAGGCTGTCCTTAAACACTGGGCAGTCCATTCCAGGGTCTGATACAATCCTTTCCATATGAAAGGCTGGGGAGGGACTGTTTAGGATGTCAGGTAGCGACAGGACTAGGGGCAATGGAGCAAAGCTGGAGATGGGGAGAGTTAGAGTGGATGTGAGGAGGAAGTTCTTCACCGTGAGAGTGGTGAGAGCCTGGAATGGATTGCCCAGGGAGGTGGTGGTGTCACCATCCCTGGAGGTGTTTAAGGAACGAGTGGACGCGGCACTTAGGGATGTGGTCTAGCGGTTAGATACTAGGATAAAGGTTGGACCCTGGAGGTCCTTTCCAGCCATGAGGACTCTGTGATTCTGTCTTGAAAACGCATCCGAGTTCTGCCAGTCTAAGTATATTGCAGTGGAAGTCAAGTCTGAAATCAAATTACAGCAAAAATATAAATTATATACAAGAGGAACGGGTTCAGACAAAGAACTCGGCCACCGAAGATAGCCGGCTGCGGTAATCAGGCCAACTTACAGCTGTTCTTCAAACGTGCAGTAGAGCCCACTTCACCACACTCCAGCTGAAGAGCCGCGATGATAGCACTCTGACCCTGGGACTGATAAAAATGGACTATAATTTGTCCAGAGGAGCACAAAAAAAGCATTCCATTGTGTCAGGCTTGCCATGCAACGAATGCCTGGGCACAGAGGCTCCGCGCAAAATACGTGGCCAGACTGAATATCAACAGCGGCGGTATTAGAGTCCCCGTGTTAGACCCACGCGTTTGGCAGATAAATGGTGGGGAACTCTTATCTTTACTCTCCGTGCTTGGATAACGATTACACTTCATTTCTTTTCCTTATATCACATAGCTCGTACAACTGCTCTGAGGAGAATCCTTTACACATCTACTTGAAGAACACTGATAATTCTCCCAGCGCCTGTGTTTTACACTCGCTGTACGGCTGTAGGGTGTAAACGGCCTGGACTCACTCACTTCAAGTAGGATTTTTGTGGGGTTTTTCCCTTACCGAGGTGGCTGCGTGTGGAAAAACAGGTTTTGGAAAGAGTGAGCTCACGGGGGCATGGTTTAGTGCGGATGACACCCCTGCAGGCTGTGCTGCTGTCATTCAGCAAGACCTGGACAGGCTGGAGAGCTGGGCAGGGAGAAGTTTAAGGAAGTACAACAAGGGTAAGTGTAGAGTCTGGCATCTGGGCAAGAACAACCCCAGGGACCAGTATAGACTGGGGACTGACCTGTTGGAGAGCAGGGCAGGAAGAAGGGACCTGGGGGTCCTGATGGACAGCAGGATGGCCATGAGCCAGCAGTGTGCTCTTGTGCAGGATAACCTAGGCCAAGTTGCACAGCAACACATTCAGGCAGGTTTTAAACGCCTCCAAAGAAGGAGGCTCCACAACCCCCTTGGGCAGCCAGTGCTCTGTCACCATCACCATGAAGAAGTTCCTTCTTACCCCTAGGAAATGTGATATTTTCTTCTAATCACAGAATCATTTAGGTTGGAAAAGAGCCTTGGGATCACCAAGTCCAACCATCAACCCTACTTTACAAGTTCCCCCCAAAACCTGATCCCCTAAAAACTACATCTAAGCAACTTTAAAGCTCATCCAGGGATGGGGACTAGGATGGATGGACTCAACGCTCACTCAACACTAATGGTGTTTTAAAAGAGAAAAGAGTCAAACTGTTTCAGAGGACACTTCTACCACCTCCCCAAAGTTGTGAATAGCTTCCCTTGAGTCTTAAATACTCTTTTTCAGTGCATGAAGTGACTGCATCTGCTGAGCATTTTTTTCCAGACTAGACAATGCATTATCACGTGCAAACTCTACTGAAGAAATCTAAGAGGTGCAGTTCTGGGCCCCTCGCTTCAAGAGATGGACATCTAGGACTTTAGTCACCTTACTGGGTTTATGTCAAAGCAATTCAGAGCACAGTTAGCTCCTGGGTGAAAGGGAAAGGGTGCGGGATGTGGTGGTGAGGGCTTTCAGTTTCCCTGCTCCAGATACAATCAGGTTTTCTACCTGACAGAGACATAGAGAAGGCATTTTGGGATATTCTTCTATTCAGTCTTCAATGTTTAATGTATCTAATGTGCTCCAAGAACATCATGTCATTATCTTCTATAAATTGGATTAAATAACTTATAGTTGCCAGTTAGCTGCACGTACAGTATCACAGAGGAAAAAAAAAAAAACACCACGCATGTATGTCTGCTCTCAACAAGTCAGAAGATCTGGATCTCTGCAACACCCCCAGCTCAAGATCCATAAAACCTACTGCCCATGTAAAGATTAACAGGTAGTAATAGAGCAGCCTCAGGTCAGCTCATCATTGATTGCTGGAAAAGGTGCTACAAAAGGCTACCAGCTTGGATCTTGCCCGTGTGAGGGGTCACACTGAGAACAAAATGAAACCAGGTTTCTCATTACAAAGACTTTCTCACGACCCTCTTACCACATGTTAATACTGAACAGAATCATAGAATCATTAGGGATTGGAAGAGACCTCAAAAGATCATCCAGTCCAATCCCCCTGCCACAGCAGGATCACCTAGATCAAGTCACACAGGAACACATCCAGGTGAGTTTTAAATGTCTCCAGAGAAGGAGACTCCATAACCTCCCTGGACAGCCCCTTCCAGTGCTCCATCACCATCACCTGCCCTGGGCAGTTCAGTCCACGCTCTGATCCCCCCATTCCATGAGGAAGGGCTTCCTAACATCCAACCTAAGCATCTCCTGGCACAGCTTCAGACCGTGCCCTCTCCTCTCATCACTAGTTGTCTGATCCCCACCTTACTACAACATCTCTTCAGGGACTTGTAGAGAGGGATGAGGTCCCCCCTGAGTCTCCTCTACTTCAGGCTGAACACTCTCTGCTCCCTCAGCCTCTTCTCATCAGACTTTCCCTCCAGTCCCTTCCCCAGCCTCTTTGCTCCTCTGGACCTGCTCCAGCACCTCAATCTCCTGCTTGAAATGAGGGGCCCAGAACTGCCTCCAGTACTTGAGGGGCAGCCTCCCTGGTACCCAGTACATCCTTCATCCTGCTGGCCACAGTATTCCTGATCCAAGCCAGGATGCCAGTGGCCTTTTGTACCACCTGGGCACACTGCTGGCTCCTGTCCAGCCACTTATCTGCCAGGTCCCTCTCTGGCCACTCATCCCCTAGCCCATAACACTGCAGGAAGGGTTTGGAGTAAACTCAGCCTCCACATCCACCTCAGAAGTTCAGAGAAGGCACCGTAAGGGAACAGATGATAGCACTTTCCAAATGCTACTAAATTTACTCTTTCTCCACTAGTTACAAGAAAATAGTCCTATCTGTAAGAGAGAAAATAGCCAGTAAGCTGACAGCACAAATGAGCTCTGCCTTGGAACTGTGCTAACTGCTGGGAGGGCAGACAGGATTGACACTCGCTTTTATAACTTCACTCAGGATGTGCTGTGGCTCAAGGAAAATTCTATTAGCATCCCCTTAATCAAAGTTTTCTAGAAGCTTCCAGCTGCAAGCAACACCATCACAGGAATGGGGGGGGAATCTATGCTGACAGCAGAATAGTCACAGGCTGAGAGAAGAAAATAATTAATATCCTTTAACGAGTCTTTTTTCACTCCCATGTGCTCCTGTATGTTGGTGGGAGGGCTGTAGAGATAGATTCTAGATCCATAATCAAAGAACATTAGGGATTGGGAGGGACCTCCAAAGATCATCCAGTCCAATCCCCCTGCCACAGCAGGATCACCCAGACCAAGTCGCACAGGAACACATCCAGGTGGGTTATAAACATCTCCAGAGAAGGAGACTCCACAACCCCACCCCAGGCAGCCTGGGTCAAAAGTTGGTTGCACAGCTGGGATTAGCAAGGATCCTTGCTGAGGAGGGAGGACTGCTAACAATAGACAGGATCTATCTCACCACATGGAACAAGAGTCTTTTCCAATAGGCTGAGACCAAACTGGTGAGGAACAAAGACAGATATGAAAACCCACCAGTAAATGAGACAATAGATTGAGTTGGCAGCAATAGATGTGGAGTAAAATTATGTAGACAGGAGATACCTGTCTGCAGCAACCAGGTCATGGATGGAAACAGGCTTTTTAGAAAGGACTAGCCAAGCAGGAGAGGAGGAGGAACTGCCCTGTGTGTGAAGGCAGCAGAAAGGCATAGAGTTGTGTGCTCCTTCACCTCAGTTCATCATCATCTGGCCTGCTGTGTCCACGTGCAGGCTCTCCAGAGCTAACCTGCAGATTGCTCTCATCCTTGGAGACATTCAAAACTCAACTGGACGCATCCCTAAGCACCTAATTAACTTTTTTTAAGCAGAAGGGTGAACTAAATGGCCTCTAAAGACCACTTCCAACTTCATCAACTCATACCACAGAGCCAAAGGAGACTACCCCCAACCAGAAACATCCAGAAAGAAAACCCAAAGGTAATGAGAAAGTCTGCAATAAAAGGAAAAGCCATCCAAACCAACTATCCATTAAACTTACAGTCCACGAGGTTAAGTCCATCAACAGCAACAGTCTGTCCACAAAGAGAGAGAACCAGAGGCAGCACAGCTCTACCTCCCTCACAGGGGTCTTCTGCAAGCAGCCTGCCTCTCCTACTGTGCTGCTGCTTCAGCAATTGCCTCCTGAAGCAAAACACCTGAAACCAACTTGAAGCAAAACACCTGTTGCCATTTCATCCAGATTCTGTCTCAAAGTCGTCTGCCTCTGGAAAGGCAGCCACGGAGTGTTTTCCTCCACATTGCCCCATGAGAATCTGGATGTTGGCAGTGTCTCACAGGGCAAAGGTGTCATTTGTGTGTCAACCTCAGCTGTTAGCACTTCACCATCCAATTTAAATCCTCACAAGTCCCAGCTCACAATGAGTAAATAATATTGTGCATAAACAGTTATAAGGAAGCATAAGGAGAATCCCTTCTGGTGGTGTAAGTCAGCCCAGCTTTGCCAAGGTCAATTGAAACTGCATGAAATCACAAAAAATACAGATTAAGTCTCTTATAATTAAGGGACAAGAAGTTTCATCTTTTCATACAAGCACCAAAGTTCTCACCTCATCACTACATATTGCTTAAACATTACAAAACCCATGAATATTTGTATCAGATTTATATAAAAGTTAAGCAAATGATGTAGGGAAAATTCCAAGAATTGCTGGGAATTTCATATTGGAATAATCAAGGAAGCAGCAAACAGGAAAAATGCAGATTGAGAGAGTTTCTCCTCCCCCTCTGCTCTGCCCTGGTGAGACTACAGCTGGAATCTTGTGTCCAGTTCTGGGCCTCTCAGTTCCAGAAGGACACAGAGCTGCTGGAGAGCGTCCAGCACAGAGCAACAAAGATGATGATAGAGTGGAAGATCTCCTTGCTGAGGAAAGGCTGAGGGAGCTGGGTCTCTTGAGCTTGGAGAAACAGAGACTGAGGGGTGACCCCATTAATGTTGATAAATATGGACAGGGTGGGTATCAGGAGGATGGAGCCAGGCTAATCATAAGACAAGGGGCAGTGGGTTTAATCTGGAACATCAATATCAGAAGGAACTTCTTCCCAATGAGGGTGACAGAGCACTGGAACGGGCTGCCCAGGGACGTTGTGGAGTCTCGTTCTCTGGAGACATTTCAAACCCACCTGGACATGTTCCTGTGAGACTTGGTCTAGGTGATCCTGCTGTGGCTGGGGGACTGGACTGGATGATCTTTCGAAGGTCCTTCTAATCCCTAATGTTTTGTGATTCTGTGATTATTCCACCTTCTTATGCAAAACTAAAAGTCCACACAGACTTCACGAAATACAAAAACTAGCATCCATACTGAGAATTGAATCAAGTTGAAACCTTTCAGGAATAAACGCAATTTCTTCTAGAAATTATCTAATTTTAGAGAAATTGAATGAGTGTGATTTATCTTGGGGCCATCACAATGCAAGCCAGCGGTGTGTGCTTTAGACCTAGTACGCATTGCAGAAGGAAACTGCTTCACATTTGTTTCTGCTTTCACAGACCGAGTGTTTTAGCTCAGCTGAGAGATAAGAAATACACTTAATGGCCACTGCATCAGCCGCTCAGGTTTGAGTATCAGCATATTTAACATCCCTCTATGCAGCTGCATGCGTTTCAAAGGACCCAGTCTCTGTCTTTCACATCCAAGGTTTGAGGATTCTCCAGTCCTCCTGCTTTCCTTAGCGAAGCATGAAGGAGCTCTCCCCCAAACTTAAGCGCTGCCAGTCTCTTCTCAGCGGCAGAAACAACAACGTCTCCTCCTGCTGATCACTCCTTCCAAAATGGCGGCGGCCCCGTCACAGGGCCCCAGCCGCGTGCGGGGGCCAACATGGAGACCGCCCGCATGGCGCCAGCAGGGCCGCACCCCCCCACACTCCACACGGGGCCAAGAGGGTCCTCCAGACCTCCTCTCCTCTCCTCTCCCTCCCCTGTCTCAGCTCCAGGGGGAAGAGGAATAGCCCAGCTCACCGATGCTGAAGGCTGTCCATGCAGGGGGGTGTCGTGATGGCATTTCTGCACCAGTCCTGCTTCTCCAGTCCGGGCGCGGCGAGCAGCGGCGGGAGCTGCTTCGGTCCGGGGTCATGGTGTGTCCACGGCCTTTTTTTTTTTTTTTTTTCCGG